>PVHT021183661.1:3300425-3314796 GCA_004024745.2 Catagonus wagneri
AAAGAAGTTCATTGTGTGTTTTTAGTTCATTGTGTCTTTTTAGTTTCCACATGTAAGCAGTAGCATTGGATGTTGCTATTTGTCTGACTGGTTTCACTTCACATGATAATTTCTAGGTCCATCCGTGTTGCTATAAATGTTGGTAATTCGTTCCTTTTAATGGCTGAGTAATATTCCATTGTGTGTATGTACCATATCTTCCCTATCCACTCCTCTGTCGATGGGCATTTAGGTTGTTTCCATGACCTGGCTATTGCATAGAGTGCTGCAGTGAACACTGGAGTACATGTGTCTTTTCGAGTCATGATTTCCTCTGGATAGATGCCCAGGAGTGGGATTGCTGGATCAAATGGTAATTCTATTTTGAGTTTTCTGAGGAATTTCCATACTGTTTTCCACAGTGGTTGCACCAATTTACGTTGCCACCAGCAGTGTAATAGGGATCCTTTTTCTCCACACCCTCTCCAGCACTTATCGTTTATAGACTTTTTGATGATGGCCATTCTGGCCGGTGTAAGGTGGTACCTCATAGTGGTTTTGATTTGCGTTTCTCTAATAGCTTTTATTTATATATTTATTTTCTTTTTAGGGCTGCACCTCCAGCATATGGAAGTTCCCAGACTAGGGGTCAAATTGGAGCTGTAGTTGCTGGCCTATTCCACAGCCACAGCAACGCAGGATCTGAGCTGTGTTTGTGACCTTCACCACAGCTCACTGCAATGCTGAATCCTTAACCCACTGAGCAGGGTCAGGTATTGAACCCGCATCCTCATGGATACCAGTTGGGTTTGTTACCACTGAGCCACAGGGGGGAGGTCCCCATTCTGGTAATTCTTGGAATATTTCAAATTTTGTCATTATTGTATTTGGTATAGTGGTCTGTGATCAGGGATCTCTGATGTTACTAAAGTAGTTGTTTTGGCTCATATTTTAAGTAATAAAGTTTTTTTGGGGTGGGGGTGTGGGCTGCACCTGCGGCCTATGGAGGTTCCCAGGGTAGGGGTCTAACAGGAGCTGCAGCTGCCGGCCTACACCACAGCCACAGCAACGCGGGATCCGAGCCGCATCTGCAACCTACACCACAGCTCATGGCAGCGCCAGATCCTTAACCCACTGAGCAGGGCCAGGGATCGAACCGCATTCTCATGGATACTAGTTGGGTTCATTACCACTGGGTTCGTTACTGCTGAGCCACAAAGGGAACTCCCAATAAAGTATTTTTTAATTAAGGTGGTCATTTTTTTAGGCATAATGCTATTATGTACTTAATAGACTACAGCATAGTATAAACACAAATTTTATGTGCACTAGGAAGTAAAAAAACTGGTGTGACTTGCTTTATTGCAGTATTTATTGCAAACTTTATTGGGATGGTTTGGAACTAACCCTGTAATGTTGTCAAGGTGTGCGTATATATTTTCTTTCTCCCTTTTTTTTTTTTTTAGGGCCACACCCATAGCATGTGGAATTCCTAGGCTGGGGTCAGATTGGAGCTGCAGCTGCCAGCTTATGCCACAGCCACAGCCACACGGGATCTGAGCCACGTCTGTGACCTGCACCACAGCTCACAGCGATGCTGGATCCCTGCACCGCTGAGCAAGGCCAGGGATCGAACCCATGTCCTCATGGATATTAGGTACGTTTCTGCTGAGCTACAGTGGATACTCCGTGTCTATGTATTTTTTGTAGATGTGCATTATCTAGTTGAGGAAGTTCCCTCCTATTCTTAATTTGTTGGGTGTTTTTAGCAAGAAGAGCAGTTTTATCGTGCTATTTTTTTTCTATAACTGTTGAGATAATCTTATGTTTTTGTCCTTTGTATTGTTGACATGGTATTATACATTAATTGATTTTTAGTTGTTTAACCTTTCATTGTTAGGATAAATCCTGCTTGGCCCTGATGTGGAGTCCTTTTGTATGTTTCTTGATTTGCTAGTATTTTGTGGGTGATTTGGGGGTCTCTATTCATATTAGGTCTATAGTTTTATCTTCTTAAAGTGTCTTTGTCTGGCTTCGGTAGCAGGATGATTAACTGGGCCCTAAAATGAGTTGGGGAGTATTCCTTCCTCTTCTGTTTTTTTTTTTTTTTTTTTTCGGAAGAATTTCTGAAGATTTGGAATTAAATGTTTGGTAGAATTCACCAGTGAAACTATTTGGACCTAGGCTTTTGGGGGAGGGGATTTTTAATTTCTATTTTTAATTTTTTGCTTTTTAGGGCCACAAGCGTGGCATCTGGAAGTTCCCAGGCTAGGGGTCAAATCAGAGCTGCAGCTGCCATCCTATACCACAGCCATGGCAACACCCTGGATCCAAGCCACATCTGCGACCTGTGCCACAGCTACAGCAATTCTGGATCCTTAACCCACTGGGTGAGGCCAGGGATTGAACCCACATCCTCATGGATACTAGTCGGGTTCATTTGTGCTGAACCACAACAGAAACTCCTTGCGGAGGGGATTTTTAAATTACTACTTCAATCTCTTGTTATAAGTTTTCTTAGATTTTCTGCTTCTTGAATCAGTTTTGTTTTCCTGGGAACTTGTCTGTTTCAGCGAAGTTATCAAACCTATGCTAACAGTTGTTATCATTTCCTTGTAATAAGACTTGTTTGTGTAAGATTAGTAGTGTTATCACCTTCCATGTTTTTATTTCAGTAATTTAAGACTTTTTATTCTCAGTTAACTTGCTAAAGCTTTGTCAGTTTTGTTTGTCTTTAAAGAGCTAACTTCTGGTTTCATTGATTGTCTTTATTGTTTTTCTTTTCTGTTTGTCATCAATTCCTGCTCTGATCTTGATTCTGTCTTTGCTGGCTTTAGGTTTAATTTGCTCTTCATTTTCAAGTATCTTAAAGTGGAAGATTAGGTTGTTGTCTGAAGATCCATCTCTTTTCCTGATAATAGGCCTGTGAATTTCCCTCTAAGCACTGCGTTAGCTGCCTTCCATAAGTTTGGTGTGTGGTGTTTTCATTTTAATTTTTGCTTTTTTTTTTTTTCTTCTTTTCAGGTGTGCATATGCAGCATATGGAACTTCCCAGGCTAAGGGTCCAATCAGAGCTGCAGCTGCCGGCCTACACCACAGCCACAGCAAAGCCATATCCAAGCCGCATCTGCAGCCTACACCACAGTTCATGGCAACACCAAATCCTTAACCCACAGAGCAGGGCCAGGGATCAAACCCGTATTCGCATGGATACTAGTTGGGTTCATTACCACTGAGCCACAGGGGAACTCCCGTTTTAATTTTTCGCAAGGTATTTTCTTTTGTCCTTTTTGCCTTTATCTAGATCCGCACCCGCGGCATATGGAGGTTCCCAGGCTAGGGGTCTAACAGGAGCTGTAGCTGCCGGCCTTCGCCACAGCCACAGCAACGCGGGATCCGAGCCGCGTCTGCAACCTACACCACAGCTCACGGCAACGCTGGATCCTTAACCCACTGAGCAAGGCCAGGGATTGAACCCACAACCTCATGGTTCTTAGTCGGATTTGTTAACCACTGAGCCATGAAGGAAACTCCCTGAGGTATTATTAATGTTCCTTGTGATTTCTCTGGCCCATCGGTTATTTAGGAGCATGGTGTCTGATATCCAAATATTTGTAAATTTCGTTTCATTCTGTTATTGATTAATAATTTTATTCCGTTATGACTGGAGGCCTTACATTGTATGATTTCAGTCATTTAAAACTGTCAAGGTTTGTCTGGTGGCCAGCTAGCGTCTGTCTGTCCTGGAGAATAGTCCGTGTGCCCTTAAGAAGCCTGTGTGTTTTGCTCCTGCTGGGCTGGCTGCCCTGCAGATGTCCCTTTGGGCGGTTTGTGCCCTTGCTCTGTCCGTGTTGATCTCCCGCCTGCTTGTTGATGCGGGAGATGGAGACTTCAGACCTTTTGCTTTGTGCGGCTGATAGCGGCCGGGGTGGAGCCGGGCGTTTCTCAGGCTCTGGCTGCTCCTATTTGCCAGCAGAACAGAGTGTCCGTCGCATCGCTCAGGGCCGGGGGAGGCTTCTGCTCACGGAGCCCTGCCCCGGGGGCTTGTGCTCCCGTTTCAGCTCCGGGCTCCCAACGAGCCCCAGCCCGCGCCGCAGGAAGCAGAGCTGCCCCAGGCAGGGGCGTCACAAGCGAGAGGAAACACACCTGCCCACGGCGAGCCCCGGACTCCAGCCCCCAGTGCAGAGGCGGCTTTGGATTCGAAGAGACAAGGTGAGCAAGGTGAGTGGCGCGTGGCAGCGACCCTTCGGGCAGAGCAGCGGGTCCTGCCCTCGGCTCCGCGCAAACGGAGCGCGCTGCGGGCAGGCGGAGGCGAGCGCCTCTCCGGGCACGCGGAGGCGAGCGCCTCTCCGGGCACCTGGACCCGGGGCCTCTGGCCCTTTCCCTGCCCTCCTGGTGTCTTACGCTCGTCAGCCGAGTGGCTTGTTACTCGGCGGCTGTGTACCCGGAGGAGCCGGCCGTGGCTTTTACTCGGGGCGCTGCGGGGTGTCGGGGGCGAGGCACGTGGCCGAGTCCGGCGCTTGTCTCGGTCGGACGGCCCGGCGCAGCTGCCTCCGCTGGGGGTGGCGGTGTCGCTGTTATGGGGACAACTTAGTTGGCCCTTTATTCCCCGCCCCCCCCCCAAACCGTCTCCTCCTCCTCGTGGTTCATGAAGACGAGCTGCCGGCGCAGAGAGGCCGGGGGTCCGCCGAGGTCACGACGCCAACTGTGCGGCCGCCCCGCGCCGCGCCGGGAGGGCTCCGCGAACCGAGGGCTGCCGGGCTTGGGGGCTGGTTTTACCGAATTGCTGGGGAGGTGGCAGCTCACTCGGTTCTGTGCGCAGAGGACACCGAGGAGACTCGGGGCGCCGGCGAGGAGGAGGAGGAGGAGCAGGCGGCGGCCGCGGCCAGACACGTGGGCGGGGATCCGGGAGAAGCCGGTGGGACGCCCCCGCTGGCCAGCCGGGAGGAGCAGGACGCGGCCGGCCCTGAGCGGGACCCGCTGGGCGGCGGCGGCGGCAAGGACGCGGCGCAGGAAGCCGACGAGGAAGGTGGGTGAGCCTGGCTGTCCCTCTCGGACTCGGTCCTGCCGCGGGACGGGCAGCTGAGACCTTGGCCACACAGCAGCCCACGGTTCGGTGGTTCGTCTGGTTTGGTCTCCGTAATCAAGCAGGAGGCAGGACGGAGGAGCCGCGCAGGCCCGCAGGCCCGGCCCCTGGATTTAGATAAATAAGGTTCCCCGGGTGCCCAAGGGCGCGCGCCGGGCGGAGGTGGGGCTGCGCAGCAGGGACCCCACGCCCCGTCCCCGGCCCGTGCCCCTCCTGCGGCGTCGCCTGGTGAACCGAGGAGCAAAGCTTGTGGGTGGAAGGATTAGGCCTTTGCAGAGAAGCGATGTGGAAATCCTACCTGTCCGGTTTGGTTGACTTTTTCTCTTTGTTCAAGAAAAGCGTGGGAAACTGAGATTGGCAGAATATCCTGGGATGTATTTTGGTCCCTTAAAGATGGGGAAAAACTTCAGCCCTGGCCAAGCCAGCTCGGACAGAAGACACCTGTGTTCTGGGCCTGATCACAGAGCCGCAGTGAGGAGTGTCCTTATTTGCTGACGTTAGCCTAATTCCATTTATTTTTTATTTTTAATTGCTATTGTTTGTTGCTTTTTAGGGCCGCACCCACGGCATATGGAGGTTCCCAGGCTAGGGGTCCAATTGGAGCTGGAGATGCCGGCCTACACCACAACAACGTGGGATCTGAGCCACATCTGTGACCTACACCACAGCTCATGGCAACGCCGGATCCTTAACCCACTGAGTAAGGCCAGGGATCGAACCCGTAACCTCAGACACTAGTTGGGTTCATTAACCTCTGAACCACGACAGAAACTCCTATGTTTTTTTTTAACAAAGGATTGCGTTTACCTACTTGGATAGAGATAAAACGTTGACATTAAATGCCATGGATCTGTTTCTCCAGTGCGTTCTGTCCCCACCTTTTTTTTTTTTTTTTGGGCTGCACCCGCGGCATATGAAGGTTCCCAGGCTAGGGATCTAACAGGAGCTGTAGCTGTCGGCCTACACCACAGCCACAGCAACGCCAGATCCGAGCCACATCTGCAACCTACACCACAGCTCACAGCAACACCAGATCCTTAACCCACTGAGCAAAGCCAGGGATCGAACTCGCAACCTCATGGTTCTTAGTCGGATTCGTTTTCTCTGTGCCACGACGGGAACTCCTGTCCCCACCTTCTTTGCTGGTTGCTGTTCTCTCCAGGGATGTGTGTGGTGGTGAGCGATCAGTCCTGCGTGTGTGATAGAACGTTTCATCCTTGGGCTCGCGGCAGCTACTCCGTGTTCTGGCCTCAGAGCAGTGGGCCGTTCTGAGATGTCTATTAACCAGACACCGGTTGTTTGCAAAAACGATTGTTTGAGTTGCCTGGTTGGCTGTCCGTTTAAAAACCTAGGAGTTGGGTTTGAGTAGCTAGTAAGCCTGTTTCCCTCTTGGAATAGAGCCCTTATTTGGGGCCAGGTTTCATGGAGCTTCAGGGTCCGAGCGGGTCGCAACATACACGGGGAGAACCCCCTCCGCGTGGCCCTGGGGCCGGGCGCCCGAGTCCGCGTCGTTTCCGGAGAGGAAGCGAGAAGAGCTGATGGTTCAGCCGGGGCCGCGTTAGACTCCGTGCCGGGCTCGGGTGTCCCGTGGCCTTGAGGGGGAAACGACGCGGCTTCTGTTGTGCGGCCCTGCAGGGAGGGAGCCGCGACGGCTGGGCGCAGACGACGACTACAACGCGGAGGAAAACGAGGCAGAGTCGGAAACGGACAAGCAGGCGGCGCTGGCGGGAGACGCCGGGCACGGAGACGGTAACTGCCGGCGGCCGCGGGGCTCGCTTCCGGTCCCCGCTCTGCGGGCCTTCGCTTTGGGGTGCCTGCCTCTACCCCGGAACCGAACGGGCGCGTTGTAAATACCCCGTCGTCTGAAGACTTCTCCAGAAGGGGGCAGTGGAGGGAGGCGGAGGAAGCGTCGAGAAGGCCACGGTGGAGACCTTCCGGGGGGGTGCGCGAACGGGATGTGGGGCTGCGGCCCGCGGGGGCGGGGGCAGGTCTTCAGAGACGTGTAGGGGGTCCCAGCAGAACGGCAGGCCGCTGCCCCCTCGCTGCGCAGCGCGGCCCTGATACAGGCACGAAGCTTCTGGGACTTTTTTTTTTTTTTTGTCTTTTTGCCTCTATGTAGAGCCGCACCCGCGGCATATGGAGGTTCCCAGGCTAGGGGTCTAACAGGAGCTGTAGCTGCCGGCCTTCGCCACAGCCACAACTACGCGGGATCCGAGCCGCCTCTGCGACCTACACCATAGCTCAGGGCAGCGCTGGATCCCGGACTCACTGAGCCGGGGCAGGGATGGAACCCGCATCCTCCTGGAGGCGGCCAGTGGGGTGGGTCAGATTCTGGGCTTGTCAGCCTCCCTGTAACTGGATTCAGGTCGTACACGTTCCAGCTGCAGTTGTGATCCGCTAGCTCCACATCAGGAGGCCCGGAGTGGCAGGTTGGTCTTTGGTGGAGGGGGCGCCCACCGGGTCTCTCCACCGCAGAGGTCCACGTGCCTGGGTCACTAATGCATCATCCAGAGGACGACGCTTGGCCATCCATTGAAAACCATTGCCTGAGTGGTCACTCTTCACCTGTATTAGCTGCCATTCTTTGGGGGCCGCCTCACCCCAACGTGTGTGCTTGCGAGCACCCACACACATGCACACACTCTCTCCCTCTCTCCGTTTCAGTTTATTTTAGCATCACTGTGGACTCAAGGTTTCCTTTTTAAAAAATCATTTTTCCATCAGGCTCTTGGTGTTTCTTTCCAGTTGTCAAGAGCTCTTTCTGTGCTGGGAAAGCTGGCCTTTATTTGTGACGTAAGTTGCAGTTTGACTTGCAGTTTGTTTTGGTTTTGCTGATTTATTTTTTGCAATGTGGAATTTTCAAGAATTTTGCTGTCTTTTATTGCCCCTGGATAGTGAGTCACGGTTTCCCATCACCCATGTCTTCGTCCAGTATGCTTTCAGAGTTTCCTTTTGGTTCTGTTGTGCAGTAACACGGATTCAGAGAACCACACAAAACAAACGAGTTTTTAGGAGGTCACTGCTTTGTAGCTGCCCCCTCCCCGCCACCTCCCTGGACAAGGAGTGGACCTTGGCCGCTGGCCAGAGGCCCCTTCTCGGTTTCCTGTCCCATCCGAGCACCTTCGCTGCCTGTGGTAGAAACGCCTGTGCTGATCTTTCCTGTTGGCCTTTTCTTGATTTCTTTACAGGCTTACCGCCTGAGTGATAAACTGGACACCAGAGTTTAGTCTTGCCCGTTTTCTTAACTTTGCTGCTTTAAGGCTCTTGGTCTATAGGTTCTTGTCTATAGGTTCCCTCTGCGTCCCTCTACCCCTCTCCCTCCCTCCCTACCTGTGTGTGTGTGTGTGTGTGTGTGTCTCTGTCTGTCCCTCCCTCCCTTCATCTGTTAAATAGCCAGAGCCCTTTGACCTGGAACTGGCCGCAGTCTGGGCAGTACTGTGTACTGATGGTTCCGTGTAGGGGTTCTTTTCCTTCCTGTTTCCTGAAGGTTGGCAGCTGGTATCCAGAGCCGACCTTTTTATTCAGCCATTCCTGTTTCATTGGTTAATTGGAAAATTTTGTACCCGGACAAGTCAGTGGTATTGTCCGCATAGCGTAGGCAGGGTAAATGCTTCTTGCTTTTTATTTAACCAGTTTTCACAGTAAGGAGTTGTTTCCTCTCATCTTCTGAAGGTGACCATTTAAAAAATAGTTATACACGTAAGGGTTTAAACCTCTTCGTTGGGTTTCTCTCCATTGCCTTTATCGTCCTTTTTGATGTGCACACTGCCCCATCTTCTTCGGCCGGGGGTCTTCCCCACTTGCTGTCTGAGCCTTCGCTTCCTTTGTCTCCTGGCCCCGTCCTGCCTGGCCTCCGCTTCGCTCCACACAGGGCTTTTCTCCGCCTGGGAAGGACCCAGCAAGGAGCCCTGGCGGACCAGTGTCAGACGCTCGTGGCCTCCACCAGCTCCTTCGGCTTTACCGCGGAACACTGGTCATCTGCTGGGGGGTAGCCACGCTCCAGCTTCCGGTTGAGGGGCTCCAATTGGCCCAGGTACTTTCTGGTGTAAACCTGTTGGCTCTTAGGACTTCTGTGTTCTGGGCTCCATCAGATGCTCCGTTGCTTCCCTCTGTTTTCTTTCCAGGCGCTGCTAGCATCTGGGTAGCTATCCATGGTTTGCTTTTAACAGCGTGGATTTTGGGGTCTGCAGGACTCCTTGTCATCTGGCTTTGCTGGACATGTTCTCCAGTTTTTGAGTTGTTGCATTTAGTTGCTTTGTGTAGGGACTCAGAGATGCAAAAATGATGATGCTGCTTCCACCGTCTCTCCAGAATCCTCCTCTCCTTTCGTGTTTTACACGTATATCTCTTAATTCATTTGACTTGTTTTAGGCATTCGGGTGCACGGGTCCAGTTTTCCTTTTCCAAAGGTCTTTCCAGTTGCCCCAACACCACCTCAGATCACCATCTTAAGGTCAGTGATTTCAGCGGCTCCTATCATCGAATACCAGTGTACCTGGTTCTGAGTTTTGGATTTTCTTTTCTTTTTTGCTTTTTAGGGCCATACCTGTGGCATATGGAGGTTCCCAGGTTAGGGGTCTAATCGGAACTCTACCTGCCGGCCTGCGCCGCAGCCACAGCAAAGCAGGATCCGAGCACAACCTACCCCACAGCTCATGGCAATGCTGAATCCTAACCCACTGAGCAAGGCCAGGGATCAAACCTGCAACCTCATGGTTCCTAGTTGGATTCATTTCCACTGCAACATGACAGAAACTCCTGAATTTTCTGTTTCTGTTCCATTGGTTTCTCTCGTGATTCGCGGTGTATAACAGCTCCCCCCCCCCCGCAAGTTTCTGACAAGTCTAGTTAATTATTCTGGAAAATCCCAGCCAACATCTCTTTGAAGACTTCTGTCCATTTTGATTCCTTCAAATCAGATTAGAGGCATATTAGATCTTTTTGTTCTATTCATGTCTCTTATCCTCTTTTTCATGTTTTGCATTTTTTTTTCTTTTTTTCAGAGCTGCACCTGCGGCATATGAAAGTTCCTAGGCTAGGGATCGAATCAGAGCTGTAGTGCTGGCCTACGCCACAGCCACACCAGACATACACCATAGCTCCTGGCAACGCTGTGTCCTTAACCTACTGACTGAGGCCAGGGATCAAACCTGTGTCCTCGTGGCTGCTAGTCAGATTCATTTCTGCTGAGCCATGATGGGAACTCTCATGTCTTGCATTTCTGATCTGTGTTGGTAATAATTTCCACAGAATTATCTTCCAGTTCAAAAATGTTTTCTTTAGGGAGTTCCCTGGTGGTCTAGTGGTTATGATTTGGCACTTTCAGTGCTGCAGCCAGATTCAGTTCCTGGAAGCTGAGCCCCCATCAAGCTGCTGCATGCTACAGCCAAAAGAACCCCAAAGCACTTTGTGTGCGGATCTGCTATGTGCCAGGCACTGCTTGTCAGAAATGTAAATTCTCTTGCTCCACGCGCTGAACCAAAAAGTTTCCCTTCAGCTATGTCTTATCTGCTCTCTCTTTTTTTTTTGGCTGCATCTGGAAGTTCCAAGACCAGGGATCAAATCTGAGCTGCAGCTGCAGCCTACACCACAGCTCTGGCAACAGTGGATCCTTAACCTGCTGCACCAGAGCAGGAGTTCCTGTTCTTTATGTTTAATTTTTCATTTCTAAACTGGAAAATTTAGAAATGAAAAATAGGGACCTTTATTTCTTGCTTTATGGACTCTTATTCCTTGCTCATGTTTTCAAACATCTGTTGTTTCTCTAGCTACATCGGAGCTGTTTCGTATTCCATGTCTCCAAGCGGCAATATCTGAAAACTTTGTGGGTGTTTGTTTCTGCAGATTCTCCTCATGATACTTTGTTTTCTTGTGTGTTCCGTGTTTCTAAACTAGGAGCTACTGCTTTCCTTGGAACTTGATCCGTGGGGAGTCTTTGAGGACCTAGTTGCAGTAGTATTGGACTTGAGCTTGTTGGCCTCTGCCAATCTTGAGGGTTCTGCAGCGTCACAGCCCCTGTAATAAAGTGGATTGTCTTCTTCAGGGCTTTTTGGATCACCTGGAAAATGGGAATTCAGATGCTGTCCCTGCACAGTCACCTCGCGTGCTTAGGAATCCCTCAGCGCACACGCGAGGCTCTCTTGCCGTCTGCATCTCATCGCAGGCTTATTTCCTCTCACCTGTAGCCGAGGATATAGACTTTTGGGGTGTCGGCTTTTATAGGTCTCCTCTTCCCGACCCCCATCTTGAGGGGAGCTCTCATCTTTAGGTTGTGTCCTCTGGTACCTCTTGAAGCTGTGAAGGGAGAAGCCCGAAGACTTCAGGCTTCAGCAGAAATTCTCAGGGCAAAAGCTTGATGCTTATACCATCACAAGCGGTTTCTTTCTTTCTTTTTTGCTTTTTAGGGTCATGCCCGTGGCATATGGAGGTTCCCAGGTTAGGGGTCTAATCGGAGCTGCAGCTGCCGGCCTACACCACAGCCCACGGCGACACCGGATCCAAGCTGCGTCTGGAACCTACACCACAACCCACACAACTGCCAGATCCTTAACCCACGTAGCGAGGCCAGGAATTGAACCCGTGTCCTCACGGATACTAGTCAGGTTCATAACCTGTGGAGTGACGAGGGGAATGCTCTCTTCGTCATTCTTTTCTATATGTAACTTCACTTCAGCTGAATCACCCTGTTTTATTTTTTCCAGGAGTGGTTTCTTTCACTTCATTTCTGACCTCAGATTCCTCCTTTTAGTGTCATTCAGAGGCAATACACTACAGTGTTTTGTTTTTTTTTTTTACTTTTCATTTTGAAATAATTTAGAATTAAAAAAAAAACTAGTGAGAACTTCCATAGACCTTTTATCCAGGTTCCTCAAATGTTAACAGCTTACGTAACCACAGTACAATGATCAAAATGAAGAAATTAATATTGATAGAATGCTATTATCAATAGATATTATTCACATTTCTTGAATTCTCCAACTAATATCCCTTTTCTGGCCCAGGATCTAATTCAGGATCATACATTGCATTTATCATCATACCTTTTCTTTTTTCTTACTAGGGCTGCACCCACAGCATATGGAGGTTCCCAGGCTAGGGGTCCAGTTGGGGCTCCAGCCACCGGCCTACACCACAGGCACAGCAACGTGGGATCCAAGCTGCATCTGCGACCTACACCACAGCTTATGGTAATGTCAGATCCTTCACCCACTGAGCAAGGCCAGGGATCGGACCTGCGTCCTCATGGATGCTGGTCAAGTTCCTTAACTGCTGAAGCACAACGGGAACTCCCTGTCAGCTCTTTTAAGAATTTTAAGTTGAAGAAATGTCATGTCATTCAGGATAGTTTAAGACCCTGCTTGCTCCAAGGATAGTAGAAGAAAATGGCATTAGCTCCAGCTTTCTGAGAACTTTAATAAGACAGTACATTTAAGGCAATCATTTATTTGATAAACATTTAATGTGCAGTAGTTGTAAATGAGGACCTTGGTTTTAGGTTTTAATTTTAACGTGTCTTTTTATGCCGTGTGTGTGTCAAAGGATAGTGTAAGAAGGGTTGAAGCCACAGACAGGTGTTGGCTCCATAAAGGAAGAGCTTTGCTGTCACAAAGGCTGAGTTCCCATTGTTGCTCTGTGGTTAATGAACCTGACTAGCATCCATGAGGACGTGGGTTCGATCCCTGGCCTCGCTTAGTGGGTTAAGGATCCAGCATCGCCGTGAGCTGTGGTGTAGGTCGCAGATGCGGCTCGGATCCCGCGTTGCTGTGGCTGTGGCGAAGGCCGGCAGCTACAGCTCTGATTAGACCCCCAGCCTGGGAACCTCCATATGCCAAGGGTGTGGCCCTAAAAAAGAAAAAAAAAAAAAAAAAAGGCTTCCCCAAGCTAGGAATTGCTTCAGGGGGTAGTATGCTTCCTGCTGGAAATGCACCGACAGATTCACCATAAGGGTCCTGATCGTATCAAAAATTCTGAGAGTACTTTTCATTGTTCAGTTTTTGGGACATTTTTTCACTATTTGTAATAACTGAGTTTTTAGATGTTTTAGCTTTGCTCGTGGTACCTTGTGGCCTGTACATGTGGACTCTCTTGCTGCCTTGTTCTCAGTCAGGAATGAGATTCTACCTCCTGTGCTGCTGGGGGAAGCGGTCCTCTTTATGACAGTTTCTAGACACTTATTTCCGGTGGGGCCTGCTTGAGCTGCTTTCTCACAATGTTTAATACGAGAACATTGTTTTTTCTTTCTTTTTTCAGTTCTTAATGCTGAACATGAGAAGGGAGACGTAAATTTACTTGATCAGCGTGAAAAGGGGAATCACACACTCTGAATCAAACTGGAATCACATACCTTTGGGTCCGAATTGAACAGAGATCACCGCAAAATATTCGTGAGGAATTGAATACTGTGAAATTAAAATATCTAAAGATGATTATTGTGGGGCTTTAGTATGTATTTACTATGTAGGAAAATGAGATTGTCTTTTGAGTTTCGGGGGGGTACTTTTGAAGTGTCGATATTCAGATGTCAGAATTGTTGAAATGTGTTGGAAAATAGGTATTTCAGGAGCAGATCAGCACCAAAAACGGAACACAGGTTGTCCTTCAGGTCTGGCAGCAGCAGGACTCTCACTGTGGAACCGAACTTCACGGAGGAGGGACTTAGAGAGCTGCTTGTGCTCGGCTCTGTCGCGCTGTGCCGCGTGACCGGTAGCAGCCCCTCTGTTCTCCCGTCTGCACTGAATGGTTTCTGGTTTAGCCTCCTGTGCTCACTTCCGGTTCTGACAGTGGCCTAGAGCACTGACTGTTAACACCAACATCACTAGCAACGGCGTTAAAGTCTAAACGCAAAGGTGTTTTGTGCAAGGACTTTTTAAAAAAAGACAACTTGTGTAATAAGCCTGTTGTTAATGTACAAAATTCTTTTAAGTGACTTGTAATTTGAATACTTGTGATCTCTACTTGGTTTGCTTAGTATGTGGAGCAAAGCAGAACCTTCTGTAGTAAGTCTGTAAGAAGAGCCAGGTGTAGCTTAGACATTTGACACAGCAGGGGCCCAAGTGGCGCTGACCCTGGGCCCTGACAGAGCAGTGAGGCCGGCGCGGTGGGGTGGCTTTGTTACGGTCAAACTGCCCGCTTTACTGCTGGGAGAAAGGAAGAGGAAATGGGTGCTGACAGACATATACAGCATTACCAATCTGGAAAGTTTAGAAAGTCCAGAGAAGGGCAGTAATTGTCAGCTTTTGTCATTTAGCTTGTGGTGGTAAAGGACTGTCATAAAACTGATTTTAAAAAATCAAGTTAATTTGAAAA
>PVHT021183661.1:3315796-3390734 GCA_004024745.2 Catagonus wagneri
TTTGGCATTCATCTCATGTTTGATCAGTGTGCCTAGAGTTGCTGAGAAATAAGACACTACAGTATTTGAAAGAGCTTTCATTTTCCCCTTCACCCCCCATGGGAATCCTAAAGAATCAGCTTTTAAGCTGCTGTTTGCCTTTTAATTAAACCTTTTGTGTAATGAGATGGGATGTCAGTATAAATAAAAAGTAATTATATTTCGTGTATAACCCTCCTGTACAGACGCATCAAAAGGCCATTTGCCCCAGAGGTGCGTCCCCTGCGCTCTTTAGTCATGCTTATTACTACTAGCTTCCCTTGGGATCACAGGCACCTATTCCAGGGAAACAATTTAGAGGTGTCACAGTTATTTAAAAAACAAAACAAAAACCTGTGTAACCAGCATCAAATACATATCAAACCCCAACCTTGGTCTTTCGGGTTCATCCAAAATGAAATCAGCAGCAGTTCCAACTTTTTTGCTTCTTTTAGGGCTGAAAGTGGGGCATATGGAAGTTCCCAGGCTAGGGGTTAAATCGGGGCTGCAGCTGCCAGCCTACACCACAGCCACAGCAACACCACATCCGAGCCACATCTGCAACCTACACCACAGCTCATGGCAACACCTAATCCTTCACCACTGAACCAAGAGCAGGGATCAAACCTGCGTCCTCGTGAATACTAGTTGGGTTCGTTACGCTGAGCCACAACCAGAACTCTGAGCTGTTCCAATTTTTAATAGGTATGAACTCTATTTGATTTATACTCTTAATAAATGGTATGTGTAGACAGGAGTGATGATTCATTTGATCTTTTTTCCCTGTAGGTAGGTCTGCAGATGAATTCTCTGAGCAACTTTAGATTTCATGAATAATTTATAATCACTGCACTTAATATACTTTTTTGTGTGATGAAATCTGAGAAATAAAACCATTACCTGTTAAGTCAGAATGCTGTCATTAAATAACTACATTGATAACTAGCATGACTGTTGTAATGGGTAATAAGTGCTTATTTATTCATAGTAGAACTTAGAATGGAAAAAAACTGATTTCAAGCGTCTTTTAAAGTCCAGGGGAATTAGTCTATTCCCACTGTGTGTATTTCAGCCTAAAAGATTATTATAAAAAATCAGTTTATAGGACAGTCAACATCTAATATTTGTCCTTAAAATGAGTTTTCAGAATACATGTTTAATTTTTCACATAGCTTAGACTTTGAAAATGTTCATTAGTGTTAATGAAGTTGGGGAAATAGCTCATCTTGTGTATTTAAATGCATGTTTGTGCACTGTTTCTCAGCTCAGAAGGCAACACTTGTTTTGCTTTTTAAAAGGCTATATACCTGCGGCATACGGAGGTTCCCAGGGCAGAGGTCTACCTGGAGCTGCAGCTGCCAGCCTACACCACAGCCACAGCAGATCCTTGCCACATCTGTGACCTACACCGTGGCTTGTGGCAATGCTGGATCCTTAACCCACTGAGCAGGGCCAGGGATCAAACCCGCATCCTCATGGAGACTTCATCAGGTCCTTAACCTGCTGAGCTACAATGGGAACTCCTGCACTTAGTGTACTAAGCCATTGTTCCTTAATAAAGAGTTGGTGAAATTCTGGTAATGTGTACACTGAAGGATTACTAAAGTGGCAGTAGGTATCTTCCCACGCACTTAAAATTTCTATCCTTGTTCAGCGTGCCTACGAAGCACAGCTCTAGGCAAGTTATGTCACTTGAAATACCTATAACTATATATAATGTATATAAAGTTCTGATAATCTTTTTATAAACCAAAACCCTAACCACCTGAGCTGAATGCTTGTTTTTTTATGCTTAATGCTTTAGAACAAAATGACATGTTCTAAAGTAGGATAAAAATCCTGAGTTGAGGGAATTCCTGTTGTGGCTGAGCAGGTTAAGAACCTGACCTGGATCTATGAGGACACGGGTTTGATCCCTGGCCTCACTCAGTGGATTGAGGATCCTGCGTTGCTGTGAGCTGTGGTGCAGGTCGCAGATGAGGCTTGGATCCCACACTGCTGTGGCGGTGGTGTAGGTCAGCAGCTGCAGCTCCGATCTGACCCCAGCTTAGGAACCAACGATGTCACAAGTGTGGCCCTAAAAAGCAAACAAAATCCTGAGTCGAGTGACACGAGCCATACCTCACTCACACTTCATACCCCTACAGAGATTCTAATACTGTGAGGGTGCTTGGTAAATATTTGATTATTCAAAGTCCAAATAAATGATTATGACTGATCAGAGATGCGGTCCTACATAGTAACTTAATTTTCCATGTAACTGAGTTTTGCCTTTTAGACCCTTTATAAACAGATTTAGATTAATACATATTTACAACGAATGTTAATAAATACAGGGGAATTAGGCTGTAAACTCAGGGTTTAAGAGGTATGCCACATTGTGGAAGAGCTCCTTATATCAGCTTGCCTTTTTATTTTTTTTTTTCCTAATTGAGTATCATTTGAAAGAGCAGTTCTGTGATCTTAATCGGTGCTCTACGACCACTGGTTTTCTCCCAGTACAGGACAACCTTGGTGTAGTACCATCCTTGCTCTGGATTTTTAAGATGGGTTCATTCAAAAGTTATTTCATAACTGTGATGAAAACAAAGCATCACACTTTCAGCTTGGCTTAACGTTTGAATTCTAAACGGAAGGTTGCAGGTACTGCATCTTTACCTTTACAGTAGTTTAGAAATTCATTTTCTAGAGTTTTGCATTGCATAACTTTGTGATCCTCCAAAAGCGGACACATTCTCTTTTTAAACAGGACGAGTGCAAGGCAGTGTTAGCAGAGGACCACAGAACAGAATCTGACAAGGGAACGTATAGGTGGACTCGTCCAGTGTCTTCAGTTATTTCAACTCTTAAACAAACACCTTTGGCAACTGCAGGATGATGAAAATATTTAGTCATTCCCAATTTTATTTTATGGTTCCTTACTGCAAAAGCAACCAGTTCTGCTTCCCTACTGTTCTTGGAGCTGGAAGCATTTGACATGCCTACTTGTGCTTAGCCCCATTTGTAAATATCTGACACGTCAGTTTCATCAGCTGAAGCAAACTGTTCAGGGTCAAAGCTACCAGACTCTAGCTTGCTACCCCAAGTTCCTACTTCCAAATTCCTCTGCACTCCTGGTGACTTACATTCTCACCATCAAGTGTCTACCTTTTTGGGGTGGGAGGGCGCTGCACCTGTGGCACATGGAAGTTCCCAGGCTAGTGGTCAAACTGGAGCTGCCAGCCTACACCACAACCACAGCCACGCCAGATCCGAGCTGTGTCTGTGACCTACACCACAGCTTGTGGCAACGCTGGATCCTTAACCCACTGATCGAGGCCAGGGACTGAACCCGCATCCTCATGGATACTAGTCAGATTCCTATCTGCTGCACCACAACGGGAACTCCTGTCTCCGCTTTTAAAGACTGCATTCCTGCTGCCCTGCAGGCCTTACCTGAGCTTCTCTACTCCGTTCTCTGGCTGTCTCCAGGATGTCTTCTACATTTTTAAAAGATCCACATCCCATTAACTGAGTGAGCAGGATCTAGAAAGATGAAGGCCTTTTTCTCAAGTTATAAGGTATATTTAAGATACCATGACACACAAAATCACATTTGCCATATGATTTAGTCTCCCCATATAGCTTAGTGGCTCCCACCCAAAATCACTTTTAAATATATTTTCTTAAGTCCCATGTGAGCATTTCATCCCTTGATTTCAAGCTTTTTAGATCATTTGAATTACTCAAATGTTCAGAGTAAACACCTTCAGTTCTTAACATGTATCGACAAAGTGCTATTGTTTTTCATCTCCAGTGATGCATTTTTTTGTCAAGAAATTTATTAACTTTTACAAACACTATTTTCACTCATTCATAAAAAATGATTTATGATTAAATCTGTAATAAAACCATATGGCGTTCATCAATGCATTCAATAAGACCAGTTTCATCCATGGAACATAATAAACCACTTTAAAACAGCAGTTTTCATTCATGTCATGTAAGGCTGTCAAATTAAAAGTATTCCTTATAATGGGATGTTATCCGAGAGCTCTGCTTCACTTCCCTTTCTGTGGTAAGACTGACGACAGATCATCTAAGAGTAGAATCTGAGTGCAGATTCCACCCCTTTGGTCACCTTTTCAGTCTTTTTCAAACAAGTTTCACAACAGGAAAATATTTGTGAGCAGAGAAATCAAATTCAGGCGGAACCTGCAAAGAAAGTCAGTTAATGTATCTTAACACGTGTTCAGACAGTAAACAAAGACTTAATTTTAGAGTTTCTCCTGTTTTTAAAGACAAGACAGCACAAAAGTGATTAAAAAATGGTCAAGGACAAAAAGGAACTAACCTGGAGGGAGAATAATGGTTAGCTTATCTGTGGATTTATGACAGTCATTAGAAAACATGCTGACGAGCTGTTTTTTTATCTTAAGAGTAGGTAACAAAGGAAAATAGACTTAAATTATAGGAAAAGGTTATGGGCCAGCAATTTTTTTTTTTTAGTGTCAAGGTCACTGATACTCCTAGACAATGAAATGAGTCACTGGTAAAGCAACGGTAGTGAACAAATAAGAGGTCTGTATATAATGGGCAAATGCCACCAAAAATGCCTCAGTGCTCGGAATTTAACGATAGAACATTACCAAGGGAAGCTTACAGAATCTTCTACCTCCTGAGCCGTTAAGGTCTTTAATTATTGAAGCATTCACTTTTCTAAAGGCAGATGACTTTTTACAAACCTCTCCAATAAATTTGTTTTTGTGCATTTTCTGTTATTACCTCAAGTCATCCAATAATTTATGTGGAAGGGCAGACTTTAGAGACTTTTTTTTTTTTTTCGGTCTTTTCAGGGCCACACCTGGGCATATGTTAGTTCCTAGCCTAGGGGTCGAATCAGAGCTGCAGCTGCTGGCCTACACCACAGCCACAGCACTGAGGGATCCAAGCTGTGTCTGTGACCTACACCACAGCTCATGGCAATGACGGATCCTTAACCCACTGAGTGAGGCCAGGGATCGAACCTGCAGCCTCATGGATTACTAGTTAGATTCATTTCTGCTGTGCCACAACAGAACTCAAACTTTTAAGTCACAAAACCTGTATGTTTCAAGGCAAAATGGTAATCTCTTTTAGAATAGTTTTTACGGGTGTTTCGACTTTTTGTAATACACATCTCAATGGACAAAAAAATGAAGTTGTACGATAATTAAAGACCATTTATTTTCCCTATAGCATCCTTACCTTAGATTCCTTTTTGTGTCCTCCTGCCAGTAACTTCATAACCACAAAGTTGGGTTTCGCAACCTTTAAAATTCTATTGACCTAAACAATGAGCAACATTAAGCTATCAAAGTGTAAATTCATAGTCAAAAATATCTCGATTTATAGACACTTAACAGGAACTTGGCACAATATAAGTGTTGATATCTTATTAAAATAAAGGCAATTTAAAAACACCAACACCATGGTATGTCTTTCAGTAACACAGAATTCTATTTTAGTCAACTCTGAAAACTTGAAAGGGCTAGTGTACCTTGCTTTCATTAAAAGATCATCAGGCTGCAGAGACAAAGTCCTGCAGAGACAGTACAGTCTCGTCTATGGGGCATGGACTCTGAAATTAGGCTGTTTTCAAATTCCAGCTGTGCCACCTACTAGTTATGAAACCTCTGGAAGTTTTCTGATCTCTCTGGTTCCTCAGTTCTTCATCTGTAAAAACTGGTTAATTTTTCCTGTCCTACAAATATCTGTTGTGAGGATTAACTAAGTTACAAATATTACGACCTAGCAGGTACTTAAGTGTCTGTTAAGCATTAACTCATTTCTGACAACCATTCGTCTAAAAAGGCTTTGCCTGAACATGGGACTAACAATGGGATGGAAGACGGCATTTCTTGTTAAGAGGGGGTGACTGGCAAGCTCAAGGGAAGTTCCAACCTCTCCTGACACATCACTGCAAGTTCAGGAGCTGCAGAGCACACATCCGCTCACCCAGAGGACTACTCCATTTGGGCTTCCATAAGCCACGTCCAAAACTGAGCTCCTAACCTGCTCCGCCCTGCAGTCCTCCCTACACAATTCAGTCCGCCCAGACGGTGCTGAGGCCAAAACCTCAAAACCATCCTGGACTCCTCCTTTTCGTCCACCCACATCCAATCTATCAGTCAATCCTACCAGCTACACCTTCAAATTCATAGAGAACACAATTGCTTCGGATCCAGTGGCACCCCTGTCTTTCACCTGGATCATAGCTATGGCCTCTAACTGGCTCCCCTGCTTCCACCCGTGGTCCCACCACAGTGGCTAGACCCTTTAGAACCAAAATCAGATCTGGTCGCACCTCTGCGCAGCTCTCCAACAGCTCACCCCCTTGTTTGGCCCAGCCTGCTGGCCTTGGCTGTCCTTCCAATAGTCCAGGCTCCCTTTACACACGCCCGGTCCTCTGCCTGGAAGGCTCCACCCCTGGATGGCCACGTGACCTGGGGCGTCACTGCCTTCCAGGATTTGCTCAGAGGCCAATTTATTTAAACCCGTCTAATCCCCTCCACCTCCTGTAGCATTCGTAATCGCTATTCCCAGATTGTTTTTTCTTCCTAGTCCTTATGGTCTTCTAACTACTTAATTTACTTCTTCACTTACTCTCTGCCTCCTCTGCCCCTAGGAGGGCCCGGATTTTTTTTTTTTTTCCCTTACCCCTGCTGGAAACTAGCAAGAGTGCCTAGGACACAGTAGGTACTCAACAACATTTGCAGAGTTAGTTGTTCCTCTTGTATCAAGCAGCCCTCCCTATAAGTAAACACTGTTATTAATTCTCATTTATCTTCCAGAGGCATGATACACAACACTTGCCCACACATGTGGCCTGCCTTGGCCCCTCTTGACGGAAATGGCAGCATACTATACACAGTTTTTAAACTTCTTATATCCTAAAGAACATTACGTTAGACTTTATAAATCTCTCTCATGTTCTTTTTTAGGGCTACAGAGTTATTCCACTACAGATGAACCATAAATCATGTAACAGTTAAAATTTCTTCATTCTTTCATTATTACAAATCCTGTTGTAACAAATACTCTTGCATGTGTATCACTACCCACAAGTGCACATGGGTCTGTAAGATAAATCCCACGAAGCAGAACTGCTGGGCCTAAGGACTTGTGATTTTTGACAGATATTGCGAAAATGCCCTTCCATGGAGTCTGTACAGAGAAATACTCCCCAAAATGGTCTCTGTGTTACATACAGGTAGCCCCCTTTTTTTTTTTTTTTGGCCTTTTGTCTTATTAGTGCTGCACCTACAGCATACAGAGGTTCCCAGGCTAGGGGTCTAATCAGAACTACAGCTGCTGGCCTATGCCACAGCCACAGCACCACCAGATCCAAGCCATGTATGCAACCTATACCACAGCTCATGGCTACCAGATCCTTAACCCACTGAGTGAGGCCAGAGATCAAACCCACAACCTCATGGTTCCTAGTCAGATTTTTTTCTGCTATGCCACGACAGGAACTCCAGGTAACACTTGTTTATAGAATAAATGCATTTCAATAAAATTAGGTATATAGTAAATTATGAAACAAAAGGCTGAAACAGTATTTTATATTTTTTAAGTTCTAAGCTCTGCAGGATGACAGTCAAAATAGTCTTCAAAGGTAACAGCCTTTATTTTAAATGGTCAAGTGGAAAAAGACTTTTTATTTCCCGTGATAATTACCCAGATCTTTTTTTAGATTTAAGATTTATGTAATTACATTTTAATAACACTCTACTATAGATTAAAATTATTTTTTTTTTTTTGAGGGGGCTGCACCCGTGGCAAATGAAAGTTCCCAGGCTACGAGTCGAATTAGAGCTATAGCTGCCGGCCACAGCAATGCCAGATCCAAGCTGCATCTGCAGCCTATACCCATAGCTCACAGCAATGCTGGATCCTTAACCTACTGAGAGGGGCCAAGGATTGAACCCACATCCTCATGGATACTAGTAGGTTTCATTACTACTGAGCCACAATGGCAACTCCAAAATTAAAAATTTTAATGTCAACATTTCCAAGCTATAACTCAATCTTATTTCTACCCTTTCTGCTTACTTTATGGTTCTAAATCTTAATTTTTCTTTACACTGATTTCTAAATTTACACAAAGCAGATATTTATATCACTTTTTTTTTGGCCTTTGTCTTTTTAGGGCTGTACCCATACCTTATGGAGGTTCCCAGGCTAGGGGTCGAACTGAACTACAGATGTGAACCTAAGCCACAGCCACACCAACGTCAGATCCGAGCTATGTCTGCGACCTACACCACAGCTCACAGCAACGCCAGATCCTTAACCCACTGAGCAAGGCCAGGGATAGAACCTGAGTCCTCATGGATACTAGGCAGGTTCGTTAACTGCTGAGCCATGATGGGAACTCCTTTACATCATTTCTTTCATCAAATAATAATTTTAGTCTGACAAGGTTAGGTTAGCAAAGTTATTTGAAATCCTTAGCAGAAACATGACAGACCTCATTTATATATACCATAGTGTCCATTTTTATAATTACCTGTCATCTAGTAGTAAGAAATGTATTTCCTACCAGGTGGTTCCTCTGGGATTACTGTGACTGGAGTCTTACCTCATGGTCTGGGTTTGGGATGTTTTCCAGTATCACTTTTGCCTGCTGAAAGTGCTTACTAGCTGCCACATACAGTTCTGGAGATTGAGGAGGAGGGCTATACTTATTGAGGTCAGACATTTCCTAAAAAAGAAATACTATTATTCAAAACATGTTTAATATGAAAAAACTAAAAATACCTTTTTTAATTAAACAATTCTACATTACTATCCATTCACACATGGACACTAAAGCAAATACTCAGAATGTCCCTACTTCTTCCTATTCAGTTCTCAGCCTCCATTATACCACATGGATGTTAATGTGATGAGCATATCCAAAGAAGCCAAATGATTTTCACACTATTTAAAACTGCTGTTTCATGGGAGTTCCTGTTGTGGCACAGTGGGAACAAATCTAACTACTAACATGAGGTTGTGGGTTTGATCCTTGGCCTCGCTCAGTGGGCTAAGGATCCAGTGTTGCCATGAGCTGTGGTGTAGGTCACAGACGCGGCTTGCATCTGGCGTGGCTGTGGCTGTGGCGTAGGCCAGCAGCTGCAGCTCCGATTCAGCCCATAGCATGGGAACCTCCATATGCTGCAGGTGAGTCCCAAAAAGCAAAATAAAATTAACAAAGGCTACTGTCTTTTTTTTTTTAATAAATAAAACTATTTTATAACCATATCTCACTGGCCCAATAAGTCTATTTTAACATCTGTGTTAACAAAGGGGCTAGGTACTAACAGCACATCTCCAAGAAGCTCCAATACTAAATACCGTGTAGTTATTTTAAGGCGCAGATTCACCTTGAACTGCAGATAGTGCACTGGTGGTGGTGTCATCACACTGTTAAATGGAGCAAATCTGTGCTCATATCGAACTTGTTCACTATCGAGCTCAAACTTGGGTTTTCGTACTTTGCCATCCATGTCAAATGCTACCATGGTCTACAGGGAGAAAAGAGAAAAAAACGATGGCAGACAGGAAACTGTGGACATCCTCATGAACAGAATATATTACCAATTTTCCTGGTGAAACTGTACCACATGCACATTATTCTTCCAAGCCTAATGCTTTGAAACCTTCAAGCAAAAGCTCTTAAAGAAAGAGTAGCATATAATTCTTATCAGAAAAGCATTGTTCCTGTGTTTCAAACAGAAGTCCATGCTCTGTTTTATGTATATTACCATAGTGGCTTCAAGTCATTTACTGAATTGCCAAGCACAACTTAAGGGTTACTCACGACCTCTTGAAAATGCCCGCTTTGCTTAAGCCATTCATGGCGGGGCTTGCCCCCCTTCCTAGTACACGTCTCAAAGAATCCAAATGCCCTCTCTTCCAGCAGACCTTTCATCAATCCGAAGGAAACTCTTCCTTATTAGCTGTGCCACATATATGGCCCCTGGCCTGTCATTTAGGCGAGCACTTGAAATAAGGATCACATCTGATTAGATGTGGTATCTATCCTGCAACGTGCTCAGAGAAGATACCTGACATATGATGAGGGTTCAGTATTTGTTAAACAAACTGATGAAAACCACTAGACTTGAAAGAAGGGTAATTTTCAAGCACAGTCACTAAAAACAAAGGTGAAATCAGAACTTGGAAAAACCACAGAGGAGTTTAGCAATGTAGTTGACCTACTTTAAACATCCCGGCACACATGTTCTGATACGCCTGGCTCATTGTGATTTCTCGGCTCAGTGGGCGAACTGTAATTAGAAAGAAAACCAAACTCTTTCCCTCCTTCTCTTGCATTACTGCAGGAGAAATGCACTTTTAAAAAAACACTTCTACCTTGTTTTACTAAATTAAAACTTCGGTTTGTTCCCACAGGATAAATTTTAAGGCCAAAATCTACAAATGATAAAATACAGCAGAAAGGCTAATTGTGTTCCTCAAACAGCTAATGCTATAGATTTTGGTATAAATTAACCGTAACTACTTCTGAAGTCACAATACAGAGACAACCTCTTATATAGGAAAGCCACGGATAGAGTCATTTAACGACCTGCCCATGTCTGAATCTGAAGCGAAGACAAAGAGCATTCTTTGGAAGGACTGTAGCCTGTGTACCCTCCCAGGAGTGATTAAGAGGGGAACCTCTTCCACCGCGCGGTCCATAGACAGCAGCAGGCCGAGGTGCTCTCTGCCCACCTGGCCGTGCTGACTGTAAGGGCACAACTCCTGACCTCCTTCCCGAGCTGTCAACCCTCGGTCAGAAGAATATCAAAGGGCTCCTGCTGTTTATTCCTTTATCTTTTTCCAAGTGGCTACTTCTTCTTGCACTAAGGTCCTCTGACACATGGTATTGCAAAGAAGTAAAAGAACCCAAGGAAAGGAACCAAAGAGGTTTCTACCGCCAATACTGTGACTCAGTCTCTGCCCTTATACCTTCTGAAGAGAAGATGGATGAGAATCACAATAACATGACTGTTCACCCAATAAAATGCACAGGTAGCTCTCCACCTACTCATGTCAAAACTGAAGTGCACTGCAATGTTACTTAGTTTTTAAGTTTAAGAATAATTCACAACACCTTTCTTCTTTTTCTTTGTTTTTTTACTACTACGGCCTTTCTGCTGCTCTTCCATTATCCTCTCCTCTGCCATCTGAGAGCCATCGGCACGACTTAAGGTCGACATCAACCACGCATACAGGAATTCAGAGAGATACCTTAATGGAAAGAAAATGTTAGTTAATGGTCGATGTCTAAATGAGAGCGCTTGGTCAACACGTGTCGAATGACATATGACGAGGGTTCTGGTACTAATAAAGAGATATTTTTAATAATGCTTTAGAAGTTGTGTTTTGTTTTTTGGCTACACCATGGCATGCAGAAGTTTCTGGGCTAGGGATCCAACCCACACCACAGCAGCAACCTGAACCACTCCAGTGACAACACTGGATACTTTCCGCTAAAATAAGCACACCAGAGCTCTCTTAATGTTGTTTTATAAAATCAAGATTATTCAATTAGATAACTGATAAATTTTATCTTACAGGAAATGAGTACTGCAAATGGTTAACTTCCCCTTTCTTGTTGCCATATGTGTTGCCATAAAATATGGAAAAAGTGTTTAACCTCCTACAATGACATGAATTTTACAACTTTTCAAAAGATTTCTTGGGGGGGGCAATTAGGGGTATGAGATTAACAGATACAAACTACTGTATATAAAATAGATAAGCAATAAGGATTTAATGTATAGCACAGGAAATTACACTCATCTTGTAATAACTTATAATGGAACATAATTTGCAAGTACTGAATCATGCTGTATACCTGAAACTAATACAAAATTGTAAATCAACTACAATAAAAAAAAAGATTTCTTGGTAATTATATACATATTTGTAAGTCACATGAATGCCCAGTAAATTGTTTCTACTATATCAGGTCACATTTTACCTAAACCTAATTAAGTAAATATCTTATTTTCTTATTAATTACAAAAGAAAGCAAATAAATACAGAAAAAATTTATATGCATTAGCATAACATTTCTAAGAAATTAACATGTTAGCTTATAATTCACTTGTTTTTTCAATAAGGAAATGTGAAACAGATTATTCTACCAGACACTAAATTTTCCTAAGTTTAAATTAACAAACAGTACTTCCTCTTAAGCCAGAAAAGCAGTTTAAACCTAAGATATAAATATATATTCTTTAAATAAAGTTAAGAACCCCTACTACATTAAATGAAAATCAAAGATTTATGAGAAATTTTATAATGATCAAATGAGTGTATGATGTCTAGTCCCCAAATTTTCAGACAGCTGTAAGGCAGATTATAAAATTAAAAGATACAAAAAAGAACATTTTAAAGCAAGACAAAAACAGATGAAATGATACACCTGGAATGACTTCAGATACTGTATTTTAAAGCTAAACCAAGCACTATGCTTCCTGGAAGCTAAAGCAAACCAGGAAGTATACATGTTTTTATTTGATTTTAAAAGTATATCATTTTATATGGAGAGACACTAATTCTTAGCAATGAATTTAAGAACAACTTTTATATATTTTATTCCCCCACTGCACTATAAAATGAGTTTGTAGCCTATCTTACTTAATGAGATTTCTAGAGGGAACTGAAGCTACCTTCTACTTTTTAACTGTCTAACCCAGGGACAGATGAGTAAAGGGGATAGCTGGCACCATTCAGACTTTCCTTTCAAATGTCAGATATTTCAATGAGCTTTTAATTAAGTGCTTTATCAAAATTAATACACAGAGTTCCCGTCGTGGCTCAGTGGTTAATGATTCCGACTAGGAACCATGAGGTTGTGGGTTCGATCCCTGGCGTTGCTGTGAGCTGTGGTGTGGGTTGCAGACGCGGCTCGGATCCTGCGTTGCTGTGGCTGTGGCTGTGGCAAAGGCCGGCAGCTACAGCTCCGATTAGACCCCTAGGCAGGGAACTTCCATATGCCATGGGTGCGGCTCTAGATAAGGCAAAAAAAAAGACAAAAAAAATTAATACACGATTATATCTAGGAGAGCAGAGTGCTAACATTCTATACCAGTTCTCAGCCCTGATCACAGAAACAGCAGTAGTATCACCAGGGAACCATTAGAAATGCAAATGACTGTGTGGGTCCCACAGCAGGCCTTCTAAACTAGGAACTCCAGGAACAGAACCCAGCAAGCTGTGTATTAATGTGCTTTCCAAGTGATTATGATGCATGTTAAAGTTTAAAAATCACTGTTTTCTACTGATTTTAAAAGGGTCCACGTTCAAGAAGAACAACAACATCTATCTTGTGAAAATGTTGGAACCTGTAATTTTGAAACTAAGAGGCAGTTAAAATTAACGTGAAAGTAGACCACAAGGGTACTTATGAGCAGAACTAAAACTTCTTTTGTTAACAAGAAATGAATCTATTTAAGTATACAGGTAAAAATCTAATATTTATCTGAATATCATTCATTTGCTAATTTTTTGGTGCCAAAGAGCATATAAAAATTATATTTTGAGAAATCAAGAACACAAAAGCTTCCAATTAGCATCTCAAAAAACAAAACTTGAGCATGTTCCCCTATAAATGACTCGTTTGAAAAGGAGTGTCTAGTTTGAATAATAATTAAAAAAATCCCAAGTAGATATAACAACACCTGTTGGTAAAAGTTGTTATCTATACAAATGTGGAGAATATATAAAATAACATTATTCCCATATAACTACAGTTGATGCTCTGATTCAATCTGCATAACCAAAAATTACCTGCCAGGAGTCCTGGCAGCCATGATAACAAAATAATGTCAGCTATCACGGAGAACAGTAGAGAGGTTCCTTAAAAAACTAAAAACACAGCTGCCACACAATCTAGCAATTCCACTCCTGGGCATATGTATCCAGAGAAAATTGTAATTAAAAAATGTGCACGTACCCCAATGGTCACTGCAGAACTATTTAAAGTAGCCAGGACACAGTAGCAACCTAAACGTCCACTGACCAACGAGGAATGGATAAAGGTGTGATCGTGATCACACACACACACACACACAATGGAATATTAGCCATAAAAAAGAATGAACTAGGAGTTCTTTTGTGGCTCAATGGCAGTGTCACTGCTGTGGCTCTGATTACACCTGTGGTACGGGTTGATCCCTGGCCCAGGAACTTCTGCATGCTCTGGGCACAGCATTCTCTCCCCCTCCAAAAAAAAGAATGAAATAATGCCATTTGCAGTAACACAGACGGACCTAGAGATTATCATACTAAGTGAAGAAAGAGAAAAATAAATATATAGTGTTGCTTATATGTGAACTCTTAAAAAAAAAAAAAAGATACAAATAAACTTAAATGCAAAAGAGAAATACACCCACATAGAAAATAAACTTTTAGTTATTAGCAAAGTGGAAAGGGCTAGGGGAGGGATAAATTAGGAGTTAGGGATTGACAACTACAAACTACTATACATAAAATAGAAAAACAACAATGACCTGCTATACAAGCACTATACTCAATATTTTGTAATAACTGATAAGGGAAAAGAATCTGAAAAAATAATACATACGTATATGTACACATTCATATATATATAAATAACTGAATCACTTTGCTGTACACCTGAAACTAGTACAACACTGTGAATCAACTATATGTCAGTTAAAAAAACAAACAAAAACAATAAATCAACCATGTTAACAGGGTGGAAAATAATTACTTTCCTTTCTCCATAACAGTGACTCCAGGGAATATATAATATCTTAAATACTAATTTAAATAATTTAAATATGAGTTAGAAAGTTGAGTATATAAAGACCTAATATACTAAACTTAGTTGTTTGTAATGGGCAACAACGGGTCATTACTATTTTATTTTATTTATTTATTTTTTGCTTTTTAGGGCTGTACCCACTGCATATGCAGGTTCCCAGGCTACGGGTCTTATCAGAGCTGTAGCCACCGGCTGACACCACAGCCACAGCAACATGAGATCCGAGCCACGTCGGAGACCGACACCGCAGCTCACGGCTATGCCAGATCCTTAACCCACTAAGCAAAGGGCCAGGGATCAAACCTGCAACCTCATGGTTCCCACTTGGATTTGTTTCCTCTGCACCACGAAGGGAACTCCAGGTCATTACTATTTTAAAATCATCACTATGCTTTGATAGACTAAGAAAAAGATGCAAAATAACAGAATTCATTAGCTCTTTCTTATTTTCTTTCTGTGACAGCTTTTCATGCCTACAATATTCTCACGCATGCTCTAAGTTAACCTCATCCCCAGTGAAAGCAAAGAACTACTCTGCTGAAGCTATCTCTTATCAGCTCCTTCAAAGCTCCTGAGACAAATCTTCAGGGCCACAGTTTCCAACAACCATACTCCCAGTGGTAATTTTAGCCATAATCTCTTCTCAGACAAAAGATGTGGTTCAAATTTTGAACTCTAGAATTCCCATTCTGTCTCAGCAGGTTACGAGCCCAACTAGTATCCATGAGGATGCGGGTTCAATTCCTGGCCTTGCTCAGTAGGTTACGTAAGGATCTGGTGCTGCCGTGAGCGGTGGTGTGAGTCACAGACATGGTGTGGATACTGTGTTGCTGTGGCATAAGCTTGCAGCTGCAGCTCCGATTCAACCCCTGGCCTGGGAATTTCCATATATGCTGCAGCTGCGGCCCTAGAAAGAAAAAAAAATTTTTTTAACCCTTAATTCAGTTAAGTACACTCCACAGCTAGTACCTAGAGAGTCACTGACATCAGGGAAAAATGTGTTATTTTCCTCTCTTTGGAAACAGATTAAAGCTCTCCAGTTAATCCATCTACTTTGAAGCCACCTTCATTAGTAATTTTTAAACAAATATTCATATGGTTAGGAAAAATATTATTGACACTTTAGATGTTCAAGATGATCTAGCTCTAATTTTCTGCATTTTCCAACTGTTTCACAACTAAAGTTCAAATATACTAAATAAAAACGTGCCTTAAAATTATACTCTCTCCAGATGCTCTCTCAGACCTTATCTACCCCACCCACCACCAACTTTAACTCCGATTATTCTCTTACCAATATATGTAATAGTACTCGTGCATGCTGTAGAGCTCCAATTCAAAGCCACTTAGAAGATACTGTATCATAATTCGGAGGTTATGGTAAAGGACCCAGGTACCTAAACAGGCCAAATGTTGCCTTTGAGGCTCCTGTTTCAACAGCATGGTGTGAAGGGCTGCGTCAACCTTCTCGGCCTGTCACACACACAAATAAAAAAACATATAAAAAGTTAACTTTCTTTTTAAGGTAATGAAAGAATTACACAAGAAATAATAGTTAAAAGAGTTCCCGCTGTGGCTCAGCAGTGATGAACCCTATGGATAATGACTAGTATCCATGAGGGTGCGGGTTCAATCCCTGGCCTCACTCAAAGAGTTAAGGATCTGGCATGGCCGTGAGCTGTGGTATAGGTTGCAGAAGCAGAAGCAGCTCAGATTCAACCCCTGGCCTGGGAACTTCCATATGCTGCAGGTACAGCCCTAAAAAGCAAGAAATAAAAAAGTTAAAAATAGCATATGAACAGAAAATGTAAATCTCACCACTTAAAAGAATTCATATGTTCAAATCAACTACACTTTAATAAAAAAAATTGAAAAAAAAAAAAAGAATCCATACTCTCAAATGCACCTTTGGTTAGGGTTAAATTCAAATTTCTCATTTCTCAGAGGATAGGAGTTAATCTAAACAATTCCTAAGTTAAAAAGATACCAATTTTATAGTACAAAAATAAAAATAACTGACTTCAGATCTTTAGCTATATTATTAATATTGCTTCTGCTCAAATTTATTTGAGTACTGACATATTTTTAGTATAATGTAAATTTGCGCTAACTATAGTTCTACACATATTTTATAATTTTTTCTGAAAATCTGGTTATTTTGGAAGGGAGGGCAACTTGCTGGCTCTTACCTCATCCTGCAAGGTAGCAAATTCCTCAAGAATATGCCCGAGCTTATCTCTCTGCCGAGCCCTGTTATGTCCGTGGATCTGAATAAGACTACAGAATGGCTGCAACACACGTACAATTTATTAACTGTCAATATGAAAATTTTCTGATACTAAAAAACATTATTAACATCATTCCAAGTTTTCAAAATCTGGTTTAAGGGAAAAAAATGTTCTGTATATAAGAATCATGCCTATGCATAATTTTTACATAATAGGTGTTTCTTTTTAAGGAATTCAATACTAGAATTTATGAATAGGAAAGTGAATGTTTTATGAAACTTGTTTTCATATGGCAAATATATCTTCCTTCAGGAGTTCCTTGGTGGTGCAGTGGGTTAAAGATTCGGCGTTGTCACTGCTGTGGCTCAAGCTGCTGCTGTGGCCTGAGTTCGAGCCCCGGCCCTGGAACTTCCGCACGCCATGGGCACAGCCCAAACTAACCAACCAAACAAAAACATATTCCTTCAATCCTTAGATATCTTCCTACAATTTTAAGAAGAGAGCTTCTTTTCCGCTTGTTTCAAGGCTGATCCTTTTGTGCTGCTTTAAATATACCAGAATGCCTAATAATTAAGATAACAGCTAATACCTTAAAACTCCAAGGTTCTTTATTCCTATTTTTTAACTATAGAGTATTCTCATATAAAATACTGTAACACTCATGAATCAGACAACAGACAGAAAAGCAGGATACTCTAAGAAGTATAACACATTTTAACATTTTTTAAGGATGGTCATGTTTTACATTTGAATACTCTGGCAGGTGTCATCTCATTTAATCAACAAGGAGCCTCTAAGAGGTACCGAGACAGTATCAACATCTCACTTTTTAAAGACTGGGGAGTTTATAAAAAATTAAAGTGATCTGCCTGATAATGATAAAGGTTATGGTGAGAGTATGATGTCTCAGAATTGAACACCCTTCCAGTAAGACCACGGGTTATGAAACTACCCACTCGAGTGTGGGAGGAGACAGAAATCTCCTACTTACTCAGTGAAAATCAGTAAGAAATGTCAGATGGAAAAATAGCCAACTTAATGCTACTAAAGGCACTGTACTCCACAATTTTTAAGTATCCACTGCAACAATCTAAATTGTAGTTCTTACCCGAACACAGTGAGTAACAAAGGAATCAATACAGTCCTTAGCCTGGTGATTATTATATAGGCAGCATCTGTAAGATAATATAATATTCTTGTTATTAAAGTTAAACTATTTGCCCTACAAAAAGAAGCAATGATTACTGTAGGTGCTACCAACACATAGGGAAGGTGGAAAAATGAGGAAATGAAACAAATACAATATTAAGTCGAAGACTACTAGGATTAGATTAAGAACTATTTCCCTATTTGTTCCTTACATAATAAATGAGCAATATTTCCAGTTCCTTGATTGTCCTAAAGGAATTTGGACAATTAAAGCGAGTTGGATCCTACAAGATCAACAGGAAAGAAGGAAAATTCCAATGCTCCACTTTTGCCTGATCCTATCTACTCCGGTATCGTTTATTTTGCGATAGCTGGTACTCTCGTGGACTGTGCTCACAATAGTACTTATTTAAAAAAAATACTGGAGTTCCCTTGGAGTGTGGTGAGTTAAGAATCTGGTGCTGTTACTGCAGTGGCTTGGGGTGCTGCTATGAAGTGGGTTTGAGCCCTGTCCTGGGAATTTCCATTATGCTGCGGGTGCAGTAAAAAAAATATATATACACTATACAGAATCTGAATTTTTTCAGGACGTGTACACATTTCCAACCACTGGCCATAATCATCACCTATACATCCAACAGGTACCTCATTTTTTATCTTCACACAGTAGTTTCCCTGTGGAGCACCTTATCTCAGTTAAAAGAATTATGTCTTGAAAACGGGCTCCTGGAGCAGTCTGGGAGGATCTGCTACCTGCCTAGCCCTGGAGGCGTTACAAGGGCTGAATAGATGGAAAGATTTCTTTTTTCTTTCCCTGAGGTGGCAGGACGGTAGTCTTAGCAACTGAGGAGATGGAAAGAAGCAAAGACATTTTCCTGGTGGGCTGAGAGGGCCGATAATGTGCTACTCCTAAGTGTTTGCCATAACTGAGCAATCTGACCAAAGCCCCCAAGTTAAACAGAGCCATGATCATGCAATGGAAAATGATAAAGCATGCAGCAGCTAGGAGAAAGAAGAGGCAGGACACCTGAGAACAGGCGGCAGTGAAACAGAAGAGCTGGAAGGTCCAAAGTGAGAAAATTACTTAAGGTGACAAAAATAAAGCCCTTAAAGATGCTCAGAGTAGCCTTGAAGAACTTTCTTACAACAGAGCAAAAAATAAGGAAGAGATACATGTCATAAGGATGGGGAAAAGAATTTACAAGATAGAGTATCATAATGAGCTCTTAAAAAAAAAAAACAAGAAATAGATGAAGGTGAGGCAATAATGAAATAATAAAATAACAATATAGAAAAAATGATCTATTTGAAGACTTATGGCTGTATTGACTGATTTCTGCGTAGGAAGAGGTGAAAATCACACATGAACATTTTGGTAAAACTCTTGAACTCCTCAAATAAGAGAAATTCAGAGGGTTTGAGTTAGAGAATACTGCTGCTAAGATAAAATACAGGGTTAGATTCCTGCCAACCTCTGGTTACATTTTAATCAACTGGTCATGATATAACCTTGGTTAAGCTGTATTTCTTTTTGAAGGCACTGTACATATTGTACATTGCTGACTGATCAGCAACAAACTCGTGCCTGAGCAAACCTCTAATACACATATAATCACTCTGTAAGGCATACTGCAGCTTTCTTGTACTAAGGACACTAGATAGCACATCACCGCACTTAGAGGCCATCAAACTACAAAATCACCAACAAAAGACACAAAAAAGGAGCATCTAAATAGAGTTTATACTCTAAGGCACAATCAAGCAGTTTTGTCTTTGTCTGACTTCAGCATTAGCCTACTCAAATATTTTGCCACTCTGCACATGTCCATGAAGATGGCAAGAGTACTGATTTGAGGGTTAAAAACACATTTCAGCAAGTAGTAAAATTATTAAACACAGAAACAGCAAACAATGAGGATCAAACTGTAGTTAAATCTAAATGGATAATGATAAGAGTGACAATGTGGAATCTAAGTGTTAAAGATTGTTAAATGGAAAAGACAAAATGCAAATTAGGGGATGTAGACAGTATTTTACATATACCATATTGTCAAAAACTAAGAAGTCTGATAATACCTAGATTATGGGGAAACTGGAATCCTTGTACACTGTTGGCTGGCAGACAGATTAGTTCAATCATTTTGGAAAGCAATATGGCAAAACGAGTAAAGCTGAAGATGCATATGCCCATGATCAGCAATTAATTATATGTTAAAACACAGTCTATGTGCATAAGGAGACATACTTCAAAGATGTTCACTACAGCCCTGATTTCAGTAATGAACTGAATTAAAGACAAGGTAAAAATGTCCAAATGTAGAGAAACAGCAAAATAAAATGCAGTACAAAGGATGGTTTTAATGAATAAAATAAATTTGCATGGATAAACTTGGTCAATTTCAAAACTCTCATGTTGAAAGAAAAAACCTTGTTGCAAAAGGATATATATATATATATATATATACACACACACACACACACACAGTGTAACAAAATTTATGTGAAATTTAAAAATCAAAACAAACTTATAAATGTAACACAGTGGTCACCTCCAGGACCAGAGTAAGTGAAAAGATGGGGTGAACAAGGAGGATCAGCAGTTTTCAAAATGTGGCCTAAGTTCCCCTGTGGTGATGGTAGGGGTGCCCTTGAGACGCTTTTGGGGAGAACACAAGGTCAAAACAATATTAAGATTATCTGCCTTCTACACTCATTCTCTCACAGATTCAGTGCAATCCTTATCAAAGTTCAAACAGCATTTTTCACATTTTGATGTGACAAAAGATTAATAAAGAAAGAATAATCTGCAACGCCTGAATTTCTTCTGCGAGACAAGAACCTGATCCTTGGGAACAGCATCAGGAAAGTCTAGCCCAGAGCACATGGGCTCACAGGCTCACTTAATAAGCGTTCTGCCTTTTACTGCGAATAGAACTAGAAATGCAACCAGCACTGAGGATGTCTCCTGGGGCAATCCTTAACTGCCAGATGTACACACTCTTAAGCTCCCTTGTCCCTGACAAGGGACAACTTGTCAACTGTGAGGTATTAATCTCCAGAGCTCCCTGAAAGGACTGAATAGTTATCTTCCGTGAGGATAAGTGGCTTTCGTCCTTTCTATGTCCCACTTGTGCACAAGCCTGTGAGTTTTCCTGGAATTACTTTCTAAATTATGTTTACACGAATCTTTGTCTTAGCATCAGCTTCTGGAGAACCAACCTAAGACACAAAAACTGAACGCTGACCCACTATCTATTCTTAAAATACGTAATTTCATACACCATGTCTCCTCACATGCTGGTTTCTTTCCTAAGAAATAACACTTTTCTTCCTTCCACATCAGAAATGTCAACTCAGACAATCCTTTCCAGCTTTTTATGGTGGCATGTTTTGGGGGAATATTCCCAAATAATTATATTTCCAGGATATAATTTAAGGATTATCTGTATCTTCTATTTCTATTTAGACTCACATTATTGACAAGAAACTGCACTTTGCTTTTTATAATTATTTCCCAAAGTGCCTATTTAACAGAGTGTTTTGCACACAGCAAGGATCAATACACTTGTTGAATTTCTGATAACTCGGTGTAAGCTTTTCTTCTCACATAGCTAATATCAACTTCACAAAAGTTCAATTTCTTTTTTTCTTTTTGTTTTTGTTTTTTTTTTAGCTTTTTAGGGCTACACCCACGGCATATGGAGGTTCCCAGGCTAGGGGCAGAATCAGAGCTGTAGCTGCCGGCCTACGCCACAGCCACAGCAACGCCAGATCCGAGGTGCATCTGCAACCTACACCACAGCTCACAGCAACGCCGGATCCTTAACCCACTGAGCAAGGCCAGGGATCGAACCTGCAACCTCATGGTTCCTAATTGGATTCGCTAACCGCTGCACCACGATGGGAACTTCAAAACCTCAATTTCAATTTAAAAAATATGTGGCAGAAATCAATTAATTTTAACATGATCAAATTATTTTTTAATATGGAGACTTGATTCCAACAGTTTTTATGTCTTTGCTATAAAGGAGCACAGAGAGTTTGGGCTTTTAAGAAACACACAGGCTACAAAATATCTTATGATACTTACTTTGGGGAGAGCACCGGAGGACTGACAAAAGACCGAAGTGCATCTTTCACCATGTCTTGCATGAGATGGGTTCCAAAGACCTTTTTGTTATCCACCAGGAAAGTGGTCTTAAAACAAATGTTATATATATTAGTAACGCTATCACGATCTTGACATACTGTAAATCTAGTTGTCGTTACTGTGACACAAGCGTACTTCTCATCAATGCCACAGAATACAAGAGATTAAAATGTAAATGGTGGAAAATGTTTATAAATCACTGCCTCCACAGTGGGTACTACTTATTAATTCCATTTAAGGTATATTATTATGCAAGAAAATAAAAAATGTGCAGAAAAAAAAAACTCTCTCAGGTTGGAGTTCCCTGATGGTCTAGTGGTTAAGGAAAAGGCGTTGTCACTACTGTGGACTGCATTACCGCTGTGGGTTTGATCCTTGGCCCAGGAACTCCACATACCACAGGCACAGACAAAAAAAAAAAAAAAAAACTCCTTCAGATCAAGGGTAGTAATGCTGAACTAGTGAAAATGGACTGATCAGTCAATATGTCAAATGACCTAATATACAAGGACTTCATAAATTATAAAATATTTAATGATTATAAAAATTAAGCCAGTTAATAATCTTCATCTATAAAACACTTGGGAACACAAACCTTCTGAAATTGGAAAAAATATTTAAAATAAATTATTAAATTAAAATACATTAGTTAATAATAATTCACATTTTTTTTCCCTTAAAAAAAAAACCTCGATGTATTTATTTATTTATTTATTTTGTTTTTTCTAGGGCTGCACTGGCAGCATATGGAGGTTCCCAGGTTAGGGGTCCAAATGGAGCCACAGCTGCCGGCCACAGCCACAGCCACAGCCACAGCAATGAGGGATCCGAGCTGTGTCTGCGACCTACACCACAGCTCACGTCAATGCCGGATCCCCAACCCACTCAGCAAGGCCAGGAATCGAACCTGCAACCTCATCGTTCCTAGTCAGATCCGCCAACCACTGAGCCACGAAGGGAACTCCTCAATGTATTTTAATATTTACTTTACAATATATACCTCGATTTCCTAATACATTTGGGTTGTTTCCAGTTTTTGGTGGCCACAAACCAAACTGCTTTAAACATTCGCATGCATACTGATTTCTAGGAGAACGTCATATTCCACTTCTCTTAAGTGAATAAACAACAGGAAGATGTGTGCACTTGTTTTTATAAACAAATCTGCCATCACATTCCAAAGTGGGTAGAGCACTTCAAATTCCTATCGGTATTGAATCTTCTCCAGTGCTTGATCAAACTTTCAGATTTTCTTATTTTAAAAATACTCTGATAGGTGAATAATAATATTCCATTGTGGTCTTAATTTGCATTTCCCTAACACTAATAATGCTGAGTATCTTTTCATGCTGAAATGCTTTTCTGGCAGTGTAAGTCCCAGATGAAGTTGGATCCTGTGTTGCTGTGGCTGTGGTGTAGGCCTGTAGCTGCAGCTCCAATTCGACCTCTAGCCTGGGAACTTCCATGTGCTGCAGGTGCAGCTATAAAAAGAAAAAAAAAAAAACTGAAATTTTTTTTCCCCACCCATTTAAAACACTAAGTTGTCTATTTTCTTACTATTATGTTTATAGAGTTCTTTATATGTTCTAGATTCAAGTTCTGTGTCAGACATAATCTGCAAATATTTTCTCCTACTGGAGAGTATCTTATTTTCTTAACAGTGTCTTCTATACAATGAAAGTTCCAAATTTATCAAATTGACATTTTTTTTGGATTGTGTTTTTTTTGTCTTTTGTCTTTTTAGGGCCACGCCCACGGCATACGGAGGTTCCCAGGCTAGGGGTCCAATCAGCAACCCAGGCCAGTTGCTGCCAGCCTAAACCAAAGCCAGATCCGAGCCATGTCTGTGGCCTACACCACAGCTCTCATGGCAACAGCGGATCCATACCCCGCTGAGCAAGGCTGGGGATCTAACCCACAACCTCATGGTTCCTAGTCAGATTCATTTCCGCTGCACCATGACGGGAACTCCTGAATTGTGCTTTTGATGTCATGTATGAGAACTCTTCTACCTTCCCCAGGTCACAAAGATATCCTGCTATCCTTTCTTTCAAAAGTTTTACAGTTTCGCATATAATACTATATAATAAAGGACTAATTAAAGAAGAGCTCTTCTCCAGATCCTTCGCTTGGTTCCACTAATTCATGTGTTCATCGTTTTGCCAACAGCACACCTGTCTTGAGGTCAGGTAGTGTTGAGTTCCTCAGTTTTGTTCTTCTTCTTCTTTTTTTTAATATTTTGGCTGTACCAGTTCTCCTTTGACTTTCCATATAAACTTGAAAGGGAGCTTGTAGACATCTACAAAAATTTCTGTTAGGATTTTGCGATTGCTCTGAATCTATATATCAATTTCTGGAAGAACTGACATCTTAACAAAATAGCAATTCTTCCAATCCACAGAGAAGATTTATCTCTCCATATATTTATGTCCTCTTTGATGTCTTTCATTAATACTTCGTAGTTTTTCAGTATACAGGTTCTACAAAAAGTTGTTAGACTTATACCTAAATACTTCAGTCTTGATGTTACTGTAAATAGTACTGTTTCAAATTTTTTGATTTGCATTGTACATTTCGTATACTGGCCTAATATCCTGTGACCTCATTAAACTCATCCATCAGGTCTAGGAACTTCTGCAGATCCCTTCGTACTCTACACAGAAATTCAAGTTACCTATTAAAAAAAATACTCTTCCTTCCTTTCTCAACTATATGCCTTTTATTTCGTTTCCGGTCTTTTTGCATGGGTGCACATTTCCAGTACTATGCTGAATGAGAGTGGGGTGATGAGAGTGGACACCCATACTTTATTTCCAATCTTAGCAGGAAAGAGTTTAACCTTTTCATCATCAAGTATGATATTAGCTGTAGGTGTTTTCTACATCCCTTTCATCAAGTTAAGGAAGTTCTCTTCATTCCTAGTTTTGCTGAGAGTTTTTTTAATCATGAACGGACACTGATTGTGTTAAATGGTTTTCCTCAATCTACTGAGATTTTAGATTGCGGGCTAAATTATACGTCAAACATTGAACAAGCCTTGCATTCTGGGGTTAAAACCCATTTGGTCACGATGTATTCTTTTTTATATACTGCTGGATTTGATGATACTTCATGATTTTTTTTTCTTTTTTGGGGGCTGCACTCCGGCATATGGAGGTTCCCAGGCTAGGGGTCTAATCGGAGCTGTAGCCGACGGCCTACACCACAGCCACAGCAACGGGGGATCCAAGCCACAACTGCAACCTACACCACAGCTCACGGCAACGCCCGGATCCTTAACCCACTGAGCAAGGCCAGGGATCGAACCTGCAACTTCATGGTTCCTAGTCGGATTCGTTAACCACTGAGCCATGACGGGAACTCCATACTTCAAGATTTTTATGTCTATGTTCATAACGGATATGGATTTATAGTTCTGTGTTTTGTTGTTGTTTTGGTCACGCCTATGGCACATGGAAATTCCTGGGCCAGGGACTGAATCGGAGCTATAGCAGGATAACATAGGATCCTTAACCTGCAGCACCACAGTGGTAACTCCAAAATTTTTCTAAGTTTGAAATCTCCGGTTTTGGTACTGAGGTAATATGGGCCTCACATAATGAGTGTTTTTGCCTCTTTTGTTTTCTGGAAGAGATTGTGTAGAGTTTTGTTGGAAGGCTTTTAACTATGAACACAATTTCCTCAATACTGGACTACTCGAGTTACTTATTTCTCCTTGGGTGGGTTCTGGTAGTATCCCTCATAGAACTGGTCCATTAAAGTTTTTGAATTTATGTACATGCAGTTGTTCAGACTACTACCATATCTCCTCTGAACTTGTATAGGGTCTGTAATAATTACTGATACTACACTCATCTGTATCTTCTCTCATTTTTTGTTCTGTCTGGTTAGAAGCAGCTTGTGGCTGCAATGATTTTCTCTTTCCTATTTTACTCATTTCCGCTTTTATCTTTGTTATTTCCTTTTGCTTGTTTCTAGTTTGATTTGCTCTTTTTCTTTTTTAAAATAGATCCCTAAATTATAATTTCAGGCATTCCTTTTTTCATGTAAACATTTAATACTATAAATTTCCTCCTAAACACTGATTTAACTGTAACTTAAATTCTGATTTTTTTTGTCTTTTTGTCTTTTTTTTAGGGCCGCACCCGCGGCATATGGAGGTTCCCAGGCTAGGGGGTCTAACTGGAGCTGTAGCCGCCAGCCTACACCACAGCCACAGCAACATCAGATCTGAGCCGCATCTGTGACCTACACCACAGCTCACGGCAACGCCAGATCCTTAACCCACGGAGCAAGGTCAGGGACCGAACCCGCAACCTCATGGTTCCTAGTCGGATTCGTTTCCCCTGCGCCACGACAGGAGCTCCCAAATTCTGATGGTAAATTTTCATTTTCATTCAGCTGAAAATATTTTCTAATTTACCTCAGTATTTCCTCTCTGACCCATGGGTTCTTTAGAAGTGTATTCCAAATATTTGGGGGCTTTTCCCAGATACTCTATTACTGATTACTAATTTAATTCCAAAATAGTTAGAGAACACACTTTATACTTCAATTTTTTTAATTATTAAGGTTTTATGGCCCCGACTATGAGCTTAATGAATGTCTTAACACTTTTAAGTCAATATTTCTATACCAAAAATATAACACTAACTGTAGAATATCCTTTAAAAGCATCTACCTTTTGTTCCATCAATCAATAAAACAATGTCAATACACATTATTTGATGTTTAAAGAAATATGTTAATACTTAGTGGAACTTACTTGTAATAGAGATCTTGAAAGAACACAAGGTGACTGTTCACTAAATTCACAGAAAAAATCCTGATACAACAGGAAAAAATAATGTCATTATCAGACTGAAAAATGTTTATGGAGTCTACATTTTACTAGAACTTCTGAGAATACACTACTAGAGTTAAAAATATGACAAACAGCTAAAGATAATTTATGCAAGTATTGTCTAATTGTATGAATGGAACAATGGATAATTTTAGGGCCTACTTTTTTTTTTTTTACCAAACTGACCAATAGTATTATGTGGATACCAATATTAAATTTGTACATCATGAAAACAGTAGCATCAATAACTTACTAATAACAAGTTTACTTCCTACTTCACAGAAATGAATACCAAGTAACCGGGATTACTGAATTCACATTCTTTTTTCATAATTAATTTTTACACCTTGTACATACTTCTCAAAGGGAGTTTTTCCACCAGAGAGAGATTCCCCTCTATTTCACATTACAAAGAAAGTTAAAATAACTGAGGCTACAGGAAATCCCTCGACTTCAGCCTCTAAACCTCTAACTGTGTATCCAGACCCCTTCCTTGCCTGCTTCAACAGCAGACGTCCTCCTCCTGTATCAAGGACTCCATTCCTTCCAGCTTTTCCACAAACGTTACACACTGTCAGTTATCGATCCTTTGCTCTCCTAGATATTAAAATTCCCCCTCTCTAACGGATCGTTCCCATTTTCATTTAAACAGTCAAGTTTCATCTTTAAAAAGAAGATGATGATCCCACATCCCTCTTTCAGCCAAACTTTGTGAGGAGTTGGCTGTATCCAGTCTCAATTCAACTCTCACTCATCTTCAAGACAGATCCTGGCTCCCTGCCCTTGTCACACGTGTCCCCCATTAATAAGTCCAATTGATTCCGAGTCTCAATCATCTCTGTCATCTGACCTCTCAGCAGCATGACTTCCTTCTTAAAAAACCTTTTAGATGACTTTCATGTGTTTCTCCCTCTTTGACCACTTCTCAATTTGTTCTTTAGCCTTCAAAGTTTAGTTCCAGATCATCCTCTTTTCTTAATCTATATACATTTTTCCTTATAAATTTTGAAGCATAAACACTTATGTTTCAATTACTATCCATACTGTAATAATTCTAACATTATAACTCTAAGGACAGACCTCCAAACTCTATCCATATAAGTAATGTCTATTCAATATCTCTACTTAAATATTTTATTTTTTGCCTTTTGTCATTCTAGGGTCACACCTGCGGCATGTGGAGGTTCCCAGGCTAGGGGTCTAATCGGAGCTGTAGCCACTGGCCTACATCACAGCCACAGCAACGCAGGATCCGAGCCGCGTCTGCAACCTACACCACAACTCACGGCAACGCTGGATCGTTAACCCACTGAGCAAGGGCAGGGATTGAACCCGCAACTTCATGGTTCCTGGTTGGATTCGTTAACCACTGCACCATGACGGGAACTCCTCTACTTAAATATTTTAAAGGAACCTCAAACTCTTAACTTCACTCACTCATTTGATTCTCAAAGGTACTTTGAGAATTTCCTCCTTTTAATGAACAACAACAAACGTGCACATGGACTTACAAGGCAGAAGCCTAGAGACCTTCCTGAGAGCTCTCTCATGCCCCATATTTAACTCATCAGCCATATTCTATCAATTTTAGCTCATACACAGGTCTAACACCAACAACCTTATCACCTCCCTTTCATCCTTCCAGTCCAAGTTGCCACCTTCTTTCCCTTGAACTACAGTAAGAGTTTCCTAATCTATCTCCTGTGTTTATGCTGGTCTTTTCCCATCTTTTGTCTATAATGCAGCTACACCTTTGTAAATTCTCAATCCAATTATATCACTGTCCAGCCCATACTGATCTTGCATGAGATTCCAGCGGTTTCCCTCTGCTCTGTGATACAGACTGAAATCCTTAATGTGGCTTAAATGGCCTTGCCTGGATTTCCTACCTTTCTGCTCAAAAAACCCCTATCCCCATCATTTTATGCTCCATTCTGTTACTTTTCTTTCAGTTTCTCAAGTGTACCGTGTTCTTTCCCATCACATGGAGAAGCACTCAGCTTCCTGGACCTGGACTTGCCCCCCCGTAACTCTCCCAAATGAACATTTTCCCTGTCAGATCTTCACTTTACCTTCACTTCTTTAAGAAAGACTTCTTTGATCATCTAGGTCAGTCAGTTCCTTTTATTATACGCTGTGTTCTAGTTCCTTTCCTTCATACTACATTGATTTATAATTTTTTTTTCCTTTTTTTAATCTTTTTAGGACTATACCAACAGCAAATGGAAGCTCCCAGACCAGGGGTTGAGTTGGAACTGCAACTGTTGGCCTTCTGGCTGCAGCCACAGCAATGCCAGATCAGAGCTGTGTCTGCGACCTACACCACAGCTCACGGCAATGCCAGATCCTTAACCCACTGAGCGAGGCCAGGGATCAAAACCGTGCCTTCATGGATACTAGTAGGGTTCATTACCGCTGTGCCACCATGGGGAACTCCCACTGATTTACAATCTTATAAGCAATTTTATGATTATTTGATCAATTTCTATCTCACACTATACTGTAAGCCCCATAACAACATGGATGATATGCTTTTGCTCATCACTACATGCTAGTCATAGCACAAAAAGGCTTGTTGGCGGAACTGATGAATGTACATATACTTGCAGTTTCTTATTGCTAGTATACACCCCTAACAGGATATATTCTATAAAGTCCATTATCTATCACATTTAAACTAGGTTTTGTCCTAATTACTCACAGACCCACAGACATCAAAAGTATCATCTTTCAGGTACCTAACCCATGAGTTTCCTTTTACTAATGTCACTACCCGCCCCCTTAACATTGTTCTTCTCCCCCCATATGCAAAATACCAAAAACCTTGAAAATGCAGAAAAATGCCAAAAATAAACAGGTATATAGCATTCCACTATTTAAAAATAATCATAGGAGTTCCTGCTGTGGCACAGTGGTTTAAGGATCCGGCACTGACACAGCTGTGGCTCGGATTTGATTCCCAGCCAGGAACTTCCATACACCATGGGTGCGGCCAAAAAAAGTCATTATCAATATTTTGGTATTTGTTATTCTAATCTCTTAAAAAAGAATTTGGATGATCTTGGTTTTGTCTCTGACCATCTTTTTCGTATGCAACAATACATTTAAAAAATAATTTTAGGAGTTCCCATCATGGCTCTGTGGAAATGAATCTGACTAGTATCCATGAGGATGCAGGTTCAATCCCTGGTCTTGCTCAGTGGATTAAGGATCCAGCGTTGCCATGAGCTGTGGAGTAGAGGTCGCAGATGAGGCTCAGATCTGGCGTGGCTGTGGCTGTGGTGTAGGCCGGCAGCTGCAGCTCCGATTCAACCCTTAGCCTGGGAACCTCCATATGCTGTGGGTGAGGCCCTAGAAGACCAAAAACAAATTTTTTAACTTTACATATAACTTGATATTCACAGACATTTCCTAATGTCAATACTGCCCATGTCAATACTCTTCTAAAACGTACTTTATAATGGCTGTGGGACATCTATTTCATACATACCACTTGTCTCCACTGAGCATTTAAATTGTTACCAGGTTTTTAACATTACAAAGGATGATTAACAAACACCTTTTTAGCACATCTGTACACATATATCAGATTTTCTTATTCTGAATGTCTAGAAAGAGAGTTCCTAGGTCCTAGTATATGCATTTTTGAGACTTTTGGAGAGCCAGCCACTGAGTATAGGATAATGACTATTTCCCTTTATCAACATTAAATATTACTACACTTTTTAATCCATTTGCTATAAATTTCATTTCTTTAATTACTAGTTAGGTAATTAAAAAAAATGTGTATCCTCATGTCCTTTCCCAATTTTTTGTGGGGTATTTATTTTTATCTGACTTATCAGATGTAAAAGCACCCTCTAGAATCTGGCACCTTACCCTAGTAATAACTGGTTTCCTGTGCAGATCCGCCAGACTGTTTGGTCCCTTGCCCTCCATTTAATCTTTTTCTCTGCTCTTGGCCCTTGACTACAACTCCATCTCAAGTCTTTCAGAGATACAAATTTTTCCATTGCTATATCTTCTTCATGTCCAGTGACAGCGGTCCAGGCCTGGCTCCCCAGCTCCCCTCTGTAGTGGCGTGCCATTACGCATTCGCCCACCCCCGACAAGGCGATTCATACTCTTTCGTCAGATTATCAGACTCCAACCATTGCGTTATACCTTCTTATTCCAATTTACCTTGCTTTCCTTTTCTAAAATCCTACAATTAATCTAGTGAACATGTGTGTGTGTGTGTGTGTATATATATATATATATATATATATGCATATATCAATTAAGGATTAGAAAAGTAGATGCGGCAGAAAAACAAGATCTCTTTTCTAATTCTAGATATAACAGTAACTAATCATCTGATTTTGTTATAAAGCCCCTTAGTTTAACTGTACCATAAACTGAAAATGAACTGGTTTTTATCTACAATCTTTCCCAACCTTAATATTCTATAATTCTTATGAAAGAAAAAGGAAAAACAACTAAAAAGAAACATAAAAGGAAGTAACACAGGCATAATCGGTGAAAGTTTCACTAAGGACCAAAGATTTAAGCTGGCCTTTAACGCAAAGAACCAGTGGAAAGATAAAGTTACTCTACGAAGAGCCTAACAGAAGCACAAATTCTTACTGACCATCAATCATACCCCAGAGGCTGCTGCTAAACCCAGGAATGTAAACACGTCAAGGAACACAGGTACAGAAGCGACCTGGAACCAACAAAGGACTTCACTGGGAAATGACATGGGGCGAGAAATTTTGTCCCTCAACACCTGACACTTCGGAGGAACAACAGTCAAATGCATATCTATGTATAGTCATGGAAAATAAATTAGTATACTTATGTCTAAATAGTATTATTTTGCATATTTTCTACATTCCTAATTGTAATACATATCATCACAGCCTTACGAATTAACAAAACTCTTATCTCTGAATGTTTTAATATTCCCCAAATAAACCTTATTTTTCTATATGTTAATCCATAAGAAAGATTAATCCAAAATATGCTAACTTCAAAATTTACATACTTTTTATTACCCATAATTTCACTGTTTATCAACTTATCTAAAGGGGTAATAAGGAAGTGCATGATATAAAGATTTACCTACAAAGATGTTCATCCTAGTATTATCAAACACTGAAAATAATCCAGGTGTAATTCAGTATGAGTGGCCTAAAAAAATCTATGGTATATTCTTACAATGGAACACCATGTAGCCATGAAAATATGAATATCTGTTGACATGAGAAGATGTCCATGATACAGAGATTAGTGATAAAAAAAAAAAAAGCAAGTTACCAAAAGCCATGAATCCAACTCTTGTATGGAAAAGTATTTATACATATGCATATATATAGTACATATATATATATAGATAGATATATGAATGAATGAACATACACATTTACTTATATAAAGGGTTCTGAAGACAGAATCGAGGATTCAAATCCCCATTCTTAAAACTTGGGTAAATTATCTAACTTCTCTAAACTTTAGTTTCTTAATCTCTAGAATGGACAGTATAAAATCCTTATGAGGATTAAATACTGATACACACTGACACACCCCACCTTAATTCTCTAGATAGCACAGAAAACAGGTGAGCAGTATTATCTACCATTGGGACAGTAGGTCTCTAAAAAGTAATAAGCTATTCCCCGTTGTTAAAGTAAAGTTGTATTCCAGAATAGATACTTACCAGGATACAATGTAAATTTGTCAAATTGACCACCTCACAGACAGTTTTTATTCTATCTATTAATCTTGCAAAATAGTTGACCATTTCTTCTCTTTTAATTATTTTTGCATATCGAGGGAAGGTGGGTGGAAGTAGTCTCTGGTTAACAAGAGGCTCGAAACCCATCATAATTGGATGATCTAAAAAGAAAAGAAAAACACGTTTTCAACATTTCTCTGAATTTTAAACCTCAAATACTACTAAATAAAAAAAGGCCAGTTTGAAAAAGGAACTCTAAACTCTAATCACAAATTCTGTAAATGGATTATTTTTATTTATTTATTTATTTAGTCTTTCCTAGGGCCGCACCCACAGCACATGGAGGTTCCCAGGCTAGGGGTCGAATAGGAGCTACGGCTGCCAGCCTACACCACAGCCACAGCAGTGCCAGATCTGAGCCGCGTCTGCAACCTACACCACATCTCAGGGCAACGCTGGCTCCTTAACCCACTGGGCAAGGTCAGGGATCAAACCTGCAACCTCATGGTTCCAGGTCGGATTCCTTAACCACTGAGCCACGACGGGAACTCCTGTAAATGGATTTTATAATTTACAATTTATGTATCTATACATGTGCATTTTTTAAATGAGATAAGCAGATTTAATAACATAAAATTAGACTTCCTCCATCATGGTGGTGGTAGTGGTGAGAGAGACAGGGTTCTAGCTCAAAATTAACTCCAAGCCAAAAAAAAAAAAAAAATGGGAGTTCCCGTCGTGGCGCAGTGGTTAACGAATCCGACTAGGAACCATGAGGTTGCGGGTTCGATCCCTGCCCTTGCTCAGTGGGTTAAGGATCCGGCGTTGCCGTGAGCTGGGGTGTAGGTTGCAGACGCGGCGCGGATCCTGCGTTGCTGTGGCTGCGGCGCAGGCCAGTGGCCACAGCTCCGATGAGACCCCTAGCCTGGGAACCTCCACATGCCGCGGGTGCGGCCATAAACCCACGGCCATAAAATGGCAAAAGGCAAAAAAAAAAAAAAAAAAAATTAACTCCAAGCCAAGAAGGGGATAAAACAGGGTTAACATATTCTCTCCAAATAAATAAATGAATGAATGAATAAAAGGGCAATGCTGTACTAACCATGAGATTGTGAAGGAAGGTTTCAAATGGGAACACAAACGCAGGCTTGTTTTCCCTTCAATTAGTCAACTGTAGAATCAGTTCAAATTCAGCTACACAATAATGTAAAACACCGAAGAAGAATGACCTAACCTCATGGGTCTGGAAGGCATCTGGCACTTCCAGGTAATTCCAGAAATTCATAATGAAAACAACATATCACAAGAGACCAAGTGGTGAGTTTCTCCTTCCCATTCTGTCCTCTGGTGATCTCACACAAAGCTCCAAACGAAGTATTTCTCAACCTGAAACATCCTGCCACTTGGAGAAAAAAAAAGGGTACTCCAATGGAAAACCATGCACTGTCAGACTGATTTTAAGGGGCTACTTTACAAATCTAGAAACTGCAGACAACTGACAGGCAGGACATCTTGCTCTGTCTGGGAAAGATTCTACACTCTATAGAAGAAAGTTTTGCCTCCATTTATAATTTATTTCAACATTCCACTACCCCATATAAATGTGTATTGTAAAACTTACTCTATTTGGTTGTCGCTGAATAAGTTTACCAAAATCCTTAACACATTTTCATTTTTATATCTGTATGAGAATCGTGGTTTTACCTTTGTCTGAAAATTATCTTTTAATACTATTCCCCAAGTACTATAAGTTATAAGCAAGCGTAATGATTTACGAATGTCATGTTCTTTTATGCCTCTTTACTTACACACAAACTATTCTACCTGCAGTACCTACCCCTTTGTTCTTAGCCTGGGAGACTTGATATAGCTTGAATTATCTCTCATCCTTGGTCCCCCTAGTATTTTGAATATATACTACCACACTGCCTGTGTGGGATTACATCACTTGTCCCTCCGAGTTCTTTCGAAAGCAAGAAAAGGGCTGGATCCCAAATACCAAATGCCTGGCTCATAACAGGCATTTGGATACATGTTTGCTGAAAGATAAGATATGCACCCTCATAATAAGACGAAAGACTGCCCCCACTACAATAGTCTGAATTTCTTATTTACAATACTTCATTTAGAACTAAGGTAGAAGAAGTAATGATGCCGTAAGAAGCCTCTTTACTATAACAACATGAATACATTTTGGGTTTTATTGATAAATACACAGATTCCAGACACTGAAATAGTATATTATACTTACTTTCTCTCAAAGCATTCTAATATTCATCTAAAGTTATTACTCAGGAATACTCTTTTATTCTTAATACATCTATTTTAAAGCTTTAGCCCATAGATAGAAGATAGTTAACAGTTACTCATGAAAATTTATATTACCATGGAAAAAAGTAAATATTAATGGGAAATGGATAACAAATACAATATATTCTATATTCAATTTTACACAAACAAAATAGTACACTGTAAAACAATATTTACTAGTGAAACTAACTCAGCTGTCCTTTACAGTGGATATTTTTAGTGAGAATAAGCTCAGGACGTAACAGGAGCATCTAATCCATGTAAAAATAAGAGGAAAGACTTCAGAGAAGTGAAGTCTAAAAAAAGACTTCAATGGTAAGTTAGTCAAAAGACAAAATTTAAGTCAGGACAAAAGAATTTCAAGCATATCAAAGACCTGGAAGAGAGATAATATGGCTCCTTTTCTTTTCCCCTTAGGGAACTGAAATTTCCAAGTCATAACTGCTCTGAACTAGGAAGTAAAAATAGATACATATTAAAGAGTAGGGACAAAATCCCCAAGATCACTATGAATAAAGTCTGAAGTTATCTGTAAACTTCTCTATTCTCTGCACATATTTAAACTTTTCCCCTACATTTTTCTGGGCACACTCCTTGTTAATGGTTAACAGTTAAAGTAGTTCCGAGCGGCTATTTTTAAGTTTCAGCTGTTGATGAGTCTCATGTATAAGAATTTTTTAATCACACCATACAAGACATGGTAATTTGTCTACCTAGAAAGAAGATTAAGAATGAGATATAATAAGAGATCAAAGTCGTTTTTCAGGATATACAAGAGCAGGACAGGGGATAAAAGCCAGGCAGGAGCTTGCATTTGATTTCATGGCAATAAACTATGAGAAACATTGAAGGAAGGTTTACCACACCCAAACCCCTCCCTTAATAAACAGCTCTGACATTTTCCCATGAAAGTTCATAGATCTCGATCACACAATTTACTTCAGACTGTCTTATGTTAAAATAACCTGAATAGCTCTTACTAAATGAGCCCAGAAAAGAAGCTAATTCATGTCACTTTCTATCCATTGTGTGCTGTGCACAATAAAGATTTCTTGAATTAAACTACATACAGGTCAACTTCTAGAACCTCTTCTGATTTTACGTCTGTAGGTGTACAAAAACTATCGTGTTTTCCAGTTAAAATCCTTCATAACACATAAAATGTTTAATACATAATGACAAATAAGACGATTTTCCCCTCACACTAGCACTCTTAAGAGCAAAATAATAAAGTATAATTACTGTTTTCAACAGCAGAAAATTACAAACAGCATAAGGCCCTTGGATAAGATTTACAGTAACAGTGTGCTTTAACTTAACAAAGTTATTCTAAAATTAATTAGATGCCAAAATTAAAGATCTGGAAATGCCTAAGTCAAAAGAGAGCATTTCTCCCAAGTTACACAGGTAATTTACAGTTAGCCTTTTTTTAACAGCTGCACCTGCAGCACAGGGAAATTCAATGCCAGGCTAGGGGTCAAATTAGAGCTGCGGGTGCTGGCCTACATCTCAGCCAAGACAATACCAGACCCAAGCCGTATCTGCGACCTACGCCACAGCTTGTGGTAATGCTGGATCCTTAACCCACTGAGCAAGGCCAGGGATCTAACTCACATCCTAAGAGACACTATGTTGGTTCCTTAACCTGCTGAGACACAATGGGACCTCCACAGTTACCGAGTTTTGAAATAAGTTTTAGATGCCGTGAAGTTGGAAGGAATTCTAGAAAACAATGCAGAAGCTGCTGAGTTTTTGTCGTATTATATTGCACTTCTTGGCTACTTGATTTCCTCTGATGAAATAAAACATTAAAATATTATGCTACATGAAATAAGCCAGGCCAAGAGGACAAATATATTGCATGATCCTGCTTATATGAAGTACCCATAATAATCAAATTCATAGAGACAGAAAGTAGAAGTGTGGCTGTCTGGGATTGGAGGAGGGAGAAATGGGAAGTTAATGTGTACAGCGTTTCAGTCTGGGAGGATGAAACGTTCTGGATAGAGACAGTAGTGACAGTTGCACAACAATGGGAATGTACTTGATGCCACCGAACTGTACGTTTAAAAATGGCTCAAGTGGCATATTTCAGCACAACAGAAAAGTTATAAAAAGGCATTAAACCACAACTGGTAAACTCAAAAGGCATGGCCTTCATGAACAGTCTATCCGAATCAATAAGACGCATATTGGAGTTCCCGTCATGGTGCAGCGGAAACGAATCCAACTAGGAACCGTGAAGATGCGGGTTTGTCCCTGGCCTCACTCAATGGGTTAAGGATCCGGTGTTGCGGTGAGCTGTGGTGTAGGTCAGAGATGTGGCTCGGATCTGGCATTGCTGTGGCTGTGGTGTAGGCTGGCAGCTACAGCTCCGATTCGACCCTTAGCCTGGGAACATCCATATGCCAAGGGTACGGCCCTAAAAAAGAAACAAACAGAAGCAACAAAAGGTTATACAAAGGAAAACAAAGCTGTTCACTTGGGACCCCATTTACTCTCTTAACTAACCACTACTATAAGATTCTTCCCTGTGTGGCTATTTATATGTATCCTTTATTTTCAATTTATTGAGGTATAATATACATATTATACAATGCAAATATTAAGTTTATAGTTCATTGTTTTGAAAGATACATACAACCATATAACCACTGCCAACTCAACATATACAGCATTTTCACATCCCTAAAAGGTACCCTGTTCCCCTTCCCAGCCAATCACCCCATGCTCAGCAACTATGGAACTGTTTTCTCCATGAATAAATCAGTTGTTCCTATTTTTACATAAAAAAAAAAGTCACACAACGTGTACTCTTTTATATCTGACTTCTTTCAGCATAATATTTCAAAGATTTATCTACTATGCTGTGCGTATCAACGTTCATTCTTTTCGATCACTAAAAACCATTTCATTGTATGAATATACCATCGTCTGCCTTTTCACATATATTACTTTCTTAAACAAAAACAGAGCATTATACATGCTGATCTGCTTTCCTGTATTATTTTTTAAGGTAAATTTTTTTCTTCTGAAACTATCTCAAACTTGGACTAAAGCTGTATGTGTGGTCAATGTCAAATCACTTTCAAATATGATGAAAGTGTTATTCCTACAAACATGCACTTAAAACCATGATACAATAATCAGAGTTAGGAAACTAACAATGACCAATTACCATCATTTAATACTATGACCTTACTCAATTTTTTTTTTTGTCTTTTTGCCTTATCTAGGGCCGCACCTGCGGCATATGGAGGTTCCCAGGCTAGGGGTCTAATAGGAGCTGTAGCTGCCGGCCTTCGCCACAGCCACAGCAACACGGGATCCGAGCCGTGTCTGCAACCTTACACCACAACTCACGGCAACGCCGGATCCTTAACCCATTGAGCAAGGCCAGGGATCGAACCTGCAACCTCATGGTTCCTAGTCAGATTCGTTAACCACTGAGCCATGATGGGAACTCCAACCTTACTCAAGTTTTGCACAGTTGTACTAGGAACATGCTTCCTATCTACATCAGAATCAAGAGCTGCATTTAACTTCACTGTATCTTAGTCTCCTTCAACCTGGAGCAGTTCTTCAGTCTTTCCTTGACTTCTATGACCATGAAAACTCTGAAGATTAACATGCAGATAATTTTGCATATTGCCCTTCAATGTGGTTTCTTATTTCTTTGTAGTTAGGTCAAGTTATTAATCTTTGGACGATCAAAATGTGATGTCATATTTTTTTCATTGCACCTCATCAACAAAGTGGAGATTTGACTCACTACTGGTAATGTCAACTTTGATCACTTGATTAAGTTGGTGTTTGACAGACTTCTTCACTATGGAACCCATTTCCGCTCTGTAAACTTGGGGGGTGGAGTGTAGGGGAAGGACACCTAAATATGCTCATTATCAAACCGTTCATACATTAATTCATTTATTTATATCAGTATGGAAACATGGCTTCTTTTATTCAACTGGTTATGATCTATTAGAATTATTTATTTTGATGTTCAAGTTGTCCCCAACTGGGACTGTGTGAATGCCCCTTCACACTGTTTGCTGTATTTAATTGACTTGTCCCATCATTCTTTGAATATTTACTCACTGCCAGGTAATTAGATGTTCTAGGCTCACCTTCTTCTTTGTCTGCCCTAGCCCTGGAACCACCCATTCTTCCCGTTAAGTGCTAGTTCCTTTTATATTTTGTTTTTTTCCCCAGTTTTGAGGTACAATTGACAATAAAATTATAAAGTATTTAAAATGTACAATGTGATGATTTGATATATGCATATACTTTGAAAGAATTTCCCCCAGAGTTATTAACACATCCATCACCTCATATATATATATTTTTTTTTTCCTTTCAGGAGAACATTTTAAGTTCTACTCTTCTGGCAATTTTCAATTACACAATTCTGTGTTACCAACTATAGTCACCATTTTATACATTAGATCTTCAAACCTTATTCACCTTCTAACTGAAAATTTGTATTTCTTTACCAACCCTTTCTCCCTCAGCCTCCAGCAACCATTTTCTATTCTCTGTTCCTATGAGTTCAACTTTTCAAACAAATTCCACATATAAGTGATAGCAAGCAGTATTTGTTTTTCTCTGTCAGGTTTATTTCACTTAGCACAATGCCCTCCAAGTTCATTCATGTTGTCACAAATGACAGGATTTCCTTCTGTTTTAAGGCTGATTAATATTTCATCGTGTACTACTGTATTTTCTTAATCTATTCATCCATCAATGGACACTTAGGTTGTTTCCTTACCTTGGCTATTGTGAATAAAGCTAGAAAAAACATTGATTGAAAAAGCATTAATTGAAAAGCATTAATGGAGACCAAAACAGGTTTGGGGTAGCTTAAGTTATACCAGACAAAACAGACTTTGAGCCAAAGGCTATAACAAAAGACAAAGAGAATTATTATGTAATAAAGCAATTAATAGAAAGGATATAAAAATCATGAATATTTATGTACCCAAGAAAGGAGAAACTAAATATACAGTGTAAAAATTAAGAGCTCTAAAAATGGACACAGCATACAATAAATACCAGAAGGCTACAACATCCCATTTTCAATCATCCAGATAGAAAATCAGTATGAAAATACTGGAATTAAACTACACATTATAGCAGACGGATCTAACAGACATTTATGGAACATTTCATCCAAGAGCAACAGAATACACATTCTTCTCAAATGCATGTTGAACATTTTCCATGATACAGCGCATGATAGGACACAAAACAATTTTTAAATTGTTTAAATTTTAAATTTGTTATATCTGAACAAATTTAAGACTGAAATCATACCAACAGTCCTTTCTGACCACAATGGTGTGAAAATGGAAATCAACAAGAGGAAAACTGGATTATCTACAAATATGTGGAAACTAAACAACACACTCCTGAATAACCAACAGGTCAAAGAACAAAGAGAAATTTTTTAAAAATCTTGATACAAACAAAAATAAAAAAAAACAACATACAAAAAGCTGTATGATGCTGCAAATGCAGTTCTGAGAGGGAAGTTAAAAGGAATAAATATATCAGGAAATTAGATTTCAAATAATAGCTTAGCTTTATACCTCAAGAAACTAGAAAAAGAACAAATTAAGCTCAAATTAGCAGAAGGAAGGAAATAAAGATCAGGGCAGAAATAAATAAGGAAAGGAAAAAAAGAGCAACAAAACTATAAGCTAATTTTTTTAAAACATAAAACTGACAAACCCTTATCTACATTTTATGTCTTTTGATTGGAGGATTTAGCCTATTTACATTTTAAAGTAACTACACCATTTCTAATTTTTTAATTGTTTTCTGGTTGTTTTGAAATTCCTTCATTCTGTTCTTCATTTTCCTGCTCTGTTCCTTTCTTATTTGATGATCTTCTGTAGTAGTATACTTCCCTTTTACCTTTTGCATATCTACTATAGGCTTTCACTTTGTGGTTACCATAAGCCTTCATAAAACATAACAGTCTATTTGAGGCTAATACTTCAAATCTGTACAAGAGCTCTCTCTCCCCATATTTCATGGTTTGACTTCAAAATCTGCATCTTTTATCATGTGTATCAATAAATGGTTAGGTATTTTGAATACTTTTTGTTTTTTAACATTCATACTAGACATATATAAGTGGTTTACCCACCACCATTACAACATTAGAGTGTTCTGAATTAAATTATAAATTTACCTTTATTAGTCAGTTTTATACTTTAACATTTTCCAGTTACTACTGTCCTTTTGTTTCAGCTTGAAGAACTCCCTTTAACATCTCGTGAGGTCAGTCTAGTGGTGATGAACTCCTTCGGCTTCTGACAATTTTGCTGGATATTCCTGGTTAACAGTTTTGTTTTTTCTCAATACTCTGAATATATGATTCCTCTCCCTTTTTGGCCTGCAAAGTTTTTGCTGAAATAGCTACTGAGAGTCTTACGGGGGTTCCCTTGCATACAAGATGCTTTTCTTTTGCTGCTTATAAGACTCTCTCATCTTTAAATTTGACAATTATAATGTGTCTGAGTGTACATCTCTCAAGACTCAACTACTTTTAAATTTCCTGGATCTGGATGTCTGTTTCTTTCCCCAGGTTAGGGAAGTTTTTAGCCACTAATTCCTTGAATAAGTTTTCTGCCCTGTTCCCCTCTTTTCTCCTTCTGGAACCCCTATTATGTGTATACTGGTCTTCTTGATGGTACCCATAAATCTCATAATCTATCTCTAATTTTTTCCTATTTTGTTAGGATGAATTCCACTGCCCAGTTTTCAAGTTTGCTGACCCTTTCTTCCACTTGTTCTAGTCTGCTGTTGAACCTATTTAATTTTTGTTTGTTTTTGAATTCTTCAACTCTGTATTCTTTTTAATATTTACTATCTTTCTGAAATTCTCACTCTTTCGTTCATTGCTTCCTGATCTCACTGAGCATCTTTATATCTGCTAATCTGAACTTCTGACCAGGTAAACCGCTTACCTCCATGTCATTAATATCTGTTTCTGGATATTTACCTTAATCTTTGGTTTGGAACGTATGCTTGCTTCTTTACTTTTCTTGACTCTCTGTATTGGTTTCTGTGCATTAGATAAAAGTCACATATTCAAGTCCTGATAGAATGGTCTCCTGAAGACGATGAATTTTGTCATGCAAGAGATGAATCTTGCATCAATCAGCCTAGCTCGAGCTCCCAGTTGTCTCTCAAGGTTTTGTGACAATCCAAGTCTTTCTTTGCTTAGTGGCTCCCAATAGTTGAGGGTATGCCAAGACCCATCAGCATCCCAAATCAGAACCTCAAATCAGGATCTCAATCAGAACCCCTACGCATCTGATTAGAAGCTGGACTCTCAGGCAGCAGCTAGGAAAATATGTAAACTCCTTTTAGGGAGAAACTGGGAGGAGGCTGTTTTTGCCTAATCTTTCTTTGTGGGGCCTGGGTATACAGCCATGGAGAAGGGTGCTCTAACACCCATTAACAACTATTTGGGGAGCTTCTGTCCTGGCTCAGCAGTAACAAATCCAACTAGTAATCCTGTGGACATGGGTTTGATCCCTGGCCTTGCTTAATGGGTTAAGGATCTGGTGTTGCTGTGAGCTGTGGTCTATGTCACAGACAAGTCTTGGATCTGGTGTTGCTGTGGCCAGGTGTAGGCCAGTAACTCTGATTAGACCCCTGGCCTGGGAACTTCCATATGCCACAAGTGTGGCCCTAAAAAGACGAAACAAAACAACAAAAAAGCAACTATTTGTTTGATAAAGCCCTGCAAGGTTCCTGAATGCAAGCCCCAGTGTCTATTAGAACCAGACGATCTGGGGGCTCATCCTTTGGATGGCACCTGCAAAAAGGCCGGCATCAGATGTGTGTACAAGCTCCTTCTTGGGGGACACTACCAACTGAGTTTTATTACTGAATGAGCTAAAGGGAGAAGGTGGGAGAGATGCCTGCTGGCTTCCCCTGTCTCTGGGGAGCTCTCAGGTGGACCCTAGATCCCTGCTAAATTAGAATCCTAGCATTCAGGCAGCACCTTTTTTAATTTTTCTTTTTAGGGTTGCAGTCGTGGCATATGTAAGTTCCCAGGCTAGGGGCTGAATTGGAGCTGCAGCTGCTGACCTACACCACAGCAACACCAGATGTGAGCTGGGTATACGAACTACACCACAGCTCACAGCAACACCAGATCCTTTAACCCACTGAGCAAGGCCATGGACCGAACCTACATCCTCAGATACTAGTCAGATTCTGAACCTGCTGAGCCACAATTATCTTTCAAAGTACAGACATAAACCTATTTCAGGGAAAGACTGGAAGATGGGTAATTTTGCTTGCTCCCTCTATGCTAAGCCCTGGAGGGTAGAACTTGAGGAATGTTTCTTTGGTACAGTCTTTTGGGACCATGACTGGAAGCCCCTTTGGCTATCACAGCCAAGAGATCTGGGTTCCATGTTTCAGGAAGCAGCCACAAAAGCTGGGGTGCAAATGTATGCATAAGTTCTTTCCACTTAGATACTGGTGACTTGGAATGGGTTGGAAAGAGAAGCCAGGCAAGGTGTTCTGGCTCCCCCGGCCTCTGGGAAGGACTGAGCCGGCCTCTAAGTGCCTACTAAATGAGAAGCTTGACCTTCAGATATCACCTTTTAAAATATACTGATCTTTTTTTTTTTTAATTTTTATGGCTGCACCTGTGGCATATGGAAGTTCCTGGGCCAGAGATTGAACCTGCACCTCCGTAGCAACTTGAGCCGCTGTAGTTGGATTAACCCATTGTGCCACAGCAAGATAAACTTCTTTCAAGGAAAGACTGAGAGATGGACAATTCTGCCTGCTTCCTCTGCGCTGATTCTTGTGGGCACAGCCTAAAGGGACCGCATTCCCATTAGGAATTGCTCCCTTGGTTGCCACAGTCTTACAGGTCTTGGAACACAAGCCCCACTGGTTTTCAAAGCTGTTTTGCAAGCCTATCCCAATGGAAAGTGCCTTTGAGTTTGGGTGCTAGATGTTGGGCCCAAAAGCGTCATTCCTCAGATAGAATCTGAAAGCTGGGAGTTCTCCCCAACTCTACGGTGCCAAGTCAGGGCCGGGGTTTATGGCAAGTGAGTCTCAACCTTTTCTACTCTTTTTGATGTCGGTATTTCCTCAACTATCCAATGTGTAGAAGTTGCTGAACTAGTTTCTGGATTTCTTTTAGTGAGAAGTGCTCCATGTGTAGCTACCCATTCAGTACGTCCACGGAAGGAAGGAGCATTTAGGAGCTTCCATCTTGGTCAACTCACACCCCCGGTTCCTTTTAGTAGACAATAGTCTTTGGGAAGCAAGATCTAGATTTAAGTGTGCTCACTGCTTTACGACATACAAATATGTTTACATACATGCACACGTATAAACATGTGCATATTTACATGTACATTTATTTCTATACCAACCTATATATTATTACGAATTTATGCCCTTATCTTTAATTTCAATCCAACACTAGTTATCTCCTACTCTAGAAATAGGTGTAAGTTAGCTCTTTAAGTCTGAGAAAAGTGGCAAAGTATAATCCTCAATACATTTACATATTGGACCAATTCTACTGTATGCAATCAGACTTTTTGTATTAGTTTCTAGGTCTGTTCTAACAAATTACCACAAATTGGGTGTTTTAAGACAGATATTTATTCTCTCACAGTTCTGGAGGTCAGATGTTTAACATCAGTTTCACTTAGCTGAAATTAAGGTATTGGCAGGGCTGCACTGCTGAACCTTTTAAGGGAAAATCTGTGCCTTGCCTCCTCCAGTTTCTTGTGGCTGTTGGAATTTGACTTACAGTGCATCATGCCAATTTCTCTGTCATCACACCACCTTCTCCTCTTCTGTGCATATCCATCTCCTTCTGTCTCTCTTTCAAGGAGGACACTTAGGATGGTATTTAGCGCCCATTCAGATAATCCAAGATTATCACCTCATGGAAAGATTCTTACTTAATCGCCTCTGGAAAAACCCTTTTTTTCCCCAAATAAGGTAAAAAGTATAGGTTCTGGTAACTAGGACTTCGATAATGTTGGGGATATCATTCAGCTCTATTAACAATCTCCCATCACTGACACCCACCTCCTCATACAGACGTGCTCTTATCTTACTTGGGTTCTGACGTGCCAAGCCACTGTGACAAACACCGTTTGGGCCCCTACCTCCCCTGCTTGGCCACGCTTTTGCAGAGACGCCTCCTCATCCATCTAAGCTCTGAAAGCCCATAACAAGACCTTTTTCCATACAAACTGCCTTCCTCAACCTGCTGAGGCTTCTCTCCCCACTCAGAGCCACCTTTCCAATCAGACACCCCATCCCTGTTGCTCAGGCTCTGCCATTCTATGGTAAGCTACAGAGATGTCCTCTTCATCTCACTTGTAATTTGACACTCAGCACCTGGGCACCTTTCAACATGCTAAGGATCTGACATCCAGCATCAGGTCACCTCGACAAACAGATGTCTTTACCCTGCACGGTCTCCAACAGCCCTGCACAGAGTTGCCTCCACGAATCTGTCTCAGGTTCCAGCACCTCATGCCCGGCTACATTCACATGAGGATGCCCAACTCATCCTGCCTGGGCTCCCACATGCCTGCTTTTAGGCTCTAGAGCACCAGGCACTAGGCTGCTCTCCCAGATACACTATTCTCACCCCAGTTAGGCTCCTGACACACAGTACCAGGTTGTTCCCACAGAGTTACCTTCCTGATTCCTGGCTTAGGCTCAGACACTCCAAGCCCAGGTGCTCTGCTGTGTAGACAGCCCTCTCGCCTCACTTGGGAAGTAATGAATCTTGCCAGGGTGCCCTGCACGATGATGCCCTCAAGCCACTACATTCCAAAATTTTGTTCTAGGTCCACTGCTTCACAGATGCTCTCTTCACAGTCCCATTACAGGCATACCTCATTTCAGTGTGCTTTGCTTTATTGTGCTTTGCAGATATTGCCTTTTCTTTTTTTTTTTTTTTAACAAACTGCAGGTTTGTGGCAATGCTGTGTCAAGCAAGTCTATCAGCTTCATTTTGCCAACAGCGCCACCCCTACTCCCGACTCAAATACCGTTCTAACCTGTGTCCAGCTCCAACATCCTGCTCTAGTAGAGGCTGCTCCTCTTGCTCAGACCTATTTCATGGGTAAAGACTAAATTTTTTTTTTTTTTAAGAATGGAAGGAATAAGAACAAGAACCAGTTCTTAGTTTTATTCCCATTTAACAGGAAATATATACTTCCTTTTGAAATGACTCTGATTTTGTCTTTCATTAGAGTTTACTTAGGTATATCTTCTGATATTTGAGAAGTTTTATTAGTTAATTTTATAGCTCTAAGTTTATTAATATCCCTAAGGTTCTGTATCTTCACTTGTTAATTTCCTTACTCATGAAAAACAATGATTAGGTCAAAGACTTCTCCCCACTTCGCTTTGCTCACCAAATCTGAATTATCTCCACTGTCATCAGTTACCTTTATATGCTGAAATATACCTATATCTCTACAGATTTATCAACTCTAACCAGAATCTTTGGAGAAGGAAGGGAAGGAGGGAGGAAGAAACTCAGTCTCCTTTTCCCCTTTGCCACTTGACCTTTTTTTTAGGGCCGCACTGTGGCCCATGGAAGTTCCTGGGCTAGGGCTGAACATGAGCTGTAGCTGAGGCCTATGCCACAGCCATGGCAATACCGGATTCAAACCGCAACCTGCAGCAACATGGGATCACCAGGCCAGGGACTGAACCCGCATCTTCACAGAGATAACGTCAGGTCCCTAATCCCCTGAGCCACAACAGGAACTCTACCTCTTGACTCTTAGTATACTACTTCTACACTGCCAAGGTTCATGACACTTTTATTTAGTAAAATCAACTTCCACAGCTGTTTGAACTGTAGTTCAATGACAAAATGGATTTAATACTCACTGCCTATGCTTTTTACCAAAGCCTTTCCACTTATATCACACTAAACTGAATTTTATTCATGATTCTAACCTGTGCCCCACCCCTCACCCTCACACCCACCAGGAAAACATCACAGGGAAAGGATTTCCCAAGTTTCTGAAAATCTGAAGTATTTGTCTGAGTGTCACTTAAGAGACAGCTGGGAGAGATATAAAATTGAGTCACAGTGAAAAAATAGGAAGTAAGTAGAACTATAAGCTTGTTATTTGGTGATATGGAGGTGACTACCGATAGAAAAAACTACAAGGAAGTGGAAGAGACTGCCTCTGGGAAGAGAGAAATAACGGAATTAGGAGGAAAGAGTGGGCAGAAGATTGTGAGCTTTAGTGAAAACCTTGTTCGGTTATTTGATTCTTGAGTGGCTTGAATTTACGACAGAGTCAAAGAAACTAAATTAAAAATAGTGCGAATGAAAAGTGGCTTAAAATGTAATTTAGAATTCTGATGGTATACTCTCTGGTAATATTGCACCTTTTTCCTCCTGAGGGCTGACCTTGAGGCTGAACAGAAATCATGCGGCCTCAACCCAGCTGATTTCATGTGCTGGTTTGGCAGTGTACAGAAGAGGTGGTGGCTGGCTTCAGTTTAAAATCACCACCCAATAAAGAGGCATGTGCCACGATATGTTAGTGCCAGGAACTGGAGATGGGTTTACTTTTTTAATGACCACAGTTTCTTCTTAAAGAAAATAAACGCACATCCTCACACAGGTAAAGGGTATGTGCACTCTAGAGGCCTTAAGGTTTTTAGATGGTAAAGATGTCTCTGCTGCTTGCTCATCTACAACCAACTGAAAACCACAAGGAATATGAGAAACAACCCTCCCAACTTCTTAAAAAATAAAAATCCTTATAACCAGGGGGGGAAAAATGGTGAAACACTGGAAGAGCAGGGCCCAGTTTTACATGTTACCTGACCTACTCCTCCATCTCCAAAAGGAGATACGTGTAAAAGGAGAAATATCAAAAACGTATGAAGTTGCACTAAAAGCATATGCAGACTTCTGTCCTCTCAATTCCAATATAGTTAGATCAGAATTTTGGTCATTATCAGTGTTCACCACCATTATGCTTGAGTAAATCACATTCACATTTGGGTCATGCATAACTCTCGCAAACACAGAAGGAACTCTACTTTCATATACATTCTGAAGTTAATCACTGTCTCACTCTTTGCTTTGTTGGCATGTACTTAACACTTAATTCAACCCCAAATTTGTCGGCTCTCCAAATCTCTTCTTTCTACATTGAAGAAAGCAGGTATTGTGTCACTCTTATTGGTGACAACAGATCTTTTATCTGCTCTGAAACATTTACCCTGTGCCCTGTGACTTTCTTCAACCTGGACTTCGGCTTCCATGTACTATGCTCAGATAGACAGCATCTTAGGATCTTGTCGCATTATCGCCCTGAATTTCCTTCACTGTTTTCTTATGCTGGAGTCTTATATTCCTTAAATTCCATGCTTTCCTTTATCTTGATTTAGTCCCTTGTTTTAATGGAGCACATTCCAGTAGCATCTTGGAAAACTTTCAGGAGATTAAATACCTGCAATTATCTTTCCTCACAATTAAATGATAGTTTTGGAATAGGATTCAAGATAAGAAACCACCTGCCTCCCAAAGTCTGAAGAGGCTGGTCCCCTGATTTTCTTTAATTCATGACTCTACTGAGATATAATTAATATACCATATAATTCATCTATTAAAAGTGTACAAGTTTTTTTTTTTTTTAAGTACAATAACAGTTGTAAAACTACTACTACAATGAAATATATATAACATGTTCAAAGAGAAGAAACTTGGAATTCTCATTGTGGCTCAGTGGGTTAAGAAGCCAACATAAGAGTCCATGAGGATGCAGGTGCAATCCCTGGCCTCTCTCAGTGGGTTAGGGGTTCAAAATTGCCATGGCTGTGCCTTGGACCTAGCCAAGGAACTGCCACATGCCTTAGGTATAGCTGAAAAAAGAATTTTTTTTAAATTAAAAAAAAAAAAAAAGAAACTCCATGTCCTCTAGCAGTCCTCCTTCTTCCCATCCTCCTCCAGCCCTAAGCAACAACTGACCTACTTTCTGTCTCCATGGGTTTGTCTATTCTGGATGTTTTACATAAGCGAAAATCATACGATATATGTTCTTTTGTGACTGGCTTTTTCTACTTAGTATGTTCTCAAGGTCCATCCATGTTGTAACAGACATTAGTACTTCACTGAACTGCCAAATGCTACTCCACTGCATGGACGTACCAACATTTTATTTACTCGTTTGTCTGCTGAGGGACATGTGGCTTGTTTCCACTTTCTGGCTATTATGAATAAGAGTGCTGTAAGCATTACTGTACAAATTTCTGGGTAGACATATGTTTCTACTTCTCTTGGGTGGATATACACACACCTAGTATTGGAATAGCTGCGTCATATTATAAATCTACATACTTTTTGAGACACGACGGAACTGTTTTCCAAAGTAGTTTCATTATTTAACATTCCAACCAGCAGGTTATGAAGATTCCAGTTTCTCCATAACCTCATCAACACTTGCTACTACCTTTTTGATTTCAGCCATTCAGTGGTTGGGAAGTGGCATCTCTTCATTTTGATTTGCATTTCCCATGGCGCATCTATCTTTTCACACGCTTACTGGTCATTTGTACATCTTACTCAGAGAAATGTCTAATTTAGATCCCTTGCCTGGTTTTACACTGACTTATTTTCCCCTTTTATTGATTCTTAAGGTTTATGTCTAGCTTTTTGAGTTTCATATTTTTAGTTTCTACATTCAGGTCACTGATCCGTTTTGAATTGATTTTTGTATATAAGAAGGGGCTTGGGGGGGAGAGGGCCCAACTTTCTTTTGCACGTGGTTATCCAATTGCTCTAGTATCATTTTTTGAAAATACTTTTCTTTCCTCATTGAATTGTCTTGGTGCTCATATGAAATATCAACTGACCATAAACACAAGGGATTGTTTTCCGATATTCAATTTTATTCCACTACTCTATGTCTAACCTTATGCCAATACCAAACTCTCTCAATTAGTACAGCACTGTGGTAAGTTTTAAAATCAGGAAGTGCATCTCCTTCAACTTTGATCTTTGCTCCACTGATTTCTTGCTTCCATTCATGATGCTGAAAGTTTGATGACAATTTTACCTTGATTCTGAGTATGCAACTTGTTTTTCAAATTTCTTAGCACCTTCTATTTTTCCCCCTGCTACGCCAAAATTTCACGATGATATGCCTTGATAGAAGTCTATTTTCATCCCGGTTGTGCTGGATAGCTCTTTACTGGCCCTTTTAACCTGGCTATTTGTTTCATTTGATTCCAGGAAATTTTAAGTATTTTCTTGTTTTTTGCTTCTAATTTCTGATCTTTCTTTCTGGAACAACTTTTATTAGCTTATCCTTATCTTATTTACTTATTATTCTTATTAGATAATGGACCTTCTAGACAGAAGCTATAATATTCTTATCTTTTTCTTATTTTCTACCCTTTTTTTTTTTTTTTTTTTGTCTTTTTAGGGCTGTACCACTGGCACATGGAAGTTCCCGGGCTAGGGGTCGAGGTGGAGCTGCAGCTGCTGACCTACACCACAGCCACAGCAATACAAGATCTGGGCCATGTCTAAAACCCAAACCGCAGCTCACAGCAACACTGGACCTTTAACCCACTGAGAAGGGCCAGGGATCGAACCCGTGTCGTCATGGATACTAGTCTGCTGAGTCACCATGCAAACTCCCTACCATTTTATCTTTTACTCTACTTTCCCTAAGATTTCCTTGACTTTGTGTTCTGTATTTTCTATTTTTTAAAGATTTCTGCTTTTACGTTTTGAATCTCAAAGAATAAATTCTTCCCTTTTTCATAACATCCTATTTTTGTTTTACATGTGCAATGATTTTTTTCCCCATTTTTTAAAGGTATCTTGTTTGCTAGCCTTTTTTTTTTTTTTAAGGCTATAGATTTTCACCCATGACTATATACTCAGACTTGAAAGCAGAGTACCAGAAACCTCATAAGAGCTCTGTGAATACAGGTGAATCCTTTCCACCAAAGCATTTTATCAGAACTGCTAATACCAATAAATTTAGCTTTTGCTGATGCTTTTCTTCTCCATCTCTTAAGTTTGCCAGACTTCCCTAAGTGTCTTTCAAACTCTTCGGTGGAGTGCAAGAGGAAAGCTGTACTATTTTGGAAGCTGACCAGGGGTGGTAAAGGCCACAACTTGGTGTGGTATGCGGGAAGGGGGGAAGGGAAGAAGGACAGATTTTAGAATAATAAGTATTAAATTACCACTTCGGTCTCCCGTATTGTGTGCCACTCAGCAGGGCCTGGTATGCTTCCTCAGTCCAGTATCTCTCTGTTCCCCTATTCCAGATAATAAACTTGCAATATTCTGAGGCTCAGGAATGTTACTAAGGAGAAAATGGGGAGGAAATCCGTTTCTAAATATGCTTTAAGCCAGTTCTCATGTTATCACAATTTTCATTTTCAGAGGTATCTGGTTTGCAAAAAAAATGAGGCCCTTCAGAGGATGTGCAGTATTAAACTGGATCGTATCTTGACTTTCCTTATCAGTAGTTAAAAGTTCGGTTATCTGGGGATAGACAGCTCAACGTCCTGTTTTCCAGCTTCTAAAATTTTGCTGCTACTGTCTTTTTTCCTTGTCTATTTTCCCTTTTTTAAAAAATAATTATTTTTATTTTTTCCACTATAGCTGGTTTATAGTGTTGTCTTTTTCCTCTTTATTGATTATACCTATTTTTAAAAAACACCAAATAGTTGTCTCATTAGGTTTCAAAAGGTGGATTTATGTGTTCGCTTTACTGTTTGAATCAGACTTTTTTCTTTGATCTTTTCAGGGCTGCACCTGCAGCATATGGGGGTTCCCAGATTAGAGGTCAAATCAGAGCTACAGCTGCTGGCCTATGCCACAGCCACAGCAACTCAGTATCCAAGCTGCATCTGCAACCTATACCACAGCTCACGGCAACTCCAGATCCTTAACCCACTGAGTGAGGCCAGGGATCACACCTGCGTCCCCATGGATAGTAGTCGGGTTCATGAGCCGCTGAGCCATGGCAGTAACTCCTGAATCAGACATTTTAAAATTTATTTTACAAGGATGACAAGTCCTCTAGAAACTGAATGTCAGATCTGAAAATACATTTCAAAAGTATTTACCAATTTCAGGCAACATAAATAAAGTTTTCACTGCCATTAGCAACTGTTAAAGATGCTTGTACTGTGAAGAGTAAATCAAACCTAATCCACAGATAACTATAAAAGAATACGGAAAGAGAAAGTGGAACCTGGAAAGTCTCACTGGAGGAGATGAACTCAACATCATTTTGAAGGACGGGTTAGAATTTCACAGACATATACAAAGCAGCAGAGATTTCACAAGCAATAAAGTAGCACAGGCAACGACAAGCAACATGTGCTCCACGGGATCTTCTCCCCTGTCTTTTCAACAAAGATCTAACTCAAGGTTCTGATAGCAAACCCTGAGTAATCACATTTACTCTTTCAACTTCAATTAGCACTTTACATGAAAATAACTCCAAAACTGACTTTTCCATTTTTCAGAGCAAAGTATTTACTAATAGACTGCTCTATTTCACCACATGTTAAAAAATCCCATGCATTACACCTGAGATGCCCTTTTTCTTTGGGGGGGGGGGGCGCCACACCCAGGGCATATGCAAGTTCCCAGGCTATGGGTCAATTTGGAGCTGTAGCTGCTAGCCTATGCCACCGTCACAGCAACACAAGATCCAAGCTGCATTTGTGACCTATGCCATAGCTTGCTGCAATGTCAGACCCTTAACCCACTGAGTGAAGTTAGGTATTGAACCCGCATCCTCAGCGACACTATGTCAGGTTCTTAACTCACTGAGCCACAATGGGAATACCGTGAGCTGCCTTCCTCAAGCATCTCCTGTCTCCAAACCACCTCTGCCTCCTCATCTTCAGGACATCGTGTCCACTGAGTAAACCCACCAGCAAGTAATTCTTGAATCAAGTTTGATTCTCGCTACTTTCTCCCTTTATACCACTGTTTCCAAGTTTTCACTGATTATATATTTTCAATGAGAAGTTAAAATTAATGCCCACTAATTTCAAGCTTTACAGTCATTTTATCACTAGCTGGAGTTGTAATAATATTAAGAAGGCAACATGAGGAGTTCCTGTCATGGCTCAGCAGAAAGGAATCTGACTAGCATCCATGAGAACACAGGTTCGATCCTTGGCCTCGCTTAGTGGGTTAAGGATCCAGAATTGCTGTAGCTGTGGCACAGGTCACAGAAGTGGCTTGGATCCGGGGTGTTGCCATGGCTGTGGCGTAGGTTGAAGATGCAGCTTGGATTTGGCACTGCTGTGGCTGTGGTGTAGGCCAGCAGCTGTAGCTCCAATTCAACTTCTAGCCTGGGAACTTCCATATGCCGTGCTTGGGGCCCTAAAAAGACAAACAAAAAAAAAAAGAGGGCAACTTGAATAATTTGAGACAAAAACTAATCTACATTATTGCTTTACCATCACTTTCTTAGAATGAATACTACTAGGAAGGCACTTGCTTCCTTAAAAATTATTTCGATTTAACTTTATGCTTAAATTGGATAATTACAAAGTTAAGCCAGCTTAAATGGTACTAAATAGAAAATTAAGAAAAGATTAAGTACTCTCTAAATTTAAAACTTCACTTGCTTAGTATTTTCAAGTCAACTTTATGTAAGCCATCTTCCTAAAGCTTACTCATGAGCATACCATAAAAGCAAAATAGTTGAGAATATACAAACCACAGGGCAACTAATGACGCCCATGGTAATGACTGCCCTCGGTTACAGACAGAACAGCCCACAGCAACAGGGTATGGCAAAAAAGAATTTCCAAGAGTCATTTGAAGACTCTTGTTCTATATCATTAATGTCTTACTGATACATACTCAACCAACCAAAGTACTTCAAAGCAGCATGTTACACAGTGGTTGCGTACTCTTGCACAGATTTCAAAGTACTGAAGAGCTGTGGATTTGTTTCCTTCTCTGAAAACACGTACTAGATAGCTCGTTATGCATAAAAACCTTTAGCCACCTAGCTTTTTCCTCTCCTGGAGAAAATATTAATGAATTAATAATGAATTTTTAAGTTTAGTACGATTATTATACAGTTTATGATAATATTGATCTCCTGAACCAAGTTACCTTTCAGACTGCTCCACTACCTAAGGTTTGAGTAAGAAAAAAATTCATGGGAGGGGGGCTATCACAACTTCCACCCCTAAAAGGAAAGGAATGTGAATCAATAAAAATTGGACTTCCTGGACAGAGGACGAAGAACTGTGAAAAACTAATTTAAAAACTATAATTATCATCTCGTCTGAGTAAGTCTTAAGGATAACCAAAATTGCTATACATCACCTAAAATGTAAACTCAGTTGTAGCTGTTAGAATAAAGGTCCACTATGTCTCTCTTTCCTTTTTTTTTTGGCAGGGGGGTGCTCTATAAGGCTGCACCCTTGGCATATGGAGGTTCCTTGGCTAGGGATCCAAATGGAGCTACAGCTACCAGCCTACACCACAGCTTCAGCAATATCAGATCTGACAGAGTCTGCGTCCTAAACCACAGCTCACAGCAATGCCGGATCCTTAACCCATTGAGCAAGGCCTGGGATCGAACCCACACCTCATGGTTCCTAGTCGGATTCGTTTCTGCTGTGCCATGACAAGAACTCCCATTATTTCCTTCATTCTAAGGCACAGTTCATAAATAAAATCTACTGAGTGTTATTACTAAAGTGTTAATAATGTGCCAAGCATTACAGAGATGACACAAGGAAGAGACTCTGTCCTAAAAGTACTAAAAATCTCATGGAAAGACAAAAGGTAAACTATAATATGATACACTAAAAACAAGGTAACAGAAGTAGGCATGAGTGATATGAGGTCACAGAGGGAATTTCTGGACCTGCCTAGTGGTGTCAGGGAAGACTGCGTAAGATCATGTCGTCTCAGAGGAGTAGAGGGGAGAGGTGATTACGTACTGCTGACATCACAGCATGAACCCCAGACAGTGTAAGTATTCGGAGCCCAAACAGTAAGACACAGGAGATGGCCAAGCTCTACAGTACTGTTTTTGGTCTGGAATAAATTTAAAAAGAAAGGACCATAAACATTCTACACTGTCTAAGGAGCAAAACATTCCAAGATCCAGATAGCCTTAAACGATATTTCAGAATAAATCAAACACTATATAGGCAGGATGGAAAGAACAAAAAAAGAGTGGAAGCAAAACAGACAATTACCTCCTTTTGTAGTATCATTCTGGGCCTGGATGCCATGATGCAATGAATTATGAATGGCAGAAAGAAGATCTGCTGCTTGAACCATCAATTTTTGAGCTTCTGCAACAGCACTGGTCTAGCAAATAAATCACCAAAAACATTCTTACATATTCTTTCACTGAAAGATATACATTAAATAGGAAAATCCTATAAACAATTATGAAATTAAACGCTTGTTGTAATGACATTGGTTTTCACAAACTAGTCACTTAATACAGGATGCCCAGATCCTGTTAGGATAGAAATAATTTTTTTACCCATATCTATACCTTTGTAGGAGTCATTAAAAAAAATATGAAACACTTCTGGTTTATTTTACTAATCTTATATTACAACAAAAACAAAAACAGATGCACTCAACCAGAAAATGAGAAATCGAAATTGCAACATTTTTACTAAGTCATTCATCAATGTGAATTGCAACATTTTTACTATGTCATTCACCAATGTGAAATTAAAAACAGGAAAAAACAGAACTACAGAAGTTCTATCAATGATAAAGGCTGGATCTCTACTCACCACTCATTAACTATTTACAAGTTAGTCTGTAATTTACTTGAGTTAATGCAAATACATATACACACACAAAACATTCACTATCTTGCTCTTGGTTCTAGACAAATCCAAGCTGATTATTTAACCGAATGAAAGAAGAGGCCTACCTAAAATTCTGATTTTTACTTCCTCCAATTCACAAAACTACCTAATTTCAACTTCTATTATTCTGCCCACTAATAAGTAATATAAGACATTATTTTTATATCAACAACAGACAAGGAGATGTTATGGAGCAGAATGTAAAATTCATGTGACTTTTGGAGAAAATCATCAAGGATATCTAATATAAACACACCAAATGCTGAGTGCTGTGTATGTGTGCATATACATTTCAACGGAAATGTCTCAGAACTACCAAAATAGAGAATTCCATTGAAAACAAAAAACACTAAAACATATTATAGTAATGGCCCTTACCTCTTTCTTAGTAAAGGCTATAAGCACTGTCAGTAACACTCGAGTAAATTTCACTCTGCTGAATACTGCTAAACATTGTTGGTGCTAAAAAATAAGAAAGGACTTAAAGTTAAAAGAAGCAAAGTCTGTCAAAGAAATTTCATTCTAAAATATAGTACTTTAAGTCCTAAGTCTCAGTGTTAATAACTTACTACATTATAAACACCTTCATTTAAAATCCTTTCAATGTCTGAAAATGAGCTGCAAAAAGGGTAATAAAACAAAGCCTATTCTATTGAAACAGAAATACACAATAAAGCTCCTCTATCAAGAGCACATATTTTTCTCTAAGTCAAAAGTTATGCTATTATTTCAAAGCTGATTTAATTAGCATTTTTAAAAGGACTGATTAAAAGGTCCTTTAAGTAGAGTCAGAAAATTTAGGATCTCAACAGAGGTTTGACAACTTTTGATACTGTGTGTAAGTTCTTGAAATCTGCCAAGTTTTGGTGCATCACCCGTTTTTAAAAAAAAAAAAGATTTTTTTCTTCCTACCTCACAGGAATACTGAAGAGCTTTGAAATCATGTATTTGAAAGAGCTGTATTATAATTATATCAAAATAAATCCAAGGGAAATAAACTCCCTTGCAATGTCCAATTTTTAAAGAAATACCTTAAAAAGGGCTTCCATAAATTATAACGCAGTTCATAAAACTACAACATTAAGAGGTAGACTTCTCTGATATTATCTACCAGAAAATAAGTTCAATTACTTCTAGTTCAACTTCTGGATCTCTTTCTTCTCCTTGTCGACTTCGAGTACTCTAAAATTTTAAAAAAGGTGAATTAAAATAAACACAAACCTGTAAAAGTGTTATAATTACACAAAGTAAAGCAGTAAGTTAATTTATTGAATAGATGCAAGAATCTATTTTGAAGAAAGATATTTGAATGAAAAAAGCTATACCAATTATTTTCCTATTAATTCTATATATAGAAAATTCATTTTGATATAAATTATAAAGATGGCCCAAAATAATAAGGCATTAAGAACAGCAAAAGCAAAACAATGATTAACATAATCAAAAACGTACGGTACATGGCACTTATTTCTTTTAAAAGGGTCATTTAACTGAAATTCTTGATGGTTTCAAAACTAAGCCTGGTAGAAAAAAATAACCTTCACAAAATCACATCATAAAAACGAAGTCACATGGTAAATAATGATCAGTCCTACACTAAAATGCAACACGTTTCATTAATACATGTACAACATATGGCTATTCCGACAAAATTCCAAGTCAGCGCCACAGGAATCTGGGTCTGAGCCCTGGAGCTGCCACTTATTAATAGCAAGCCCTTAAGTAAGACTCAAGACAGGCTATTTAACTCTTTTGAGCTATATTTTCCTCATCCAAAAGTGCATTTTATTGTCCAAAAGACTGAATAACTGTAAATATCAAGACAAAAATGTAAAATTCTTCTGACAACAATGTTGTGTTATGCAAGTATAAAAAAATCGTAGAATAACTTTTTTTCATTTTTAATCTCTATGAGAGCAAAATCATCAGGGTCATCAATCATAGAAGGACTTTTTCCAGGTTTGAGGAACTACCATTTACTGAGCTCTTCTACTATGTTCTCGACGTTACCCTAACTACTAAGATACAAACGTGAAGAAGACAGTCCTTACCTTTGAGGAATTTAAAACTAGAATCTTATGCTATTCTGAAAATAGCACACAAATTCTAAAACACTGGCAAAAAAAATTAAAAACACTGAAAGAGTTAAAGTTTCAATACTTGGAAGTAACAATCTTTCAGCAGTCTTCAAATTCATTACCAAAAAAAAAAGCATTTATAAAGGAAGTTGGTGGTCCTGTGTATACTAGCTATTTGTAATTAGCTAAGTTAACCTGACATTTAGAAGAATATAAATATCCTATAGCAAAGCAAAGAGAAAAAAATATATACCTTTACTCTTCTTTGCATATCATCCTCCACATCTTTTAGCATGCCTAGAAAGAGAGACAATGATTTTAAAAGGAAACAAATCCAAATGTAAAACCCGTGAATTATCTTTATAAGTGGTTTTACCTGTAACTCGAAGATCTGTCACACTGTTAGCCATTTTAAATCCGTAAGTCATTGACTGAAAATCTTCCTACACAGAAAAGCAATAATTAGGCCCTTGAATAGTACCAAAACCTTTCATTATTTCTTACGAAATCAGTATTTGCTAATAAGAAAACAGTAATGAAATGTCGCCCTAAATATCGCTATCATACATCCAAGCTTTCTTTATAGGCATACCTTTAAGAAGTCATATTCTAATGCTGCTTCTGTCCTGAATTTCAACTGCTTGCCCTTAGGCTCTTTAAACATACTTGCATTTAATATGTTCACTTGCAAAATAATGTTTATGTAAGATCACAAAGTAATAATTCCCACTTACAAAGAATTCTCACATTCGCAGGTGAAGCGTAAATACATAATTATTACTATTTGATGATAAGGTTGCAAGATTTAGATAAGACTCTTCAAAACTTACTATATGCCATTTCACACACTGCTGGGCTACAAAGGTTACGCCTTCTCAACGGGAATTACACAAAGTGATAGCAAAACCACATTCCCTTATCAGCCCACTGTAAATGAAAAAAAATTTGTGGGTTCCCTCTCCCCAAATCATTTAGAACACTGCAGAGACACTAACAAATTACGCGGTTTCGTGGATTCACTATGAAGAGTCTTAATACCACCTGGCTTATTTCAGTCGAGAAGTTAGAAGCTCTACTGAAGGAGTGTTCCTGTCCAATTACAATTCTTATTAAAATGCATATAAAGGCCTAATCTCATAGAATAATAGATATTTACAGCACTGGACAGAACTACAGCAAAATTTCTGGATTTAAAACATCAGTAAGTGTGCAATTCATGTCTGGTTATTATAACTCACAAACAGCAAGAAATACGAACAAACAACGTCCCCAGTCTCAAACAACTCAGTGATACTGTATGCCTCAAAGGACTGGATCTTTTAAGCCTCAAGTTGTATTAGAGAGCTATAAACTTAGGTGAAGTTTATACTCTCTCACTACCTGGACATCAAATAGGATTCTCAAATTTTACATGTCTAAACCGGAACCCTCCCAGCACTTACCACGTTGCTAAAAGGCATCTCCAGCTATCCAGTTACTCAGACTGAAAAAACTGCAATTCAAGTCCTCCTGTTTTTCCACAACCCATCAGAAAACACTGTAAGATCTGTCTTTAAATGCTAATCCTGGCGTCTCACTGCTTTCACAGCTACTGCCAGTTCAAGGATCTATCACCTCACTTTTTTTTTTTTTTTTTGCTTTTTAGGGCCGCACCTGCGGCATATGGAGGTTCCCAGGCTAGGGGTCTAACAGGAGCTGTAGCTGCCAGCCTTCGCCACAGCCACAGAAATGCGGGATCCGAGCCGCATCTGCAACCTACACCACAGCTCACGGCAACGCCGGATCCTTAACCCACCGAGCGAGGCCAGGGATCGGACCTGCAACCTCATGGTTCCTAGTCGGATTCGTTAACCACTGTGCCACGACGGGAACTCCTACCTCTCACTTCTATAATCACCTCCAGACACGTCCCCCACATTCCACAACTGTCTGCTATAATTTATAATTTACAGCAGACAGTTGTGGAATGTCTGAAGCCAAAGAATTATTTTAAGATAAGCCATTTCATGTCACTTTCTACTCAAATCCTTTCAGTCATTTCCATCCTCACAGTAAAAAATCCTAAATTCCTCCACGGCCTCTAACCCACCATCGTGTGGTCCCTCTCTCCAACCCCATTTCACTGCCCTGCAATCAACAGGCCTTCTTGTTGCTCTTCAAACGCATAATCTTCTCAGGACTTTTGTACCTGCTGACCCTCTCCACAAAATGATTTTCTTCAAAAGATTTACAAAGCTTGGGGAGTTCCCATTGTGGCTCAGCGGAAAAGAATCCGACTAGGAACCATGAGGTTGCAGGTTTGGTTCCTGGCCTCGCTCAGTGGGTTAAGGACCTGGCGTTGCCGTAAGCTGTGGTGTAGGTCGCAGATGCAGCTCGGATCCTGTGTGGCTGTGGCTGTGCTCCGATTCGACCCCTAGCCTGGGAACCTCCACATGCCGTGGGTGCAGCCCTAAAAATGACAAAAAAAAAAAAATTTACAAAGCTCCTTCCTTTACTATATTCCAGCGTCTGCTCCAATGTTAATTCCTCACACAGAGGTTTTCCCCATGTATTCTAAAATTTCACCGTCTTTATACCTTCCCCTCCTGCTTTAACTCTAATTCACAGAACTTATTACCACCTGACCTTATGTATGTATTTGTTTACTTACACACTAGCTATCTGTCCCAAGAAATGCATAATCCCTGATATAAGGACTTTTTTATTCACTACTTAATCTCTAGGCTTAAGAGCAGTGCTCCGCGCAGAGCACTGCTCAGAAAATATTTGTTGAGTAAACAGTAACCTACAGCAGGGCATGGGACATTTGGGTGTTAACCTTACCAAGCACATCAGGCTGGTGACAAGCTATCCTGGGGAGAGGCGAGACTGGCAAATGGGAGAACATATGTGTTCTCAGCCAGCACTAAGCAGGCCACTACTTACTCTACTGTGGCCTTGAGTGAATACAGGGCTAGTCTGGTACAGTCTATTGGTTTTCCAGAACAAAAACCTAATTTAATATAAAATCATGAGGTTTTAAAATGTTATCAAGTTTAAAAAAAAATTAATTAAGTAGGCCAACACTGTATGGATAAAACACTCCTCCACCCTCCCCGCCCCAACCCCAACCCTGCCTGGGAAGAGTCTAAGGAAAAGCATTAATCTGGGAGAATATTACAGGTCTGCATATTAAATACATACCTCAGGAATAAGAACTTAATCTAATCATTGGTGTGCTGAAGCAGAGGAGTTGTGTAAGAAGATGCTGCCATTAAAATATCGCTACTGAAACTTTGTGGACTCGAGGACAAAAATCAAAGTGAAAGCGGAGTTCCCACTGTGGCACAGAGGGCTGAGGATCCAGCATTGCCACAGCTGTGGCATAAGTTGCAGCTACAGCTTGGATTTGATCCCTGGCCCAGGAACTTCCATATGCTGCAGGTGCAGCCAAGAAAAAAAAAAAAAGAGTCAAAAATGAAACCAGAGAGACCAGATATTGGACACCACCCAACAGTCCAAGCAAGACCTGAGGTGACTGGGACTGAGATTATAACTGGAAATGATGTTGAAATCAAGATACACTTAAAAGGTAAAGCCAACACGATATGCTGAGGAGCTAATACGATATAACTAATACTACAATCAAGGATCATTTTTAGGTTTCTGGTCTGAGCAACTGGTAAATGATAATACCATTTACTGAGATGAGACAGAGTTTGAGAGAAGCACATTTAAGCACAGAAATGGAGTACAAATTTCACTTTTTGTTTGTAATTTCTTTGCCAAGACCTTAGGAGGACACTTGCTTAAGTCTGGAAGTCAGACCAGGAAATCTGGACTACAGATACAAATTTGCATTTCATCAGATAATAGCTGGTATTAAAAGCCACAGAACCAGAGGAAGTCAACCTGGGGAGAGCCTGAGAGAACTGGACCACCTAGAGGAGCAAGCACAGAAAATGGACTAACCAGCGAGGAAGAAAGAAATCCAAGAGACTGTCGTGTCAGGAAGATATGACAACAGCAAGAAAGTACTTCAAAGAGCAGTCAGTAGAGTCTAATGAAGCCAACAGGCTAAAAAGGGAGGCAAGAGAACACTGGCTTTAACAAGATGGGTATCGCTAAGGAGCTTACTAAAAGCAGTTTCTGTGCTGTGGTAGAGAAGAATGTCCAACTAGAGTGTGTGGGAAGATAAAGAGAAAGTAAAATAAGTGTTAACAGCTCATGCAAGAGTTTCTGGTACATATAGGGTAGCAGAGAAATGAGACTATAGATAATAAGGAGCCATGGGATCAAGGGAACTATGGTGTTTTGTTTTAAATCGAGTGATATCAAAATATGTTTACGTGCCAATAAGAACAATCTGGTAGTGAAGAATAAAAGGGTTACTGACTGTAGTAGGCCAGGGCCGGGGCTGAGCTTAGACTGTCACAGGGAGACTTTCATTCTAACGGGACAGAGTGTATGGATACCATCATCACAGTTTAGCACTTGTGATAGTAAGAAGATGGGGTACTTTATTTTTTTGTCTTTTTGTCTTTTTAGGGCCGCACCCACGGCATATGGAGGTTCCCAGGCTAGGGGTCCAATAGGCACAGCCACAGCAACGCCAGACCCAAGCCGCATCTGTGACCTATACCACAGCTCACGGCAACGCTATATCCTTAACCTACTGAGCAAGGCCTGGGATCAAACCCACAACCTCACGGTTCCTAGTTGGATTCATTTCTGCTGCACCACGACGGGAACTCCAATGGGGTACTTTTAAGTTATAGATAATTGTATCCAATATTCCATTAAGTTAGAAAGAAAGCTGACAGTGAGGTCTGGCCTTTGGAGTTTTGAGAAGTAAAAGACGTGAAAATGTCACCTTAAAGACTGAAAAGCAAGTTCACTACAGAGGTGTTGTAAAGTAGGACTGTCTCTACGTTGAGTGCCCATTTGAGATTTGCAGTCCTAAAATAAAGTGAGAACAGATACACAGATGTGAATTTTTTTCTAGCTGCCTTCTGTTGTTTGGGTGCAAGCAGCAAGTAGGCAGGTGGTTGGGATTTTGCCAGATAAATGACAAATGATGAGATAAGAGGGGAAAGGGTGTTTGAAAAAGTTATTTCAGTGCTAACTAGGCCACGGAAATGAGGACACGAGGAAAGTAACAGAGAAAAACAAAGCAACAGCACCTATGAATTGGAGGGTCTGCAGAACTGAGGGACAGGGGAGCAGGGACTCCAAGCAAGTAGGATACTATCACATCACAGGACAGGACAGTGGGCTTGCTGCATGTCAAGATTTTCCAGGCGAGTAATTTATTTACTCATTCCCAAATCAGTTCTAAGCACCCTATGATGGCTGCTGTGGACTACATACCAGGGATACAATGGTAAAGTACTATCACTGCCATTACAGAGTCTATTATTCAGCAAGAGAAGACGTCTTGAGAGATACAGCCCCTGTTCTTTGTTGTACTTCACAATATCTTTACAATACTATCAAGATATAACTGCAGCAAGTTATCAAGGATATTTACGGTTGAATAAGCCACCACATTTAAATCAATACAGCCCCACAAAGAAATGTAGAAGATAGAATATTTATAATCATAGCTGTAACAAAGCACCTAGTATCAGCATTGAATGCGACTTCACCAAAGCAGTGATCTTGACTGTACTAATAATATCCTAACAAAGTACAACTGTCTCAGTCTCTTCTAAAACAGTCACAATGTATCAGCTGACTTATTATTGCTTTAAATATTCATTTCACAGATAAAATACTTTGCATAAAGATTTCAGAAGCTCCTGAAATACTCTGAGTCATTCAACTAAAATCCGAGTATCTACCACACACCAGATACTGTGAAACATGAAAAGGGTACAAGTAAGGGTAAAATGTGGAGACAGAAAATTCAGATTAGGACTTGAAACAATGTAATGTCCACTAGTCAGTGGCTTGTAATCTAACGTTCACACAGTGGAATACTACTGCTGCGACTCACATTACGGGACTATGTGTCAGGCACCATTCCAAACATTTTACTGGTATTAACGCTGTTAATTCTCACAATAATGCTCTGAGGTGGGTACCTTTCTTCTTTTGGCTGTGCCTCTGGCATAAGAAAATGCCCAGGCCTGGGATCAAATCTGCACCACTGCAGTGACAACACCAATTCCCAACCAGCTAAACCATCAGGGAACTCTGAGGTGGGGACTTTTAAAAGCTACGTTTTTACAAATCAGGAAACTGAGGCACAGGAAGCTTCAATTCCCACAAAGTAGTGAGTGACAGAGTAAGAACACAAACTTAGGTGGTCTCATTCCCCAAAGGCTTTTTTAACTTTTACTTGGAAAAAAATTCAGATTACAGAAATAGTAGAGAAGTCCCATAGTCCCTTCACCCATAATACCCAAGTGATAACATTAAATACATTTACATTATAATTCTGTTTTTTTCTTCTGAAACCTTTGAGACTAGGTTACAGACTATGATATCCCTTTCTCTCTAAGTATCAGGGTTCTTTTTACTAAAAACAAAAACCATTTTCATCCATAATCACAGCACAATTATCAAACCAGGAAGCTGAGGTCTCTTTAATTGGGAACATTTCCTTCGTCCTTATCTTTCATGCCCTGACATTTTGGAACAGTACAAGCCAAAGTTATTTTGCGTGTCTCTCTCGTTCTGCGTTTGTCTTACGTTTTTCCAAACCTGAATTAGATTTACGTCATATTTGAGAGACCACCACAGAAGTGACGTCATGTCCTCAGATCACTGTGTCTCAGGATACATGCTGCTGACTTATCCTATTACTGGTGATGTTAATTCTGACCACTTAGCTGAGACGGTGTCTGCCAAGTTTCTTCACTGTGAACATATCATTTTCTCTGTAACTAATAAACATCTTGTGGGAAGATACACCGAGGCTAGGTACAAATCTTGTCTCAATATACTTCCACTAGGTTTAGCATCCTTTGATGGTCTTTGAGCAAAATAATTCTTCAAAACCTGTATCCTCAACACGATGGTTATGCAAATAAAAACAATGAGGTAGATCTACTTATACGTGTTGGTATAACAGAAACCTGGTCTCTAGTCTTTGTGGGAAAATGTAAGTTGCAGTGTACATAATTCCATCATGTTAAGTAAAATACACAGAGGTACATATCATAGAAAATATTTAGAAAGACAGACCAAATGGATAACAGTGTTTACTCTTTGCCAGGCAAACCAAGAACTTCTATAATTTATTTACTGTTGTATTAAAAATATGTTCAGCAGAGTTCCCTGGTGGCCTTAGCAGATTAAGGATCCGGTGTCGTCACTGCTCTAGCTCGGGTCACTGCTGTGGCGTGCGTTTAATCCCTGGCCTGGGAATTTCCGCATGCTGCAGGAGCAGCAGCAAAAAAAAAAGGAAAAGAAATATGTCTGGCTTTAGATAAGAGAAAAATCCAACTACGTTGACTTAAGTGATGCAGATTTATAGCATGCCAAATAACATGAATATTAAAACACTAAAACTAAGAGTTTCGATTTTTACATTTGTCACCTCATGTTCACAAAATGAAGCAATACCTCCAAACATCACATCCATATTCACACTGGTATACTACTGAGAGTAAAAGGAGATGCTATCACAATCACACCAGGACGAAAGGGGCCAAGCAGAACTGTTCCACGTAAACCAGCATGTACAGACACCAGCTAAGACAAGAACACGCTAAAGAACAGCAGAGAACAAAACTGAAGTCTACCTGGGTAAGTCAGGAGACTGGGATTCAAGTTTAAAGACAATAGAACTCTGCCCTAAAAGCGTAAGAAGAGAAAAGGCATAAGAGCCAGAAGGAAGATCCAGGGCATAAGCATGGGATAATGAAAGAGAATAATATATAGGACCAGCTGAAGAAGAAACTGCCAGGGGGAGAAGAAAGAGGTGAGTAGGCATACCCTGTTTTATTGTATTTTACCTTTTTTTTTTTCCTTTTTATGGCCACACCTGCGGCAAAGGGAAGTTCCCAGGCTAGGTGTCAATAGGAGCTGCGGCTGAGGCCTATGCAACAGCAACACGGGATACGAGCTGCATCACGGACCTACACCATAACTCACAGCAACGCCAGATCCCAAACCCACTGAACCGGGCCAGGGATCGACCCACATCCTCACAGAGACTATGCTGGATTCTTAACCTGCTGAGCCACCATGGGAACTCCTATTGTATTTAATTTTACTTTATTTTACTTCACAGATACTTTTTTTTAAACAAGTTGAAGGTTTGTGGCAACCCTGCATTGTCAGACGATGTTTAGCATTTCTTTTTAGCAATTAATTTTTTAAATTAAGGTATGTACTTTTTTTTGATGCAATGCTATTGTACACTTAATAGACTACAGTATGATAAATATACCTTTAACATGCACTGGGAAGCAAAAAAATTTGTGTGACTCACTTTCCTGCGCTATTCACTTTATTGTGGTGGCCTGGAACCATACGTGCAATATCTCTGAGGTATGCCTATAGTAAGTACCATAATGAAGTATCACCTCACACCCGTTAAGAATGGTGACCACCATAAAGACATGAGATAATGAATGCTGGCAAGGGTGTGAAGAAACAGGAACTCTTGTGCACTGCTGGTGGGACTATAAACTGGTTCAGCCACTACGGGGAACAGTATGGAAATTAGTCAAAAAAATTAAAATTAGAACTACCATCCAATCCAGCAATCCCACTTATGGGTATGTGTATAGCCAAAGAAAATGAAAACAGGTAACTGAAAAGACATGCACTCCCATGTTCACTGCAGCATTATTCTCAATAGCCAAGGTATGAAAACAACCTAAGTGTCAATAAATAAATGGATAAAGAAGATGTGGTATTATTTATACAATATTCAGCCATAAGAAAAAAAGGAAATTTTGCCACTTGCAACTACACGAATAGACTTTGAGAACATTACGCTAAGTGGGAAAAGTCTGACATAGAAAGACAAACAGTATGATCCCTCTCACATGCAGAATCTGGAAAAACCAAAATTGTTAACATAAAGTGTATTTATAAGGGACTGGGGATTGCAAAGATGTTTAAGGGTATAAACTAGCAACTAGTAGATTAAGTAAGTCCTGGAGACCTAACATACAGTACAGTGATTACAGACAGCAAAATCGTGTTACAAACACTTAACTTGTTAAGAGACATTTCAATATCTCCTAATACTAGAAGAAATGATAATTATGTGATGCAATAGAGGTGTTCGCTAACGCTACTATGGCAATCACTTTGCAATAAAAAGATGTATCAAATCAACATGCTGTGGTCCTTAAATTCATATAATATTGTGTTCCACACAACTCGATTAAAAAATTAAAAAGTAATAAAAAAAATTAACTAATAAGGTTAAGGTCAGATCACAGAGTTACTCCAAGGGTTTTCAACTTTAACATGCAGGAAGCAGAAATATTGGACTTTTGGTTAAATGTGGTATTTCCACTACACCTCTTGAAATCATGCTGAACCACGGTAAAGGAATTAAAAGTTTGAACTCCAAAGGACAAAGAGGACAAAGAAAATGGAAAACAACATTCAAGACAACATAAGGCAATTTTTGGAAGATACAAAGTAATTGGACAAAAGAAAACTACGTGAGTGAAAAAAACCTAAACTGATGCCAATGAAAGGCAAAAACGAAAAAAGCATTCAGGAATTAGAGGAATCAGAGACCTATGAAGGTTAAGACATGAAGCTATAGGAATAAGGAACTGGATGTCTAAGGAAGGAGCTCTTAGACTCACATCCTCACCCTGCACAGCAAAGTGATATGCCTGTCATTCTATTTCTGGAAATTAGCACAATGTCCAGTATATGCTAGTCAATAGATATTATAGGTTAAGGACAGTCAATTTTCCTTTAAAGGGCCAGTCAGGCAGAATCAAGATGGAAAAGGACTAGGACATGGCGCTCACCTTCTCCCACAAACACATTAAAAAAACACCCCATCTACATGTACAATGATTCACATAGAACAGCTACTGAATGCTGGCAGAAGACCTTAAACCTCCACAAAAAGGGCAAGAAACCAGTCACACAACTGGGAAGAGCAAACGGAAAAAAAAAAGGAGAGGAACCCAAACACTGGGAAGCCACCTAACCAACAGGGAGATCAGCTGAGATGGAGGGACCTCAAAGCCACAGAGAAAAGCACAGCAGCTGGAATGAGGAAAGCAAAGCAGAATCAGAGTAATGAAGACTATCAGTAAGTACCACCACCTCTGGACACCATAGCCTGGGCTGCTCAGACAGGGGCTGGGTGCTCAAACTCAGGCTCCAGAGGCCAGTTCCAGGGAGAAGATAGGGCTGGCAGTGTGGAGACAGCCTGAGGGAGCTAGTGACTGGTGCGCAAAGGGCTGGGGAACTGAGCGCCACGGCTAAGGGAATCTGGGAGGCGGTCTGGGCTCATAGGAGAAAAAAGGCGCCATTGCTGGGGAGAGCAGGGCTGAAGGCGATGAGGAGCCTCTCACGTGGGTTATGGGTGACCGTCCCTCCTGCACTGGTTATGGGTGGCGGCGCCTCCTGCATGGGCTATAGGGGGCGGGGCAAACCACTGTAGTTATGTCTGACTCCAGAGGTGGGCACAGCCCGACTCCACTAGGGGTCCTTGAAAAGCACCACCTGCAGCCCCAGTCACCTCAGGGGGCACGACAGAGGAAGGCACTGCAACTGAGCACCACCCATTCCCATTGTTGCTCTCACTCCCCTGGGAATGTACATCCCTGCTGCCACCACTGCCAAAGGCTCTGGGTGCCACGTAAACCTGCCCGAGCCTCACTGCTACCTCCCAGGGCCCTGCAACTACAAGCACCCTGTGCCACCTTTCTGCGGGTCCTTGCTACTGTCAATCAGACACTGGCTACTAGCCCTGCCCACTGCTGCCATCTCACTGGTAGCACGTGCAGCACCCTATCAAGGGGACAATAGCCTGCACACACTGAGGAACGAGACAGCCAGCATCCAAATCCTCATGCCAAAAATAAATGGTAAGCCTTCACAAAATACCCAGGGGTGCTCTCACATATAAATAGCCCTTCAAGACTACAGTAGTTGGTTTCCCTAAACTCACAGAGTAAGAAAAATATAAACAAAACGAAGACGATCAGGAACAATTCCCAGTTAAAAAAACAGGAGAATTCACCTGACAGAGTAAACAATAAAACTGACCTCTGCAGTCTAACAGACACCAAATTTGAAAAGGAGATAGGGAAACACTGAAGAAATTGAGGGTGTATATAAAGGAATTAAGGATAAATATGAACAGTAATGCAAACTACTTCAGTAGAAGGTAAAAGATTTGTTCAATCTGAAGAGTATGCAGACTACTTTAGAGATGAACTAGAGAGAGACGGCGGCAAGATGCCGGAGGAGTAAGAGGTCGTGCTCACCCTCTCCCACAAATATATCAAAAAACACATCTAAATAGAAAACAACTTGGACAAAACATCACCTGAATGCTGATTAATTTAAACCTCCAAAAACTGCAAGAAACTCTTGAAATAAATGGGTAGAACAACAGAAAAAAAAAAAGAGAGAAAAGGAACCAGGACGACATCCAGCACCCCAGGGAGGGAGCTGTGAAAAAGAAAAGGAACCTACACCCTGGGAAGCCACCTAACCAACAATTAAGGGAGCTAGAGGGACCTCAAAGCCTGAGAAAAAGGCAGCAGCTGGATTGAGAATGGAAAAGTGGAGTTAGAGACTCACACAGACGACCTGAATACGGACACAGACACCACAGCCTGAGGTGCCGGGCGGTGCCTGGAAGCTGAGACATAGGCTCCTGAGGTTAGTCCCTGGGAGAGGGCTGAGGTTGGTGGCAGTTGCGGAGACAGGCTAGGGAACAGTGCACGGGAGGGAAGGCCATACTCTATGGACTGTGGAGTGTAAAGCCAGGACAGAGGGAACCGGGGAAGTCCGGTCCTGCAGGGGAGGCAAGCCTCCATTGTCGGAGAGGAGGAGGGGCTGACCGCCCTAGGAAGCACCTTGAACTAGTGCGGAGGGCGGGGCCACGGGGCCAGAGCCACAGACAGCAACGGCAGTGTGGCGGAGCCAGTGGAGGCAGCAGCGGTGGAGCCTGTGCCTTGCAGCCCGTGGAGTCAGCACTGACAGTCGGGCAGAGCACTGTGCCAGGTCTGGAGCCAGGAGGCCGTGCCAACCAGCATCAGTGGGGGCAGGGGGTGGCTGTGCCAGCCCACAGAGCTAGGAGCCTGCGCCAGGCCACAGAGTCAGCATCTCTGGTGGGCGGAGCCCTGTGCTACCACACGGAGCCAGCACTGGCAGAGGGGCGGAGCCAGCACTAGCCCCGCAAAGACAGCCTCTGCAGGCGGGCGGAGCACTGCGCCAGCCGACGGAGCCAGGAGCCCATGCCAACCCACGAGCAAGCATCAGCGGAGAGGTGGAGCCAACACCAGCCTGCTGAACCAGCCTCTGACAGGTACCCTCTGTGGTTCCAGTCACCTCAAAGAGGACTTTGCAATCAAACACTAGCTGTTGTGGCTTTCACTCCCCGGGGAAATCATACTTCCTGCCGCTGCTACTGCCAATTGCTCTGGACACCTGGAAGATCTGCCTAGAGCTCATGACCACTTCCCAGGGCCTGGCAACTAGGAGTAGCCAGTGCCACCTTCCTGCAATTGAGAGTCAAGAGAATAAGCACCAACTGTTGACCTTAGCCATTTCTTCATTCTCCCAGAGAACACTCAGAGTACCACTGAGATAACAGTCTCCTCATTCCAAAGAAAAAGACACCAAATATTCAAACTCCCACACCAAAAATAAATAGTAACCCCACCAAAAAAATACAAAGGGGTGCTCCTGCCTAGAAGCAGCCTTACAAGACTACAGTGTGGCTTCCCCAAACTCACAGAAAAAGAAAACCACAAGCAAGATGAAGAAGCTCAAAAACCATTCCCAGTTAAAAGAATAGGACAAGTCATTTAAAGCAGCCAACAATGAAACAGACATCTGCAGTCTGACAGAAATGGATTTCAGAAGGGAGGTAATGAAAATACTTGAGGAATTAAGGCTGAATATCCAGGAATTAAGAGAGGATGCAAACAGCAATGCAGATTCCCTTAGAAAGGAATTAAAAACATGAGGAGGCACCAAGAAAAGCTAGAAAACTCACTGCAGAGATGCAAACTGAGCTAAAGGCAATAAAGAGCAGTTTGAATAATGCAGAGGAACAAATTAGTGATGCAGAAAATAGAATAATGGAAATCATGCAATCAGGACAGCAGACAGAAAATCAAATGAAAAAAGATGAAAGCAATATAAGAGATCTATGGGATAATATAAAGTGGCATAATAGGAATTCCAGAAGGAGTAGAAAAAGAAAAGAGCATTGGAAAGATATTTGAAGAAATTATGTCTGAAAACTCTCCAAATCTGAAGGAATCTGACATCAAGAAACAGGATGCACAGAGGGCCCCAAACAAGCTAAACCCAAACAGACCCACACCAAGGCATATTACATTAAAAATGGCAAGAGTTAAAGATAAAGAGAGGATCCTAAAGTCAGCAAGAGAAAAGCAAAGCGTTAATTATAAGGGATCCCCCATAAGGCTGTCAGCTGATTTCTCTATAGAAACATTACAGGCTAGAAGGGAATGATACATTTAAAGTGCTGAAAGAAAAAGGTCTGCAACCTAGAATACTCTACCCAGCAAGAATATCATTTAAAACAGAAGGGGACATAAAGAATTTCCCCAACAAACAAAAGCTAAAAGAGTACAGCAATACTAAACCCTTTCTAAAAGAAACGCTGAAAAGGTTCCTATAAAAAAAAAAGAAAGAAAGTAAAAAGTAAGAATTACAATGGAGGAAACCACAGTTGGAAAGCAATCATTCAAATAAGCCAGCATACACATCTAAACATGAAGATGCTAAATAAATAAATTAATTAATTAAAGTGAATTAAATTACAAAAAAAAAAGAACAACCTCATACATTGTGGGGAGGGAAAGTAGGAAAACAGACTATTTCTTTTTTCCTGTTTTTTTTTAACTTAAAAAACCTTTTTTTCCTTATTCTTTTTTTATTTTATTTTCTTAATGATGTGTTTAAGCCTATATGTTTATCAGGCCACAGCAAGCAGGTATGTTAACATACCTAAAAAACAGGGCAACCATAAACCAAAATGGGACCTCTAATCCACAAATACTGAAAAGAACTTAAGTATAAAATAACTGGAATCCATCCATCCAAAAAAAGAAAAGAAGAAAAGAGAAACACAGAATCAACTGGAAACAAGATCTAAAATGGCAATAAATACATGTCTATCAATAATCACCTTAAATGTCAATGGTCTGAATGCTCCAATCAAAAGACAGAGAGTGGCAGAATGGATAAATAAGCAAAAACCTACAATCTGCTGCCTACAAGAGACTCATATTAGGGCAAAGGACACAGACAGATTGAAAGTGAGGGGATGGGGAAAGACATTTCATGCCAACGGACAAGAAAGGAAAGCAGGAGTGGCAATACTCATATCAGACAAAATAGACTTTAAGGTGAAAGTCATAAAGACAGACAAAGAAGAACATTACTTAATGGTTAAAGGATCCATTCAAGAAAAGGATATTACAATTGTCAATATATATGCCCCCCACATAGAAGCACCCAAGTACCTACAACAAGTACTATCAGACATAAAAGGAGAAACAGATGGCAATACAATAACTGTAGGAGACTTTAACACTCCACTCACATTAATGGACAGAACCTCTAGGCAGAAAATCAGTAAGGCAACAGAGATCCTAAATGACACAATAGAAAAGTTAGACCTAACTGACATTTTCAGGACATTACATCCAAAAAAATCAGAATATACATTCTTCTCAAGTGCACACGGAACATTCTCAAGGATAGATCACATACTGGGACACAGAACTAACCTCAACAAATTTAAGAGTACAGAAATTATTTCAAGTATCTTCTCTGACCACAAAGGCATGAAACTAGAAATCAACCACAGGATAAGAAATGAGAAAAAACATACTACATGGAGACTAAACAATATGCTACTAAAAAAACGAATGGGTCAATGAGGAAATCAATAAAGAAATAAAAAAAATACCTTGAGACAAATGAGAATGAAGACACAACAAAAATCTATGGGATGCCGCAAAAAGCAGTGCTCAGAGGGAAGTTCATAGCATTACAGGCCTTCCTAAAAAGAGAAGAAAAATCTCAAATCGATAACCTAACCCATCACCTAAATGAATTAGAAAAAGAAGAACAAAAACACCCTAAAATCAGCAGAAGGAAGGAAACCATTAAGGTCAGAGAGGAAATCAATAAAAGAGATTCAAAAAACAATAGAAAAAAAATCAATAAATCCAAGAGCTGGTTCTTTGAAAAGGTAAACAAGATTGACAAACCTCTGTCTAGACTCACCAAGAAGAGGAGACAAAAAATCCAAATAAACAAAATAAGAAATGAAAAAGGAGAAATCACAACAGATATTACAGAAATACAAAAAACCATGAGAGAATGCTATGAACAATTGTATGCCAACAAATTTGATAACCCAGAAGAAATGGTCAACCTTTCAGAGAATTACACCCCCCCAAAAGTGAATCAAGAAATAAATCAACTGAACAGACCAATCACTAGAAATGAAATTCAGTATGTCATCAAAACACTCCCTACAAATAAAAATCCAGGGCCAGATGGCTTCACAGGTGATTTCCACCAAACATAAAAAGAGGAACTCATACCCATCCTCCTTAAGCTTTTCCAAACGGTTGAAGAAGAAGGAACACTCCCAAAGATATTCTATGATGCCAACGTCACCTTAAGTTCAAAACCAGACAAGACACCACAAAAAAAGAGAACTATAGGCCAATATCTTTGATGAATATAGATAGAAAAATTCTCAACAAAATTTTAGCCAACCAAATCCAACAGCATATCAAAAAGATCATACACCATGACCAGGTGGGATTCATCCCAGGTGCACAAGGAGGGTTCAACATATGCAAATCAATCAACGTCACACAACATTAACAAAAAAGTCAAAAACCACATGATCATCTCAATAGATGCAGAAAAAGCATTTGACAAAGTCCAACATCCATTCACGATCAAAACTCTTACCAAAGTGGGAATACAGGGAACATTCCTTCACATAATAAAGGCCATATATGAAAAACCCATGGCAAATATAATACTCAATGAAGAAAAGCTGAAAGCCTTCCCACTAAAATCTGGAACAAGACAAGGATGCCCACTCTCTCCACTATTATTCAGCATAGTATTGGAAGTCCTAGCTATAGCAATCAGACAAACAGAAGAAAGAAAAGGCATCCAAATAGGAAGAGAAGAGGTAAAACTGTCACTGTATGCAGACGACATGATACTCTATATAGAAAACCCCAGACTCAACTCTAAAATTACTTGAACTGATCAACAAATTCAGCAAAGTAGCAGGATACAAGGTTAACCTTCAGAAATCAATCGCATTTCTGTATACTAACGATGAAATAGTAGAAAAAGAACATCAAAATATTTTACCTTTTAGGAGTTCCCGTCGTGGCGCAGTGGTTAACGAATCCGACTAGGAACCATGAGGTTGCGGGTTCGGTCCCTGGCCTTGCTCAGTGGGTTAACGATCCGGCGTTGCCGTGAGCTGTGGTGTAGGTCGCAGACGCGGCTCGGATCCTGCGTTGCTGTGGCCGTGGCGTAGGCCAGTGGCTACAGCTCCGATAAGACCC
>PVHT021183661.1:3391734-3436928 GCA_004024745.2 Catagonus wagneri
CAAAACATTCATCAAGGAGATCAAAGAAGATACAAAGAAATGGAAAGATATTCCATGCTCATGGGCCGGAAAAATTAATATTGTAAAAGTGGCGATACTACCCAAAGCAATCTACAGATTCAATGCAATTCTTATCAAATTACCCATGACATTCTTCACAGAACTAGAACAAACAATCCAAAAATTTACATGGAACTACAAAAGACGCAGAATTGCCAAAGCAATCCTGAGGAACAAAAACCAAGCAGGAGGCGTTACTCTCCCAGACTTCAGGCAATATTACAGGGCCACGGTAATCAAGAGAGTGTGGTACTGGTACCAAAACAGACATACGGACCAATGGAACAGAATAGAGACCCCAGAAATAAACCCAGATGCCTACGGCCAATTGATCTTTGACAAAGGGGGCAAGAACTTCAAATGGGAAAAAGACAGTCTGTTCAGTAAGCATTGCTGGGAAACTTGGACAGCTGCATGCGAATCAATGAAACTAGAACACACTCTCACACCATGCACAAAAATAAACTCTAAATGGCTTAAAGACTTAAATATAAGACAACACACCATTAAACTCCTGGAAGAAAACATTGGCAAGACGTTCTCCCACATCAACCTTACAAATGTTTTCTCAGGTCAGTCTCCCAAAGCAACAGAAATAAAAACAAAGATAAATCAATAGGACCTAATCAAGCTGACAAGCTTTTGCACAGCAAAGGAAACCAAAAAGAAAACTAAAAGACAACTTACAGAATGGGAGAAAATTGTTTCAAATGATGCAACTGACAAGGGCTTAATCTCTAAAATATACAAACAACTTATGCACATCAACTGCAGAAAAGCCAATAACCCCATTGAAAAATGGGCAAAGGACCTGAATAGACATTTCTCCAAAGAAAATATACAGATGGCCAACAAGCACATGAAAAAATGCTCAACATCACTGATAATTAGAGAAATGCAAATCAAAACTACCATGAGATACCACCTCACGCCAGTCAGAATGGCCATCATTAACAAGTCCACAAACAACAAATGCTGGAGTGGGTGTGGAGAAAAGGGAACCCTCCTGCACTGTTGGTGGGAATGTAAGCTGGTACAACCACTATGGAAAACAGTATGGAGGTACCTTAGAAAACTATACATAGAACTACCATATGACCCAGCAATCCCACTCTTGGGCATATATCCGGACAAAAATTTCCTGGAGAAAGACACTTGCACACGCATGTTCACTGCAGCACTATTCACAATAGCCAAGACGCGGAAACAACCCAAATGTCCATTGACAGATGACTGGATTAGGAAGATGTGGGATATATACATATATATATATATATATATATATATATATATGTATATGCATACACACACACACAATGGAATACTATTCAGCCATAAAAAAGGATAAAATAATGTCATTTGCAGCAACATGAATGGAATTAGAGACCCTCATACTGAGTGAAGCAAGTCAGAAGGAGAAAGACAGATGCCATATGATAGTTCTTATAACTAGAGTCTAATATACTGCACAAATGAACCTCTCAACAGAAAAGAAAATCACGAACTTGAGGAACAGACTTGTGGTTGCCAAAGGGGTGGGGGAGGGGGTGGGAGGGAATGGGGTTAACTAGTGCTTCGGTGATAGAAAAGCAAGGAGATCCAGCTGTATAGCACAGGGAACTATGTCTAATCACATGTGACAAATCCATATATGTACATGTAACCGCGTCACATGGTGCAGTTGGAAAATTTCACAGAAATCTGTAAACCAGCTATAATGCAAAAATTAAAAAAAAAACAAAAAAATAAAATAGAAAGTGAGGTGATGGGGATGGAAAAAGATATTTCATGCGAATGGAAAAGACAGGAACACAATAATCATATCATACAAAGTAGACTTTAAAACAAAGGCCGTAAGGAAAGACAAAGGAGGACACTATTTAAGATGAAAGGATCCATTCAAGAAGAGGATATTACAGGGGAGTTCCCACTGTGGCTCAGCAGTTAACGAATCTTGACTAGTATCCATATGGATGCGGGTTCAATCACTGGCCTTGCTCAGTGGGTTGGGGACCTGGCATTGCCGTGAGCTGTGGTGTAGGCTGTAGACGCACCTTGGATCATGCGTTGTAGTGGCTATGGCGTAGGCCAGTAGCTGCAGCTCCGATTTGACCCCTGGCCTGGGAACCTCCATATGCCATGGGTGTCACCCTAAAAAGCCAAAAAAAAAAAAAAAAAAGGATATTACAATCGTCAATATATATGCCCCTAATACAGGAGCACCCAGATACATACAACAAATACTAAAAGACATTAAGAGGAGAAACTGATGGGAATACAGTAACAGGAGACTTTAACACCCCATTCACATCAATGGACAGATCCTCTAGACAGAAAATCAATAAGGCAGAGATCCTAAATGACACAATAGAGAAGTTAGACTTAATTGATATTTTCAGGACATTATATCCAAAAAAAAAAAAAATCAGAATATACATTCTTTTCAAGTGCACATGGAACATCTGACTACATACTCAGGCACGAAAATTACCTCAACAAATTTAAGAGTACAGAAATTATTTCAAGTATTTTCTCTAACCACAATGGCAGGAAACTAGAAATTAACCACAGGCAAAGAAATGGGAAAAAACTGACTTCACGGGGATTAAACAACATGCTACTAAAAAAACCAATGGTCAACGAGGAAATCAAAAGGGAAAATAAAAAAATACCTTGAGACAAACAATGAAAACACAACCATTAAAAAAAAATCTATGGGATGATGCAAAAGCAGTTCTTAGCGGGGAGTTCAAAGCATACAGGCCTTCCTCAAAAAAGAAAAATCTCAAATCAACAACTTAACCTACCACCCAAAATAATTAGAAGGAGGGCAAAAACATACAAAGTCAGCAGAAGCAAGGATATCATAAAGATCAGAGAGGAAATGAATACAATAGAAGATTCTAAGAGCAATAGAAAAAAATCAATAAAACCAAGAGTCCGTTCTTTGAAAGGGTAAACAAAATTGACAAACCTCTAGCCAGACTTACCAACAAGAGAGAAAGAATTCATACAAACAAAATAAGAAATGATGGAGAAATCTCAATGGGTATTGCAGAAATACTGAAAACCGTAAGAGAATACTGTGAACAATAACATGCTAACAAATTTGACAACTTTCTAGAGATGTACAGCCTGTCAAAACTGAATCAAGAAGAAAGAGATCAGCTGAACAGACTGATCACTAGGAACGAAATTGAATATGTAATAAAAACACTCCCTGCAAACAAAAGTCCAGGACCAGATGGCTTCACAGGTGAATTCTACCAAACATGCAAAGAAAAACTTACACCTATCCTTCTTAAACTTTTCCAAAAGGCTGAAAAGAAGGAATACTCCCAAAGACATTCTATGAAGTCACCATCGCCCTAATACCAAAACCAAAAATACTACCAAAAAAGGAAATTAGGAGTTCCTGTTGTGGCTCAGCAGAAACAAATCTGACTAGCATCCATGAGGATGCAGGCTCCATCCCTGGCCTTGTTCAGGGGGTTAAGGATCCAGCAATGCCGCGAGCTGTGGTGCAGGGCGCAGACGCAGCTTTGATCTGGCATTGCTGTGACTGTGGTGTAGGCCAGCAGCTGTAGCTCTGATTGGACCACTAGCCTGGGAATGTCCATACGCCACAGGTACGGCCCTAAAAAGACAAAAAAGAAAGAAAATTATAGGTCAGCATCTCTGATGAAAACACACACACAAAAACTCTCAACAAAATTTCAGCCAAATGAATCCAGCAACATATAAAAAAGATCATATACCAAGACCGAATGGGATTCATCCCAAGTTCACAAGAATGGTTCAACATACACAAATTAATGTCATACACGTGAACAAAACGTCAAAAACCGTATGATCATCTCAATCGATTGCAGAGAAAGACCTGACAAAATCCAACATCCATTCATGATAAAAACTCTTACCAAAGTGGGTAGAGAGGGAACATACATTAACATGATAAAGCCATTTATGACAAACCCACAGCCAATATAATCCTCAAAGGAGACAAGCTGAAAGCCTTCATGTTAAAACCTGGAAGAAGACAAGAATGCTACCTACCTCTCATCACTTTTATTCAACAGAGTACTGGAAGTCCTAGCCACAGCAATCAGGCAAAATAAATAAAAGGTAGCTAAATTGGAGGAGAAGAGCTAAAACTGTCATTTTATGCAAATGACATGATACTATATAAAGAAAATTCTAAGGACTCCACACAAAAATTACTCAAACCAATCAATGAATTCAGCAAAGTAGCAGGATACAAGATTAACATTCTGAAATCAGTTGCATTCCTGTATACTAACAATGAGATATTAGAAAAGGAATATAAAAAAAATACCTTTTAAAATCACACCCCAAAAAATTAAATACCTAGGAATAAAGCTGACCAGGGAGGTGAAAGACTTACGTGCTAAGAAGTATAAAACATTAATCAAGGAATTAAAGAAGATTCAAAGAAATGGAAAGGTATTCCATGCTCCTGGATCAGAAGAATTAATATCATTAAAATGGCCATACTACCCAAAGCAATCTACAGATTCAATGCAATTCCAATCAAATTACCAATGACACTTTTCACAGAACTAGAACAAACAATCCAAAAATTTATATGGAACTGTAAAAGACCCAGAATTGCTTAGGCAATTCTGAGGAACAAAAACCAAGCAGGAGGCATTAACTCTCCCAGACTTCAGACAATACTACAAAGCTACAGTAATCAAGATGGTGTGGTATTGGTACAAAAACAGACACACAGACCAATGGAACAGAATAGAGAACCCAGAAATAAACCCTGACACCTATGGTCAATTAATCTTCGACAAAGGAGACAATATAAAACGAGAAAAAGACAGGCTCTTCAGCAAGTGGTATTGGGAAAACTGGACAGCCACATGTAAATCAATGGAACTGCAACACACCCTTACACCATGCACAAAAATCAACTCAAAACTTGGGAGTTCCCGTCGTGGCTCAGTGGTTAACAAATCTGACTAGGAACCACGAGGTTGCAGGTTTAATCCCTGGCCTCGCTCAGCAGATTAAGTATCTGGTGTTGCCATGAGCTGTGGTGTAGGTTGCAGATGCGGCTTGAATCCCACGTTGCGGTGGCTGTGGTGAAGGTCTGTGGCTACAGCGCCTGTTAGACTCCTAGCCTGGGAACCTCCATATGCTGCATGGCCCTAGATAAGGCAAAAAGACAAAAAAAATAGAAATAAACTCAAAACTCAAAATGGCTTAAAGATTTAAACTAAGGACAAGACACAACAGGTAAAACATTTTCTGACATCAACTGCACAAATGTTTTCTTAGGTCTCCCACGGCAACAGAAATAAAAACAAAAATAAACCAATGGGGCCTAATCAAACTTTTAAGCTTTTTTTTTTTTTCTAAATAGATTTTATTTCAGTTATAGGTGTACATAAGTCATCACAAGTCAATTTTACAGATTTTGTATCCCAAACCCACAGTGCATCCCCTACCCCCCAGACTGTCTTATTTGAAAAACCAAGGTTTTCAAAAGTCTGTGAGTCATTGTCTGTTCTGCAAAGAGGATCATTGTGTCTTTTTAGTTTCCACATGTAAGCGGTAGCATTGGGTGTTGCTGTCTGTTTGACTGGTTTCACTTCGCATGATAATTTCTAAGTCCATCCATGTTGCTATAAATGTTGGTAATTCGTTCCTTTTAATGGCTGAGTAACATTCCATTGTGTGTATGTACAAACTTATAAGCTTTTGTACAGCAAAGGAAACCATAAAAACCCCAAAAAGACAACCTATGGAAGGGAGAAAATAGTTTAAAATGATGCAACCGACAAGGGCTTAATCTCCAAAATATACAAACAACTCGTAACACTCAACAGCGAAAAAAAACAAGCAACCCAACTGAAGAATAGGCAGAAGACCTGAATAGACATTTCTCCAAAGAAGACATACAAATGACCAATGGGAACATGAAAAAATGCTCAACATCACTAATTATTAGAGAGATGCAACTCAAAACTACGAGGTACTACTTCACACTGGTCAGAATGGCCATAATTAGCAAGTCTACAAAAAACAAATGCTGCAGAGGGTGTGGAGAAAAGGCAGCCCTCCTACACTGTTGGTGGAAATGTAAACTGGTACAACCACTACGGAAAACAGTATGGAGATACCTCAGAAAACTAAGTATAGAACTACCATATGATCCAGCAATCCCATTCTTGGGCATATATCTGGACAAAACTTTCGTTGAAAAAGATACATGCACCCCTAAATTCACTGCAAAACTATTCATAATAACTAAGACACAGAAACACCTAAATGTCCATTGACAAACGAATGGATTAACATGTAGTACAAACACACAATGGAATACTACTCAGTCATAAAAAAGAACAAAATGATGTCATTTGCAGCAACGTGGATGGAACTGGAGACTCTCATACTAAGTGAAGTTGGAGAAAGACAAACAAAATATGATATCACTTATAACTGGAATCTTATGCATGGCACAAATGAACCTATCTACTGAAAAGAAACAAACTCATGGACATGGAGAACAGACTCGTGGTTGTCGAGGGGGAGGGTGTGGGACAGACTGGGAGTTTGGGGTTAGTAGATCCAAACCACAGCATTTGGAGTAGATTAAGCACTGAGGGAACTGTATCTAGTCACTTGTGATGGAACATGATGGAGGACAATGTGAGAAAAAAAAATGTATGTATATATGTATGACTGAGTCACTCTGCTGTATAGCAGAAACTGACAGAACACTGCAAATCAATAATTAAAAAAAAAATTAAGGGCCAGATTTTACACACGCATGAATGTATATATAGTGCTTTTAGGCCAAGTGGCAAAATGGAGAATATTGAGTAAGTACTTAAATAACAATTTAAATGTAACCATTTAAAAGGCAAAAAAAAAAAAAAATCTTAGTTTAAGGATCATAAAAAACACAGGCAGCAGGACTGGTCTGCAGGCTGCAGTTTGCCAAGGACGTCGTGAAGGTTTAGATGTGCGGTGTGGGAGAAAAAGAAGAGTTAAGGATGATGCCAAGGTTTCTGGTCTGCACAGCTGGTAGAATGGAGTTCCATGCGCTGAGACTGAGAAGACTGCAGAAGAAATAAGCTGGAAGCAAAGGGGGAAATCAGCAGCTTCATTTTGGAAATGTTACGCTTGACACCCAAGTGAAAACGTAGAATAGGTAGCGGTACACATGAGTATGAGATTCAGGAAACAAGTCTAGTTTAAAAATATAAAGTTGGCCTCATTAGCAAAGAGAGAACTTTAAAATCTAAAACTGCATGAGATCATCAAGAGTACAAAGAAGTGTAAAGACTAAGCCTGAGCCACCGTAGTATCTAGAGCTAGCTGTGTGCTGAGTAACTGCCGAGCACTTGACATGAGACTAGTTCAGACTAGTTCCAGATTGAGAATACTTAGTATAAAAATATTCAAAATATTTAATTTCCTCCCAAATATTTGGACCAATTTATACTCTTTCCAACAGTGAAGAGGAGTGTCCATTTTATTGTTTTGTTGCAAGTTCCAGGTTGTCTCAAATTTATACTCAGTTTCACAGGACAGGAAAAAAAAAAAAAACACTTCTGGTTTTCACATGCATTTTTGAATTACTAGTGGGTTGTTTAAAAATTATTTTCCCATAATTTTGTAGGCCATGTGCATTTCCTGTTTCATAAATTGTTTGTCTCTTCCTCCATTTCTAAAGTCTAGTGGTGGGCAGAGAATATGCTACAATTAGTGTCTTGCCTGCCTTTACACAGAATTGGGTAGTCATACTCTATGAAAACCAGACTGGGTTAATACTACATATTGGTTTACTCCATACTCAGCATATACTGAAATATTATTTTTGATACTTTCTGCTAAATAAATAAAACGTCACTAAAATTAATCTCCCCCATGGCTACTAGAACAACTTAAATTATGGATGTGGATTATATTATATTCCCATCGGATACCAGTTTAGAGAATGAGATGATACACTAGAACAATCGGTTAGGTGGGAAACCAGTATAAAGGACACATCAAAAGCCAAGAAAATAATCTGTCTCAAAGATGGAGTGATCAGCTATGTCAAAATCTTCTGAGAGATCAAGTTTAGGACCAAACATTAACCACTGGGTCTCTGACAACTGTAATGTCACATGTTTGGTGGAACAGACATTCAAAGCCTGACTGGAGTGTACTGAACAAAGAAAAAAGGAGAGGACCAAGGACAGTGAGCATGGATACCTCTTAGGATACTGACTGTAAAGAACTGTAATCTAGGGCAGAAGCTAAAGGACAAGGTTATGCCGTGAAATGGGATTCATAAGATAGAAGAATATAAATAAAGCGTGTCTGTGCGGTGATGGGAATGATCCGGCGGAGTAACAGACTCATTACGCAAGGCACCAAGGAGAGAATTGCAAGACAGAGTAGGGGATCTAATGCAAAAGCAGAAGGGGTCACCCTTAGACAGGAGGACAGAAAGTTTAGCTACAGAGTAGAAGGGCAGCAAAATAGACGCCACTGTGCAGGTAAGTGGGAAGAGAGCTTCTATTTCTTCAGTGCAATAGGAAAGTAGGTCATTGCTTCAAGCGAGGACAGTACAAGTGCTGGAAGTCTGAATGAGTGAACCAGGGAAACATAATGACTGCTAGGAAGCATTCAGGGCCCACCTGCAGTTAGTGGTGATGCACTGGAAGTAGGACTTCTCAAAGGGAGTCTGTTTTTCTCCAGTCACACCAGGATCTGCCAGTTTAAGGGCAGAGCAGTGAAATGATTCGATTTAACCAGAACTGAGGTATAAGAAGGAGAGGAGGGACACTCAAAGTGTATGCAAGGGAATGACTTTAACAAAGGAAGATGATATTTAAATTGAGAAAAGAGGGTCAAGACAATAATGACAGTGAAAAGGTTCTAAAGATAAACTTAAGTCCAAGTAGCACTGAAGAACTGCAGGAATCAGAACACAATTTAGAAACAGAGGTGGTGTCAAGAATGGGATGCTTCAAACTTCAAAGATCATGAAGGGGTTACAAACACTAAGTCTAAGGTATGGTCTTTAAAAAAAGAAATTCTAAATGCTCCCAAAGAGAAAACATGAGTCACATGCAAAGAATCAGAACGGTGACACTGGAATTGCAAAACAATGTCTTCAAAATTCTGAGGAAAATTATTTCCAGCCTAGAAATCTATCACAACCAAACCATCAGTCAGGTGTGAGCGTAGGGAAGACATTTTCAGACACACAACACCTCAGGAAAAAGTCCCTCCGCATCTCTCTGAAAAACTGGAGACACTGCACAAGCAAAGTAATAAACTAAGAATAAAGACATGAGAGCCAGGTACCTAGTAAAAGCAGAGGGAAACGGAATACCCAGGAGAATGATGCAAAAAACCTGGGATGACAGCTGTGCAGTGCATCTAGAAAGCAAGTGACCCAGCCTGAAGCTAGACAACAAAGAAGTTCAACAAGAGCATTTCCAAAAAATAGATTACCTGATGTATATACAGATGTTATATATATGATGAAATATATGGATTATCTGATGTGTTTAATAATAATGGGAAAGGAAGAATTAAGGAAGACACAGAAAACTAAGCAAACCAAAAAGAAAAGGCAGCTATTACCTTCAAGAAAAATAATGTTTGAGGGGAAAAAAAAGCATACACTACTTTAGATCATCTGTCATTAATATTTATACAATCACAATGACAGCAATGAATGATTGAACCAAAAACTGAATTACTATTTGGAGTGAAAGAGGAGGTAATGTACAGTTGCTAATATGCTGATGTACTATGGCTAAAAAGTGATAAATCCTTAAATCCATAAACTAGATTATAAGCCCATTACACAGATACAGTAGTAAAAAGCTAAACGAAATGACTATTGTTATGGAATGGAAAAGGCAAGAGCAGAGCACTATAATTTTCTTTTTTTTTTTTGTCTTTTTGCCTTATCTAGAGCCGCACCCGCGGCACATGGAGGTTCCCAGGCTACGGGTCTAACAGGATCTGTAGCCGCCGGCCTTCGCCACAGCCACAGCAACGCGGGATCCGAGCCGCATCTGCAACCTACACCACAGCGGCAACGCCGGATCCTTAAACCCACTGAGCAAGGCCAGGGATCGAACCGGCAACCTCATGGTTCTTAGTCGGATTCGTTAACCACTGAGTCACAAAGGGAACTCCCTATAATTTTCATTTTAAGTCTTGTGGGCTATTTGATTTCACAGACAAGTAGTATTACTTTAATTAAAATACACACTATAGTGAAGATTTTCAAATAGCAAAACTCAACACGACTAGATTATCTTTTTAAGAAAATAACTGATGGTCAAGTGGAGAATGGACTACAGGGAAGAGACTGGGCCAGAAAGAAGAGTTAGGCTCTCACAGGAGCCTAACCTAAAGCTGACAAAGGCATGAACTAAAGCAGGAACAATGGGAGAGAAGAAAAAAACAAGTGCCCAGATTCAAGACACTTGTAATTCTTAATACACCATCACTGAGAACTTCATAACCACCCATTTCAAACAAAGAAGTTATTTGTTTATAATAAGTCATTCTTCAGGCCTCTTTAGGATTTTTTATTTTTTAAATTATAAAACTGAGACAAAGTTATCTGGAAAATCTGAAAAGCTTAGAAAAACAGGAAAAATATCCTCTTTCCAGCCTAGGAGGTAACTTTTGTTTACATTTCTTTCCAGTTTTATTTTTACATAATTGGTTACACTGTGTACTGCCTTCTTAACCTCTTAAAGTATACATTTTCTCATATTACTTTCCATCATCACTATACATTCATTACATGTAATAAATCACATGTAAAAAATTAACCATAATTTCTTTCAAACGTAACCACAATGGAGGCATTTTGATAGATGCCAATTTCCACTGTTAAAAACTAATGTTTCTGGGTATAAAGTGTCCACAACTAGTAATTTCTCTAAGGCTGAGTTCTAGAGGTTAACTAACTAGTTAAAATGGTATCAGCATTGTTTAAGATTCCTGATACATGCACTACTAAACCGTTTTCCAAAACAGCTGTGCTACTGCATACTCCTACCAGCAAAAAACCAGTGCCATCTCACTGCATACTTAACAACACTGAATATTCTCTTTAAAAAAAATTTGTAGATGAAAACTGAACTCATTATTTTGTTTTTCTTGGATTACACTGAGCCTAAAAATTACTTTTTTTTTGGGGGGGGGGGCGCAGATTCCCAATGTAGAGGTTGAACTGGAGCTACAGCTGCTGGCCTACGCCACAGCAACACCAGATCTGAGCTGTGTCTGTGACCTGTACCACAGCTCACCAAAACGCCAGATCCTTAACCCCCTGAGCAGGGTCAGGTATCGAACCTGTATCCTCATGGATACCAACAGGACATAACCTACTGAGCCACAAGAGGAACTCCCTGAGCCTAAATTTTAAAAATGTTATAGCCGTTTGATAACCTTCTTCAAGACTACTTATTGTCGGAGTTCCCGTCGTGGCGCAGTGGTTAACGAATCCGACTAGGAACCATGAGGTTGCGGGTTCGATCCCTGCCCTTGCTCAGTGGGTTAATGATCCAGCGTTGCCGTGAGCTGTGGTGTAGGTCGCAGACGCGGCTTGGATCCTGCGTTGCTGTGGCTGCGGCACAGGCCAGTGGCCACAGCTCCGATTAGACCCCTAGCCTGGGAACCTCCACATGCCGCGAGCGCGGCCATAAAATGACAAAAGGCAAAAAAAAAAAAAAAAAAGACTACTTATCGTCCATTTTTTCCCTATTAGTCCTCTCCTTTAGGATTCCACCCGTTACCAAGTCCTTTACCCTGATGTAGAATTTTGATTACAATTACTTTTATCACAAAATTTTTTAAAATTTATTTAAAAAGGAGGTAATAACAGGCATATAGCAAAAATTCCAGCAATACAAACGGATACACATCCCGAGCCTCATTACCCTAGTAATCTTCTAATGTAAGATTTAACAACCTATCTCGTTTGAAAAAAGAAAACAAAAATGTTAGCAAGCTATACATGCTTTTCTACACCTGACTTATCTTACATTAATTTGGAGATCTAATCTTATCTGCATTAAGTAAATTTACCTCTTCCTTCATACAGGGTGCACAATATTTGGCTATATGAGCATATGAGCACAGTGTCATTTAATGAGTCTCTTACTGAAGGACATTAAATAATTTCCAGACTGTAGTTACTACGAACAATATAATTAACGTCCTTGTACACAGGTCATTGGAGAGAAGCACAAATACATTTGTAGCCTAAATTCCTAAAAGTGAAACTGCTGAAAAAAAGACACCCATATTAAGTTACAGATGTTAACCAAACTGCTCTTTTAAAAAAGTTGTATCAAAAATGTATGACTCCTGGGAGTTCCCTTTGTGGCTCAGTGGTTAACGAATCCGACTAAGAACCATGAGGTTGCAGGTTCGATCCCTGGCTTTGCTCAGTGGGTTAAGGATCTGGTGTTGCCGTGAGCTGTGGTGTAGGTTGCAGATGCGGCTCGGATCCCGCGTTGCTGTGGCTGTGGCGAAGGCTGGCGGCTACAGCTCCTGTTAGACCCCTAGCCTGGGAACCTCCATGTGCCGCAGGTGCGGCTCCAGATAAAAGGCAAAAAGACAAAAAAAAAAAAAAAAAAAGTGTATGACTCTTACACACACACAAATGTATGACTCCTGCTAATAGTGGAATCCTGTCCTAATAAATATGGACGGAATGCAAGTTCAAAAATCATCATTTCTGTAGCTCACAGAGTAAAGAGTAGGCCAAGCAAGTACTATCAATGGATACTAAATAGGTAGGAGGAAATTTTAATGAGCAGAAGATTTATATGATCTTAAAGTGTTTCCCTAGAGACTGCTTAATATGTCTACATGATTAAAAACAGTAACCATATAGTAACCAGAAAACACCCTCATGGAGTGATAAAATCACATCACCAGGAAGAAGATGGACACTGTACGTCTCAGATGCGATACCAAAAGGACACAATATTACTCATGTGGTGCTCCAGCCCGGACTGCATAATCAAAATCTAATCATGAGGAAAGCAGACAAACCCCACTTGCTTATTCTTATTAAGGAATAAGAAACATTAATAAGGAATGTTTATTTAATAAGGAACATTCTTATTAAAAAAAGGCAAAGTAGGAGAGGGCTGTTTTCCAAAAACATTAATGTCAAGAGGCTGAGGAACTGTTGTGGATTAAAGGACACTAAAGAGCTAGGCAACTAAATATAGGACATGATCCTAGACTGGATCCCACACTGTAGGGGGAAACACCACGAAGGACATTATTGAGCCGACGGACAGAAATGGAATATGGGTAGTGACTGGTATTACATATTAGTGAGACCGAGAACTGTGCTGTAGTTATATATGAGAGGGCCCTTTTCTTACGAGACGCATACTGAGGTGTTTCAGCGAAGGTCGTAATGTACACAACTTACTTTCCAATGGTTCAGGAAAAAAAATTTATATACGTACGTGGGGAGAAGAAGTGAAAAAGTAAATGGGACAAGTGGTTAATGGCAGCTGAATCCGGGTGTTCTTTGTGCTGTTACTGTAACTGCTGTTACTTTGAAATTATTTCCAAATAAACTTTTAAAACAAGGGAAATAATGACTATTCATCTCTCTCTCTCTCTCTCTCACACACACACACATACACACCATGTGCCTGTTTTCCCACTCTCATCGACATGGTGTATTATAAAAAATTTCTAATCTTCGCCAGTAACAGGTAAAAAGAAATGGTGTCTCACAGTTCCAGTCTGCATTTCTAAAGTAAGGTTAAGCATCTTGTATTTAAGGGTCACTTTATTGTCTGTGAGCTGTCTTTTGATTTTTTTTAACAACTTTTTACACTTAAAATATTTTGCCTATCTACAAATTATTTTGATGTGTTGTCTGTGTCTCCCCTCAACTCCTAAATTCATATGTGAAGTTCTAACGCCTAATGTGACAGCATTTGGAGGTGGACCTTTGGGAGAACTAAGAGAGATCTTTACCAAAAAGTTGTAAGGATTAAAAAAATAAAATATAAAAAAAAGAGGAGGAACGTATATAGATAAGACTTAAGACATACCAATTAATTGCAATAAATGGACTGAATGTATCCCCTCAAAATCTGTATGCTGAAACCTACCCCGCAGCATGACGGTAATGGGAGATGGACCTTCGGGGGGACCAGGCCATGAGGGTAGGGCCTCCTAAGGGGATTAAGGGCCCTTATAAAAGAGACTCCAAAGAGAGCTCCCCTCCCTCCTCTGCCCCCTGAGGCCGCAGTGCAAAGGTGAACCAGCAGGCAGGCCCTCTTCAGGCACCAAAGCTGCTGCCGCCTTGATCTTAGTCTTCTTGGCCTCCGGAACTATAAGAAATAAACTGTTGATAAACCACCCAGGCTAAAATATTCTGTTATGGCAGCCCAAACGGACTAAGGTAGACGTAAAATGACGAATTAATTTTCAGGAGTGCTAAGCAACTGTTCCAGTACTATTGGTTAAAGAACTCCCTTCTCTGCCCCACTGATTTTTGATGATCTTCTAGGAATACTTCGAGAATATATTAAAAATAACTTGTAGGTCTCTTCTTAATTATTAACTCAAACTCATCTTTTAAAAATATCCAACCAAATGGATAAGATTTTCCATAATGGCCCACAAACATGTAGCGTGTAAGTACAGAATATCTCATAATGAAAACATCTCACGAGCCACACATTCAAATGTGGAAATTGCATTAGGCACGTATTCGATCATTCTCGTAACACAATATAAATTTAGAAAAGTTTTACACTGAACCACTGCTGGAGCCTAAGATACCTACTTAGGATCTGTAACAATGTGAAAAAAAACTTTATTTTTATTTAATTTTTGTTGAAACTGTAATCATTTATCAATAATTTCAAATGCTATCACATCTCCCCTTAAAGTATCAGTACCTGAAACTTTATGATAAAAAGAAAAAAATCTTCCTATGTCTAAAATGTACAACACTCATCATGTTGAAATACTTATTACTGAGTGGAAGAAAACATTTATACTCTGAATTATTCTTCATAACCTTGTTTTCCTTAGCTACCTCTTATCCAAGGACTGAGATATTTTAACTCCTGTGTTATAAGAGAGTCAAGAGACGAGGCTATTTTTTTCTATTTTCTTGTGAATTCCTACAGCATCCAGAACAAAGTACCTCTGTACACAATGAATATTCAACCAACAGTACTGACAGAAAGAACACTTATAAGATAAAGGCCCTTTCTTGGAGAGAACTGGGCTCTTTGGCCAAAATATTTGTAAACTCCACTAGCATTACTTTATTTATTTATTATTTATTTATTTAGTCTTTCTTCTAGGGCCACACCCACAGCATGTGGAGGTTCCCAGGCTAGGAGTCAAATCGGAGCTGCAGCCGCTGGCTTATATCGCAACCACAGTAACTCGGGATCTGAACCGCGTCTGAGACCTACACCACAGCTCATGGCAACGCCGGATCCTTAACCCACAGGGCAAGGCCAGGGAGCCAGGGATCAAACCTGCAATCTCATGGTTCCCAGTTGGATTCATTAACCACTGAGCCACAACAGGAACTCCATCCAATAGCATTACTTTTTAAAAATCTCTTTTTTATCTATACATGTTGACAAAAAATACGTATCACATAATCATTTAAATGCATCACAGTGAATAAGGCGGTCAGGGAGCTTCATGAGTTCTTATAGTACAAAATCTTACCTCTTCAAAAACAGCAGCTTTATTTACTTTTTCCCTCGCAATGTCACAGATTTTCAAGATTCCCAGAGCAAAAGCTTTCATGGCAGGATCTTCTATAAAGTCTGGATTATGAATGTAAAGGCACGTAAATACTGTCTGTGCCAAGGAATGGCCTTCTAACCATGTTATCTATAAAGAAATAAAAAGAATGTGTATGTTTAAAGTAATACACACAGAGTCTGAAAAGTCTGATGCAACGCAACAAAGCCAGAATGCCATAAATCTAAATAAATATGATTGATCATAAGTTTAAAAGATGATTAAAAGGGGAGTTCCCATCGTGGCTCAGCAGTAGCACAACCGACTAGGATCCATGAGGATGCAGGTTCCATCCCTGGCCTCACTCGATGGGTTAAGGATCCAGTGTTGCTGTGGCTGTGGTGTAGGCTGGCAGCTGCAGCTCTGATTCAACCCCTAGCCTGGGAACTTTCATATGCTGTGGGTTCAGCCCCAAAAAGCAAAAAAAGAAAAATAAAATGATTAAAAAGGTCAGAAAAGACAAAAGACATTTAGGATTCACTTTTATCAACTAAAATCTTTTAAGAATTAAAAATCTGATTACCTTAAAGTTACAGATATGGCAAGCATTCTTTTAGAACTAACCAGGTTCTTTGCCATTCAACTCTTTTTTTCCTTCATCCCGACTACTACAAATCCAGTCAAAAGCATCCTATCACTTGGATTACTGCCAAAAACTATGCAACTGTTTTCCTGCCTCATACTTCTACTTCAATATCCCCTAACAGAGGGATCTTTCTAAAACACAAAAATAATCATGCAACACTATTTTACTGAGTGACTACCATGGGCCAAGTACCATGTGCTAGAAGCTAGAACAGCAGCCAAAACTGAGTAATTATTATACTCAAGTACTATGCTAGGTATTTTCATATATCTTATCTCATTTTTTCCTAACACTCTGAGGAAGGTGGTATTTTTCTCCTCTTACATATAAAAAAATAGCATCAAAGAACATAAATAATTTCCCCAAGTTTACTAAGTTATAGTTTACACTAAGTCCAAAAATTTCACAAGTGCAAGACAAATGCTACTACATTACAAAATGAGAAATGCACATGAAAACCACTCTAATTAAGATGTGTATTTTGGGGAGTTCCCGTCGTGGCGCAGCGGTTAACGAATCCGACTAGGAACCATGAGGTTGCGGGTTCGATCCCTGGCCTTGCTCAGTGGGTTAACGATCCAGCGTTGCCGTGAGCTGTGGTGTAGGTCGCAGATGCGGCTCGGATCCTGCGTTGCTGTGGCTGTGGCGTAGGCCGGCGGCTACAGCTCCGATTAGACCCCTAGCCTGGGAACCTCCACATGCCGCAGGTGCGGCTCTAAAATGACAAAAGGCAAAAAAAAAAAAAAGATGTGTATTTTGGGAGTTCCCATTGTGGCGCAGCGGAAATGAATCCAACTAAGAACCAACAGGTTGCGGGTTCCATCCCTGGCATCACTCAGTGGGTTAAGGATCCGGCATTGCTGTGAGCTCTCGTACAGGTCGCAGACGTGGCTTGGATCTGGAGTTGCTGTGGCTGTGGTGTAGGCTACAGCTCTGATTAGACCCCTAGGCTGGGAACCTCCATATGCCACAGGTGCAGCCATAAAAGGACAAAAAGACCAAAAAAAAAAAAAGATGTGTATTTTGTATTACTAGTGTGCAGAAGACTTTCCAGACTAAAAACCATCTGCCTACTAAAGTCCATACTCCAAGAGTCTCACAGAATTGTTCCTCAACTTTGACAAAAATTTTCCTTCTTGCTTCCTTTTACCCTATTCCGTGAGGAATATAAACTGCTCAAGAGTAATAAAAGAAATATCTCTGCGGGAAAGAGCCATCTTTGGATAAAGAAGGGTCAGGATCCTGGCTGTGCACTTCCTAGCAGTGGAACCCTAGGCAAACATTTAAGAGTAATACCAGATATCTCACAGAGCTGATGTAAGACCTAAGTGACAAATATACACATCAAAAACGTAACAGAAGTACTTCATACACACTGGAAACCAACGAGTATTTACTAGATGAACAAATAACGAAATTTTACATTATCCCTAAAGATGATGATTTAACATCAGGTTTAAAAAAGAAAGAGACAGAAAGTTAAAAAAAAGGGAGGGGAGTTCCTGTTGTGGCTCAGCAGAAACGAATCTGACTAGTATCCATGAGGACACAAGTTCCATCTCTGGCTTTGCTCACTGGGTTAAGGATCTGGTGTTGCTGTGAGCTGTGGTGTAGGTCACAGACATGGCTTGGATCCCAAATTGCTGTGGCTGTGGTGTAGGCTGGTGGCTATAACTCCGATTGAACCTCTAGCCTGGGAGCTGCCATATGTCACAAGTGTGGCCTAAAAAGATAAGGGGGGGGGCAGTACAAATGAGAATTTTCCCACAGTTAAACAACACTGTCTAGGGAGAACATCCTATCCAGCATACGTATAAAAATCACTAACAAATTTTCTTCACAGTAGGAAATGGCCGGTTTACTACAGCTTACCCTAGATTAGGAAAAAAAATTTCTCCAGAGCTAATTCAAAGTTCCCCCTCGTTCAATTTCACGCTTATTTATGAAACTTCTAATTGCAGGTTTGTTTTCCTGGGTAACTTGAGAATAAAAAGGATGCTATGGGTAATGGCTGTATATCACCATCTTCTTTGGAAAGACAATGCCCTTTCACCCAGAAAATGAGAACCTACAATTACCCAAATATAAAGATAAAATGCCGTTTCCTACAGCATAACTTGGCCTGCTAATCTAATGTGCATCTTACTAGGCCATGTATTGCATATATTTCATATGCAATGCTGGTGTACACACTTCCAAGTTTAAATTCAGGTAGGTCACAGTTTTTAAATTAACCAACGGTGTTATTTTAACTCTTACCAAACAGCAAAAACATGTATCCATTATCCCTATCAATTCAGGCAAAGTGAGGTCTTTAATTTTAATGGTGCCATCCTAAAAAGAAAGGGAAATATGACACATAAGTCTTTTAAAAGTGTATGGTTACCATGTATAATACATATGTAAAAACATCAATTCTAAGAAAACTATCTCATATGATAAAACTAACACGCCAAATTAACTCTGCACTCTTAAAAACAATATAACTTAACAAGTCTTCAATATGAAAAATCAAAGTCTAATTTGAAACAGAATAAAGGTCTTTATAAAGAAATAAGTCGAATAAGTAAAGTACAGTTTAAATTAGTCTTGAGCTTAATATATAGGAAGATCTTTTTTTTTTTTGCCTTTATGTAGAGCCGCACCCACGGCATATGGAGGTTCCCAGGCTAGGGGTCTAACAGGAGCTGTAGCTGCCGGCCTTCACCACAGCTCACAGCAACGCCGGATCCTTAACCCACTGAGCAAGGCCAGGGATCGAACCCACAACCTCATGGTTCTTAGTCGGATTCGTTAACCACTGAGCCACGAAGGGAACTCCAGGGAAGATCTTAATGAATCAAAACTGCTTACAAAGAAAACTATTTACAAAGAAAATAATCATTTAAAAGAAATTTCTCTTAGAAACTGACTAGCTATACTATATGACTTAGCAAATCTTTCTTCATAAAATATGCAAAATTAAACTCTAAGGCAACTACGAATGAACTTCTAAATCAATTGAGTAAATTTCTAGTTCACTACCAAAGCATTTTACTTAATATATTAATACAAAAAATTGAATCCCTAGGCCAATTACCCTGGTATCTGAACACATACTCAAATGTTTCAAAAATCAGTAAGTTAAGGAGTTCCCATCATGGCTCAGTGGAAACGAATCCAACTAGGAACCATGAGGTTGCGGGTTCAATCCCTGGCCTTGCTCACTGGGTTAAGGATCTGGTGTTGCCATGAGCTGTGGTGTAGATTGCAGACGCAGCTTGGATCCCATGTTGCTGTGGCTGTGGCGTAGGCCGGCAGCTGTAGCTCCGATTAGACTCCTAGCCTGGGAACCTCCACATGCCACGGGTATGGCCCTAAAACGACAAAAGCCAAAAAAAAAAGTTGAAAAAAATGCACACACACAAATTTGGAGTTATCTTTTAAGAAAGACAATTAAAATTTCAGTAGAAAGAGACAGGTAACTCTTATTTATATACCTGAGATGCATTTAGTAATACTAAGTTTAATTTCCATTATTAATCAAATGTTTTAACATATGAACAACAAACTATAACAGAAAACACAAAATGTACAATGGTGACTACCTTGATAGCTTGTTCAAAATTGAGAACTTTTCGATTGACCTGGTTTCCAATCATGCCGGCGTCCATCTTGGGATCCATCATTTCAATGGCAGACATGGCTTCAAAAAGACCAAATCTGTAAGTAAAAAAAATGACTCTATAAACTGTCTGTGAACCAGTAAGCTTACCTAGATTCCCACAGTGGTACAAAAATTATTACAGTATTTTACTTTTTTCCTTTTGGCTGTGCTCAAGGCATGTGGAAGATCCAGGGCCAGGGACTGACCCTGTGCCACAGCTGTGACAACACTGAATCCTTACCCTACTGAGCCACCAGGGAATTCCACATACAGTACTTTAAATAACTACCTGATTCTACGTATTTAGTCTTACCAACTTGATATCACTATTTCAACTAAATAATCTTCCTTTAACATAAAAATTCTTCCACTTACTTGTCACTCAAATTGTTTTACATGCACCGTAGGGGAAGAAAAGAATTAAGTTTTTTTGTTTTTCCTTCAAAAAGTTTTACGCATTAGAAGTTTTTTTTTTTTTTTTGTCTTTTTGCCTTTATCTAGGGCCGCACCCACAGCAAATGGAGGTTCCCAGGCTAGGGGTCTAACAGGAGCTGTAGCCGCCGGCCTACACCACAGCCACAGCAACGCGGGATCCGAGCCGCGTCTGCAACCTACGTACACCACAGCTCACGGCAACGCCAGATCCTTAACCCACTGAGCAAGGCCAGGGATCAAACCCGCAACCTCATGGTTCTTAGTCGGATTCGTTAACAACTGAGCCACGATGGGAACTCCTGAAATCCCTCAAATTTCTTAATGCTTCAATTTAAGATACTCTGACAATGTGAGCAAAAGATAACTCTCACTTACACATCTGACTCAACGCTGCAAATCAAAACCCAAATGTTATTTTTCAAAGAGCTTGTCAAGCCAAAAGAGAAAATATGCAAAAATGGAAAAGAATTTTTTCAATAAAATGAGGGATTCACCAAATATCAAAGACACTATAAAGCTATAATAATTAAAAACACTCTAGCACACAGATCAAGAGAAAACAACCCAAACCCACATTTTCTAGGAATTTTGAAAGATAAAGGTAGAATTCCAACTCAGTGGAAAAACAGGTTAGTCAATAAATACTATTGATACAGTGGCCAACCATCCTGAAAAAGTAAAATCTTTGATTTACACAATTAAAAAAAATAAACCCTAGGCAGATTTTAGTTCTAAATCTAAAACAAGCAAACAAAAACCCTTCAATAATTTACAAAGCTACAAAGAAAAAAGTTGATAACTCCAACTGCATAAAGTATTAAAAATTTATATGCAATAATAATAGACCAGTCAGTTAAAACACTGACAATTATCTGAGGGTAATATTTTTAATATAGGCAATTTTGGAAAAGTTAATATCCTGAATACGTAACTCCTACAAATAGGTAAAAGGCAAATAATCCAAAGAAAAATAGGCAGAACATAAACGGACAATTAAAAGAGAAAAATATAAACTATTAATAAAAAAAATGCTGGGAGTTCCCATTGTGGCTTAGTGGTAATGAACCCAACTAGGATCCATGAGGACATGGGTTCGATCCCTGGCCTTGGGTTAAAGATCCGCACTGCCGTGAGCTGTGGTGTAGGTCACAAACATGGTTCAGATCCTGCAATGCTGTGGCTGTGGTGCAGGCCGACAGGTACAGCTCTGATTCTACCCCAGTCTGGGAACTTCCACATGTCGCAGATGCAGCCTTAAAAAGATTAAAAAAAAAAAAAAATGTTAAAAGCTACTCAAATTCAAATGTAATCAAGTAATGCAAAACAAAATGATGAGTTTTTTGGGCACAGGAAAATTCAAAAGAAACAACTAGCATACTCTCATACACCACTGGAGTGAAAGTATACTGACAGAGACTTTTGTGAGGGAAATTTTGCTCAATCCATTAAGAGTCAATCATTTAATTTCTAGGCTCCTATCCCAAAAACTATTTGCATATGTATATGTACAAAGAGGCTTATATAAATTAAATTTCTTCAGTTCTCCCATATTACCAGAAAATGTTGCAATATGAATGTCCATCAATAGGGATACTATAAAACAACTTACGGTACATTTTATTTTTTTTGTTTCGTTTCTGCATTTTATTTTTTTTTTAGGATCGCACCTGTGGCATATGGAAGTTCCTAGGCTAGGGGTCAAATCAGAGCTACAACTGCCGGCCTACACCACAGCCACGTCAACGTGGGATCTTTAACTCACTGAATGAGGCCACGGATTGAACCCACATCCTCACGGATCCTAATCAGGTTCGTAACCGCTGAGCCACAACAGGAACTTCTATTTTTTTATTTTTTATATGGCACATGGAGGTTCCCAGACCAGAGCCACCAGCCTGTACAACAGCCACAGCAATGCCAGATCCGAGCCACATCTGCGACCTAAACCACAGCTCATGGCAACGCCCGATCCTTAATCCACTGAGTGAGGCCAGGGATTGAACCTGCGTCCTCATGGATACTAGTCAGATTTGTTTTTGCTGAGCCACAACGAGAACTCCATACAGCCATTTTATAAAATAAAAAGCAAATGTTAAAAGTGAACAAGGTGGAGCTATTACACGCTAACACAGAAAGATCTCCATGACATACTGAGTGGGAAAGAAATTTGCAGAACAACGCGGGCTATCCACAGGTGACTGGTTCCAAGGCCCCTCTGCAGATGCTCAAGCCCGTCACATAAAATGACGTAGTTGAACACTGCACTGAACATTTCCACTTACAATTAACTGGTTTTATAGATTTTATTCATGTATTATAAAGTGTATTTTTTAATAGGTCTAGGACATGAAATAATCTGATGACTTATAATAATGATTATCTCAGGGCAAAGAACAGAGATTGGGGGATGGTGTCATAGGAAGTTTTGCTTCATCTCTAATGTCTGAATTTATTAAAAGCAAAACATCCATTTATTACTTATATGAAAACAAAGTTAATAATAGCACAATTAAAACCCCAGATCAATGAGGTATGTGCCTAATTAGTAAAATTACTACAGAAATTATAATAGCATTGAGCTAGCTTTTTATTAATTCAACAAATACTGAGTGCCTACTATGTGCTAAGCCCTGTTCTAGGCACTTGAGATATATGACTGAGCAAAACAAATCTGCCTGCCTCATGGGGCTTACATTCTAGTGGAAGGAAATAGACAATAGAGATAAGTAAATGACACAGTAGGCTAGAAGACCGTTCATGCTCAGGGGAAAAGAAATGATATCTAAAGAAGATGTATTTTAAAAGGATACAACTTTAAGAGATGGGCAGGGCAGGCTGCTCACGATCCCTGGGGTCAGTGTCTAAAACCCTGGGGAAATGAAGAGAGCTATGTCCCTCTAGCAGTTCTCTCTCAAATCTTGCTCCATGTCAGGAGCCACTTACTTTCCTGCACTAGCTTGTGGACTGATTTCACTATATCCTTCTTATAATTGCCTGTGGCTTCAAAATGACCTACAGTGGTTCTCAAAGTGTGGTCCCTAGATCAGCAGCATCAACTTCACCTGGGAACTTATTAGAAATGCAACTTTTGGAGTTCCCATTGTGACTCAGTGGAAACAAACCCGATTAATATCCATGAGGACACAGGTTCGATCCCTGGCCTAGCTCAGTGGGTTAAGAATCCAGCGTTGCAGTGGGCTGTGGTGTAGGTCGCAGACGCAGCTAGGATCTCACACTGCTGTGGCTGTGGCTGTGGCACAGGCCAGCGGCTACAGCTCTGATTCGATCCCTAGCCTGGGAACCTCCACTCCACATGTCACATGGGTGAAGCCCTTAAAAAAAAAAAGAAAGAAAGAAATGCAACTTCTACGATTTCAACACTTAACTCTAAGGGTAGGGCCCGGCAACCTATGTTTTAAAAATCCTTTTAGATGATTCCGAAGTCGCTAAAGTCTGAGAACCAAATTTCAAGTTCTGCTTCCCCTGATCAAGTGTCCAATCCTGTCCACTCAGTAATTTGAAATTTCGTATTTTCAACCTTGCAAATTGAGTTTGGCCATAGCGGGACGGGAACAGAGGCTACCTACAGGAGGGCAGGTATCACCAAGCAATCCCCTTCACTTCACCTTTCTAGGGATTCGCCATCCGCTTCCATCCGGGCATTCACTCACCTGGCTCTCGGTCATCAACCAGACTAGCAAATATGACATACAAGCAACACCTTTGCTTTAAGAAATTCTACATCCTGTACACCTACCCTCAAGAAAGGAATCATTAAGTCACCGCTTCATTAGGTACAACCACCTCCTATCAAAACTAAGGTCAGCTGCCTCAAAATAGTTCACCGAGGTTAAAAATATATAATCAGTGTTATTCTTACAGGTCTGAAAGGTAAAATTATTCGGACTTCAAGGAATACTACTGCACAGGACAAAATAGATGGAAATACTATACATTATTTTAAAAGCCACAAATACTTACAGCTTATCATGAAGCAGTTCTCCCAACTTTAACTCTAAAAGAAAGAGAAAAATCTTTTGAATACCATATTTATATTTAACTTTTAAGTCTAAAAAAAAAAAGTGAAACAGTATTAACACCTGAAAAATGCACACACAGTCCTTCAAACTTCATTTTCTAAGAAATGATCATTGTTTCTACACAATTACTAGTAGAATGCCTTATACACAGCTAAAATTTAAATACTAACTATAGAATTAAGAAGTGACCCATCCTAGGCCATAATAATACAATCAGAATTATCAGTCTCATTTAAAAAAAAAAAAAAAAAACCACCACTGCTATATTTCCCCTGAAGTAGTAAACTTTTTCACAGGACTATGTTACTTATCAAATTGTGCTTTTTTTTTTTTTTGGCTTTCTGTCATTTAAGGGCCGCACCCGCGGCATGTGGAGGTTCCCAGGCTAGGGGTCGAATCTGAGCTGTAGCCGCTGGCCTACGCCACAACCACAGCAACGCAGGATCCGAGCCATGTCTGTGACCTACACCACAGTTCACAGCAACGGTGGATCCTTAACCCACTGAGCGAGGCCAGGGATCAAACCTGCAACCTTATGGTTCCTAGTCGGATTCGTTAACCGCTGTGCCACGACGGGAACTCGTGTCAAATTGTTTTTAAACCAGTCAACATCATAATATAATCAAACCACTGTTATATTTCCCCTTAAAGTAGTCAACTTTTTCATAGGACTCTATGAGACTTATCAAATTGTTTTTAAACCACTTGACATCTTAATCTTTTTGACCCAGAGACAATGTCAGAAAATTGTTTAATTATAGTTTATTTAAATAATGTAAAAAACACTTAAGTAAACAGCTGATCAAAAGCAGTAGTTCTCAACCTTGGCTGCATATCAGTATCAACTGGGGGGCTTTTGAAAACCGCAAGGTCCAAATAGTACCCCAAACCAATTAAATTCTAGGAGTGGGACCTACACAGTGGTTGTAAAGCACTCCAGGTGACTTTAGTATGCAAGGAAGGTAGGAACCACTATTGCATCATTTTAAAATACTGATGGTCAAATCCTGTGGGAGGTAAAAAAAAAAAAAAGGCATTTTTTCAGAATTTTACCAATTCCCCTGCTAATCGTAAGTTAACATTCATTTTTTAAAGTTTCACGTACCAAAAGAGATAAATCAATGAAAAGCATTTATCAAAATACTGTAATAACACAAAACAACACAGAGCAGTTTTCAGAGATGGTTTGGGAAGCCAGGAGTCTGTGATGTTAAAATTACTTTGGTAATAACACTAAAACAGTCTTTGTCTTCTTCCTCATGCTGACATTTACAGTGATGATGCAAAAGCAATGCTATGAAGAGCTTCAGCACACATCCAGATATTGGTCCCAAGCTAAACAGTGTATCCTCTACTTTCATGCACCTTCACTTAAGAAGTCCTTGATGGAGCAGTTAAAATCATTAATCTCAGGTCCAGGACCAGAGTGCAAGTAAGGCATGTAGGAGCTCCCATTGTAGCTCAGTGGAAACAAATATGACTGGCATCCATGAGGACGCAGGTTCGATCCCTGGCCTCACTCAGTGGGTTAAGGGTCTAGAGTTGCTGTGAGCTGTGGTGTAGGTTGAAGATGTGGCTCGGATCTGGTGTTGCTGTGGTTGTAATGTAGGCCAGTGGCTACAGCTCTGATTTGACCCCTAGCCTGGGAAACTCCATATTCCGAGGGTGTGGCCCTAAAAAGACAAAGAATAAAATAAAAATTAAAAAGGAAGGTAAGGCATGTAGGATGCAAATTTTAAGGAGGCACTTTCAGGCACCGTCTTTTGGACTGTGTACCCTATGTGCTTCACTTACTTCATCCTAGTCATGGCCTTGATTTGCCTAAATAAATTTCGATCTTTGAGTACATATTTTTTAATATTCTATCTGACAAATGGCAAGTATATATAAACACTCTCACTGCATACCAAAGTAGGAGGATGTCTCCAGGAAAAGCTCTTCCCCAATTATCACTGAACACCATTTTTACTTTAAAGAATAACTGACAGATTACAGTTATTCAGACTTGAGAATATGGCATTTTCTTGAAAATAAATGAGTTTGTTGCTTTAAGAAAATAACTGATATGTTTACTGCCCGTGATAAAATTTAAGCTTTCAAGGGAAAAAAAAAACAAAACAGAATTTTGGAAAACATCTATCTGCCACTGACAGTTTTCTAATACTTAAAAAAGGCTTTCCTGATGATATTGGTGGTAGTATTAACAAATTTATTTATTGTCTTTTAAGAGCCCCACTCATGGCACATGGAAGTTTCCAGGTTAGGGAATGCATTGTAGCTGTAGCCACCAGTCTATGTCACAGCCACAGCAATGCCAGATCCAAGCCGCGCCTGTGACCTGCACTACAGCTCATGGCAACATCAGATCCTTAACCCACCGAGTGAGGCCAGGGATCGAACCTTCGTCTTCATGGAAACTAATCGGGTTTGCTACCGCTGTGCCATGACAGGCACACCCAAAAAATGTACTTTTCAATACTGTATAATAACGCCTGTGAACATCCGGAAGACATGCTTAACTCACTGAAGCAATATTTTGTGAATGGTAATATATGTTACAAAATTAGGCATCGATAAAAGACCCAAAGTTCAAGAGAGACCAATACATTTTAATATAGCAAAGCATGAAAAGTGCTCTGATATATTTTCAGATTCCACACCGCAAAATAATCTTTAAGAAACTACCAATTGTCAAGTTTGTAGTAATGAATATCCACAATTATCTGAAAAGGTTCCTCTCTCTCTTTTTTCTTTTTTCTTTTTTTTTGGTTGCTTTTAAGGGTTGCACATGCAGCATATGGAAGTTCCCAGGCTTAGGGGTTGAAACAGAGCTGTAGCCACAGGCCTACACCACAGCCACAGCAACACAGAATCTGAGCTGCATCTGCGACCTATACCACAGCTCATGGCAACGCGGGATCCTTAACCCACTGAGCCAGGCCAGGAATCAAACCTGTGTCCTCATGGATGCTGGTCAGATTTGTTAACCGCTGAGCCACAACGGGAGCCTCTATCTTTTAACTACGTATTTGGCGAGGCCAGATTTACTTCATGTACTTCTACCAAAATAACACATAGCAACAGACTGAATACAAAAGCAGATACAGAATTCAGGTACCCTCCATTATATGCCAACATTAAAGAGACTTTCAAAAGTATAAAACAACACTATTGTTCAAAGTTCTTTTTTGTCTTAGCATAATTTTAATTTTAAAAATGTTAACATGCAATGAGTTTATCATTTCCAAATGAGTATTTTAAAATTTTCTAAGTTCTAATACAATATCAATATACATATAACACACAAACACAATACACACATTTTTTAAAAGAAAAAGAGGGTATTCTTAAGCGTATAATGGGGTCCTGAGACCAAAAAAATTTGTAAACTGCTGTCACAATTTATCATATACTTAGGGTAAATTGGTACATTCAAATAGCGTCACTGAATGTAAAAATAAAAACACCCCAAAGACCTAGAAGCAAGGCGATCACTCTGGGCCCTAATTTCCTCATCTGTAAAATGAAAGGTTGTACTAGATGACTCTGTAGGGCTCCCTAAAACTCTGGTAATAAGATCACTCGCTAGTAAATTATGGGTAAACTTTAAAAATCTACTTTCTAAGCAGGGACAAGCACTCTGACTGCATGATCAGTAACTGGACAGAGAATCATGAGCTCGTACAGCACTACACACGAGTAATTTGCGTCTTATCCAACTGGGCAGCATTTCCCCAAAATTTTAATGAGCAGGATGCTTTACATTTATAATTAGCAGTCATAGCAATGACATCACACATCATGTAGTCTCTGGAAACTTCCGCCGTACACTAATAAAAAAGTAAGCCAACAAGCAAGTTAATGTCTCACGGTACCACGAAAATCACTCTGACCTTGTATACCTCACAAGACGGTCTTGGACATCCCAGGAATCACAGACCACACCAAATCACTGAACTACCTTAACACAATGACAAAAAACGTTACTTCAACTTTTAAGTGAAAGTCTTAAGTAGGTATAAGGCACACATACAGTTTAGTCCACTCAGAGCAAAGGAAAAAGTTAGATACCAGGAAAAGTTGATTCCAATGCCTTTTTTTTTAACAATAAACTGTTTTTTTTCTATCCTACTTTCATAATGCAAAAACAGATCTGTTGTGAGAAAATGTAACCTAATTTTGTAAGTCAGAAACTTTCATGACATCTGAGGACCACCCTTCCTTTTGCCTTGGAAATGAACACTGAACCAGCACTTCTAGCTAGCATTTGGATCTGCAGCAGTACTAAGCATCTGAAGCCTACGATCATTCTCCTGAAGAAAAGCAATCCAACAGGATGAGAAAAACATGCAACTATTTGACAACGCAAAAACATTTTACCGTCTTATGAGAAGATCATTTGTAAACTGGTATTATAGGTCTTTGAATAGGTTTTTATATATAACATTATAAATGATCGTTAAGTTTTCTGCTAGGGTCACTATGAAGGCCCTTTTAAAGCTACCATATAGCTGAAATCCAATACCACTGTAGAGTGATATTTAAATAGGTAAGTTAAAGTCAAACCCTGGGTAAAAGTGGCCAATGGAAAACACAGAACTACCTTTTTTTTTTTTTGGCCACACCTGTGGCATGTGGAAGTTCCCAGGCTGGGGATCAAACCTGTGCCCCAGTTGCTACCTAAGCTGCAGGTGCAGCAACACCGGATTCTTAACCTGCTGTGCCACAAGGGAACTTCAACAACCTTTAATTCTCTCTTGAAATCTTATTTAAACAATTAAAGGAAATGTTCTTTTACTTTTTTCTTTAAAAATAAAAAATTTTTACTATTTTTTTTAAAGAAAGTTATGAACCTAAAGGAAGAGGGGAAAAAAACAGGTACAGAAATAATACTACAAAATTAAGGAAACTTGGAAACAGAAAGACAAGTAGTTTCTTAGCAAACCCAAGAAAAATAAAACCAGCAGTGGAGAAAGCCAAATACAGTCTGACTTACTGTTTAACCTCTGAAAGTGTGGATAAAGATGGGCTAAACTATGCTGGACCGAGCAGTAACACTGTCTAGAGCCCGGGCCTAATGTACAGAGCAGGATAACTACACCCCCCCAATCCTGGATAAAACTGACGACTTTCTTTGAAGAGAGTAAACAAAAAAAATCTTCAGGAATGGGCAATTTGAAGGCTAAGACTCAGTACTGGAAAGAGAGGGCCTTAAGTGAATCCATGAAAATTCCAGACCTCTTCCCCCAGGTAACCGGTAAAGCACAGGCACACAGCCAAATCTTCCATCTCAAGCAGGAGATGAGATAAATATTCTCTACAGAATACAATCTTCCCAAGAGGAAGGAGCTAAATAAGTAACAGCAAAGGTTCTCAACACAAAAGCCAAGTCAGATCGCCTGACACCGACATTCAGAGAAGTCCTGCTCGAAAATTCAGAGCTTCCAAAGCCTGAAAAAGAAAAACAGAGATTGGGAGTTCCCGTCGTGGCTCAGTGGTTAACAAATCCGACTAAGAACCATGAGGTTGCGGGTTTGATCTCTGGCCTTGCTCAGTGGGTTAAGGATCCGGCGTTGCCGTGAGCTGTGATGTAGGTTGCAGACGCAGCTCGGATCCCGCGTTGCTGTGGTTAAGGCCGGCAGCTACAGTTCCTGTTAGACCCCTAGCGTGGGAACCTCCATATGCCGTGGGTGCGGCCCTAGATAAGGCAAAAAAAAAAAAAAAAAAGGACAAAAAAAAGAAAGAAAAACAGATAGAGCAATCAGGCTCCCTGACTTCAGACTATACTACAAAGCTAGTCATCAAAAGAGTATGGTACTGGCACACACACAAAGAAATATAGATCAATGGAACAGCACAGAAAGCCCAGAAATAAATGAACCCATGGTCAACTAAGCTACAACAAAGGAGGCAAGAATATACAGCCGAGGAAAAACAGTCTCTTCAATAAGTGGTGCTGGGAAAACAGGACAGCTACACGTAAAAGAATAAAATTAGAACACTCTCTAATAACATACACAAAAATAACTCAAAATGGATTAAAGACCTACATGTAAGAACAGATACCATAAAACTGTTAGAGGAAAACATAGGCAGGACACTCTGACATAAATTGCAGCAGTATCTTTTCAGATCCACCTCCTAGAGTAAAGAAAATACGAAAATACAAAAATAAGACCTAATTAAGCTTAAAAGGTTTTGTATAGCAAAGGAAACCATTAACAAAATGAAAAAGACAACCCACAGAAAGGGAGAAAATATTTCCCCTTATTTATTTGAAAATAAAGCAACAAAGAATTAATCTCCAAAATATACAAAGATACATCATACAGCTCAATATAAAAAAACAACAACCAAAACAACCCAATCAAAAAATGGGCAGAAGATCTAAATAGATTTCTCCAAAGAAGCCAAAAACCACATGAAAAGATGCTCCGCATCACTAATTATTACAGAAATGCAAATCAAAACTACAGCGAGGTATTATCTCAAACCAGTCAGAATGGCTGTCATCAAAAATTTGTAAACAGTAAATGCTAGAGTGGTGCAGAGAAAAAGGAACGCTCTTACACCACCAGTGGGACTCTAAGTGGTATAACCACTATGGAAAAGAGCATGGAGGTTCCTTGAAAAACTAAAAATAGAACTACCATTATGATCCAGCAATCCAACTCCTGGGCATATACCCAGAGAAAAATTGTAATTTGAAAAGATACATGTTCCCTGAAGCACTATTTAACAGCCAAGACATGGAAGCAACCTAAATGTCCATTGACAGAGGAATGGATAAAGAATGGAATGGATATAATGGAATATTAGTCAGCCATAAAAAGGAATGAAATAATGCCGTTTGCAGCAACATGGATGGACCCACAGATTACCATACTTAAGTGATGTAAGTCAAAGAAAGACAAACACGAGATATCATTTAAATGTGGAATCTAAAAAAAAAAATGATATAAATGAATTTGCAGAACAGAAAGAGATTCACAAACCTCGAAAACAAATGTATGGTTACCAGGAGTCCCCGTTGTGGCTCAGCAATTAATGAATCTGACTAGCATCCATGAGGATGAAGGTTTGATCCCTGGCCTTGCTCAGTGGGTTAAGGATCCATCATTGCTGTGAACTGTGGTGTAGCTTGCAGACGTGGCTTGGATCTGGCATTGCTGTGGCTGTGGTGTAGGTCGCAGACACGGCTCCAATCTTGCGTTGCTGTGGCTCTGGTGTGGGCCAACAACTGCAGCTCCGATTCAACCCCTAGCCTGGGAACCTCCATGTGTCACAGGTGTGGCCCTAAAAACCAAAAAAAAAAGGTATGGTTACCAAATGGGACAGGTTGGCGGGGAGGGATGGATTCGGGGTTTGGGACTGGCATGCACACACTTCTGTATATGGGACGGACGGTCAACAGGGACCTGCTGTACAGCACAGGGAACTTTACCCAATATTCTGTGATAACTCAATGGGAAAACAATTTGAAGATGTATGTATAACTGAATCACTTTGTTGTACATCAGAAATTATGACAACATTGTAAATCAACTACACTTTAATACAACTTTAAAAAATGAAAAAAAAATTCAAGAGCTTCCAATTGTCTTTTTGGTCCCCACCCTCAGACAGGCAACAAAGGACTCTTAGATATCTGAAGTAATCCCCTAATATGAAAGGTAGAAACCAAAAGGAAACAAATTTACTAAGGCAAACTGGAGGAAAGACACTATGCAGGGTAACAAAATTTCAAAAGAACTGTTATTATCCTTAGATAAAACAGTGCAACCCTGAAACAAAAACAGAACACTTTTTATTTTTTTTTTAAAAAAGAAATATTCAGAGGGAAAAAAATCTTGGAAATTAAAAACATTACAGCAGAAAAAATGGAAGTTGAGAGTCCTATGAACAACACACTTTTATTTCTCACAGTTCTGGAGCCTGGAAAGCCCAAGATCAAGGTACCAACAGATTCCGTGCCTGGGGAGGGCCCACTTCCTAGACAGCCATCTTTCTGCTATAACCCTCACATGGCACAGGAGACTAGGGAGGTTCTGCGAGGTCTCTTTCACAGGAGAATTAGCCCTAATCATGAGGGCTCCACTCTGATGAGCCAAAACACCTCCCAAAGGCCCCATCTCTTAACACTATCACCCTGGGCATTAGGTTTCAATCCATGATTTGGCGGGATACAAACATTCAGTCCACAGCATTAGGAATAACGACAAAGAGATGGAAAACAGGCAGGAAAGGATAAAGGGGAAAAAAAAAAAGAGAGGCTCAGCCTAGAAGTTTCAATATCCAAAAAGCAAACACTCCCCAATGTGCATACAGAAAAAGGCAAAGAGTAAATAGAGTAACTCAAGAAAGTGCCCCCAGAACTGAAAGATTAAAGTGACAGGGATCCAGAGTCATCAACAAAGCAAACCACTGTGAAAGTTCTGGACATGGGAAACAAAGAGAAGATCCTTAACAGTTACATATGAAAGCTCAGTAATCAGAATGTCATTAGACATTTGAGCAATGTCCTCAAAATTACTACCCAGAGGTATAACCAACAAAGTGGGAGGACAGAATAAAGACGCTGTCAGACCCCCAGAAACTCAAAAATGTGTAACTCCTGTGCCCGTTACTCAGGAAAATAATAAAGATTTCCAACCAAAGCAAAGGAGAAAAGTAGGAAATCCCAGGATGATGATGATGAAGGAAGATCTCCAAGAACTCCAGACTGAAGCAAAGTGAGACTTGAGAAGAAATTTCTTTATGAAGATAAAAACAGCAGGATATCTGATGCATCTTAAAATCTTGAGATTTAGACTGATGAAGGGTGTAAGGCAGAATTAATGATGAATACACAGTCTAAGTATTTTTTGTGTAGAACACAACTGTAAAAGAAGGGAAAAGCGACAACGCTTTTACGCTTTGGCTCAGCTCTGAGTAATATTTGTGTAGCTGTAACTATATATGGGGGAAGTCCACAGACAATGCCCAAATAGGAGTGGGGTGAATCAAGAAGCAGCAATAAAAGGATGCTGTCTAGAGCTGTGATTACTAAAATAACCAGCTTATGGGAAAGGTGGTGACTTCTGAGGACACTTTTTCTTTTTCCAAAAAAACGATGCTCAGATTTTCCTTTCTTTTTTCCCCCCCTCTTTTTGCTTGTGGCATGCAGAAGTTCCCAGGCCAGGGGTCAAATCCGCCTTACAGCAGCAACCCAAGCTACAGCAGTGACAAGGCCAAATCCTTAACCCACTGGGCCACCAGGGGACTCTAAGGACACTTTTTCTATTGACCAAGGCTCCTAATGAACACAATACAAAATAAGAAGGAAACCTGGTAAGATATGTTTAACAATGCAGACAAGCTGTCAAAAAGAGCAACAAAGGTCCCATTCCCTTCTTACTGCTTGCTTTATTTACTGCTAGTTGTTAGAGCTGTTATGACATTCAGTACTCACATGTCCCTTTTGTAAAGAATCCAAAGTCAGAAAGTTTAAATGATAGCTGAACATTCTTGAAAGTAATCTAAATGTAGTGAATTAAACAGCACTACTGATATTTGGGCAGAAAAGTTATTTTTCATGGTGGCTATCCCGTGCATGGAATGATTAGCTGCATCCTTGATGTGTACCTGCTAAACACCAGCAGCAAATCCTTGACCCCCAACTGTGACAACCGAACACATCTCAAGACAATGGCAAACGTCCCTCGAGGGGCAAAATCACCCCTGGTGGAGAACAAGAGTGATCCACAATTAACAGTGCTGCCAACTCCACCCAAGCCCCACCACCAAAAATACTCCCGATAATATGAAACAAGGAAAAACATAATTTTCATTTCCAAAACCAAAATCACTCAAAAACTTTTTTACAGCAGGACAATTTCTGTCCACCTTTTTCCTCTTAGAATAAAATGGTAACAAACAATAAACACCTAGAACAATGATTCTCAAACCGGGATTCATGAATTGAGGGGGTGGGGTGAAAGCCCATTAAAGTTTTATCTAGAATCTACATTTCTTCTATAATAACTATTAAATGGTTTGTAATCAGTTCAATGGTAATTTTTTTAAAAGATTACAGAAACACATTCCAGACCAAACTACAGTTTCAATGCCCAAGTTTGTGTTTATAATTATGCTGGCTCCAGGCAATCACCCACAATGACAGCATTTAATGTGATACAGCAGTTTCTCAAAATTCTCAAGTCCAAGATTCAGACATTCTCTGGTGTGAAGATAAATGGCCTTAGGATATTCATTTATTCTTAAAGACTAATATATTGTTCTGGTTGAGGGAAAGGAACGGAAATCAGAGGCTTAAGCGTCTTAAAGAGAGCAGGAGAAGTAGTTTTCTGCAAGTACTGAGCAAGACTAAGGAAGAACGAACTAAGCAATCAAAGAAAGAAAATAGGATGAGAGGATGGGCCATGTCCTCCTAAACTAGAGCTTAAAAAGAATGCAAGTAATGATAGCTGACCTTGTATTACCTCTGGGCTCCGGATACCTGATGGTGTCATCATCCTAGGAGCGGCTGTCGTCTACCCTGAGTGCGTGAGGAAGGAGGGGCTCTGGCAGGCAAAAGTAGTGGCAGCAGTACAAATCTTCTGATTTATGTTTAAGTTTCTTAGTGCAGAGTTTGTGATTCAGAAACTGCCTAAATATAGGCAACCAAATGGAATATAAAGAGCAGAGGCTTAACAGGTAACAAAAGAGATGGTTTGAAGATAGGCAAGGTTTCCCAGAGAAGCAAGGCTCAGAGGTGTAATTTAGATAAATGATACCTATCAGATAAAATAATAGTGACAGCACTATATATTCAAAATAATTTGGCAAAGAAAAAAGAAAAACAAAAGTCTCAATTTCAGCTATAGGAAATGTAGAGGGAATATGTGCGATCTGACTAAAAAGAAATAAACGATGAGTTAGAATTTGACCCAGAGGATTTTGAAGAGCCACTAAAAGAACAGGTAGAAATGTGCATGAAAGACACTGTCATCAGTATGCAGATTAAAATCACCAAAATCTAGTCAAATGCCATCACACCGTTACCAACGAGAAATCACCGAGTGAAGAAAAAGATGTGTAATGATACCTATATTTTAATTTTCAGAAAGTTATCAGAACAGAAATCTAAACTAGAAGCACGGCCACAAATCTGATCAGTTCAAGAAGAGAAAACACATTATTAATACTACAGGCTCAAAACTGCTAAGAGCCTTTAGTCCTAAAACCATCCATAAAGTGGAAAAGTCTCTATCAACTTTTTAGTTTCTTAGGAATATATCTTATGTTTGAGCCACGTGAGACAGTGCAACAGTTAAAGATGGAAGAATTAATAAAATGGCTTGATACTGGCAACAAAATATGCCACTCTCAATCCACACTAAAGCAAATACTAAACCTATGTCCTACTCAAAGTTCTTGCTGTGAAGAAGCAGAATTATTCACTGTTCCTCAAAATAAGGCCCCACTGAACTTTTGCTCTAATGCGTCATCTCAGTTTAGAGTAATTCCTTCACATTCACTGAACAGAAACTTGACCACTCCTTTAAGGCCCAACTCAAGCCATAAATGCTTCATAAAACTTTTCCCATTTAAGTTTATATTGACAGCCCTCTAATACAGATCACTTAAAATCAGTTCAAGAGGATAGGTGTGATCCACTTAATAGTTTAAGAACACTAACTTTCACTTCTCTCTCTTAGATAGACGTATATGGGCAATCACCCAATTCCCAGTCTAATGTTTTTTCCACTATCTCACTCAGGCATCCTTTAATTGGACATGTATTTCAAAACAGTTGAAGGGTGAGCTCACGATTTATCACGTTGCTTACACTCAGCTGGCTCCCTTTCCACCTGCAGCTGCTCCAAGTCTTTATTCCTCTCCTTAAGAGCACCATTCTCAACACACTCCACCATCACAAAAAGCCTAATCCCCTTGTTCACTAACAGAAGCCATCAAGGTGGGAGCCCTCCACCCTTCCTCCTCACTCACTCAGAAAAATACCGCTATCATCACCATCCTAACCTCCGTTCTCCTTCAGTATGTTCCTATTTTTTCCCCTCAGGTTAATTTTTCTACCTTGTTCTTGATCCCATCCTCTCTTAAAGTTCCAGCTCTCACTCTGTCATTTGTTCCTTTCTCTTATCTTTATTCTTGCCAAGGCTCTTTCCCCTCCAATAACAAACATGCTCATTTCTCCAATCATTTATGCCCAAGCATTGGAACTTACTATGTGCCAGGCAATGTGCTATGCAGCAGGGTTACTGACAGGATCTCTGCATCCACAGAGCTTATATTTCAGTGGGTAAAACCGACAATAAACAATAACTGAAAATGGTTTCCAACAATGGATAAATGCTATGAAGAAAATAAAACAGGGTGACTCAACTGAGGTGGACATGAATAAAAAAGAATGAGGGAGTTCCCACTGTGGCTCAACAGCTTACGAACCCAACTAGTATCCATGAGGATGTTGGTTTGATCCCTGGCCCAACTCAGTGGGTTAAGGATCCGGCGTTGCCGTGAGCTGTGCTATAGGCTGCAGACACGGCTCGGATCTGGCGTGGCTGTGCTGTAGGCCAACAGCTGTAGCTCTGATTCCACCCCGAGCCGGGGCACTTCCAAATGCCACAGGTGCAGCCAATGAATCTGCTTTGACTGGTTGTTTTCAGAAAATCTCACAGCGAAGTTAACATTTAAGTGGTCAAGAAGAAGCCGGTGATGTGAACACCTGGGGAACCCGCCCTAATGTGTTTATTAAGGTAAGGACCTTGAAACTAACTAAATGAGCCCCGCGGAACAGTGGTAAAAAAAAAAAAAAAAAAACAGTCTGAGTCGTAGGCAGGTGCCAGATCATAGTGGCCACAGGGAAGAAATGTGAATTTTATTCTACGTACAGCAAGAAGCCAATGGAGGATCTTAAGCAGGGAAACAACGTGATTCGACCACTTTCAAACCCCAAATATACAATAACACTACTGTCTTTAGGGCAACAAAATTCCCATTTCCACATTTGAAATTATTGCTATGTACTCTCGAATCTGTTAAAGTTAAAAGAAACTGCCGCAACCAACGTCTGTATTTCATGATATACATAAACTGGCTTTAAATGAAAGTTAAAATTAGAGAGTAAGTGTGGTTAACAAACTCAATAAACCACACTTAACTACCAATTTCTTTTTCATTTATTGGGATAGTTTAGAAATCACAATCCACATTTCATTGCACCCTTTCTCAAAATTTGAACTTCTATTTCAAAACTTCAAACTCACCTCGACAAGCTTCTTCAAAATCTTGGGTTATGTCCACCCAGTTTGTATTGCTTTTCTCCATCTTTTCTGGTATGCTGAGCTCCCATCCTGAATCATCATCTTCTACCGAAGCTTTCATAACCATTATGCCTATAAAATTAATATTGGTGTAAAAGAGAGGATGTAGCTTTCAGGACAAAGGTACTAGCAAACCATGCGTGTCTAAGTACTGGATGAAAGTCTTACTAAACTGTTTAGGCACAGCTCTTTTGAGTTTGTGGATGGTACTGCAAAAATTACCTTAATGCAATTCACGTTAATTAACACTACTGGTCCACGATCTATGAGGGCTCGTAAACAGGTGTGCCTACTTAATAAAAACAATCACAAACCATCCCAGCACTGGCCCTAATAAGAAAAATCACAAACCATCCCAACGCTGGCCCCAAGAAAACGAACTCCACTGTTTCCAACTTTCAACGCTGGCCACAAATAACCAAAGCACTCTTTCAAGGCCCCCTCTGGCAGCCCAAGACCCCATGCGGCAACCACCCGAGTCAAGGTGGTCCCTCCCCTGCCGGAGCTTGCTGGGTCCTCTCCCCGCCCGGCAGGACCCCCGCATGGCCTGTCCGGGGGGCACGGCACCAGGGAGCGCACCACCGGGTCCCAGGCGCCGGGGTCACGGCGGAGGCGCACCTGAAGCGGGGACCCGTCTCACCCGGGTCAGCCCGGCCCTGTCCCACAAGCACGGAAGCAAGGACAAGGCTGCCGTCGCGCGGGAGGACGGGCATGCCCGGTGCCAGGTCGTAGCCCCGGTAACACCGTGTAAGGCCAGAGCCTCGGCGGGCGGCGAGCACCGGGGAGTCCGCAGCTCCTACCTGAAGCTCGGCGAGAGGGCCGGGGCCGCAGGGTGACCTGGCGTCCCCCGGGTCTGCCACACGCGCGAGGGGCTGCGGCTTTCGGACTCAGGTGGGAGGAAGTCTCAGGGGCTCCGCACGGTGGTTCTTACCTACTTCTCCCGTGGCCACTCGCGCCGCCACGCAGTCCGAACCGCGGAAATAAAGACGCCGCCTCGGCCGCCGCCGCCGCCCCCTCCGCTCTCAGCCCAGCCCGACCGTCCGCGTGCGCGCATGCGTACGCCCGGTGTGCGCGACCCCGCCTCCTCTCCCTCACGCCAGGGGACTTCGCGCTCCCCGGCCACACCCCTTTCCTAGCCACTGCCGCCATTCGGCAGTTGGAGCCCATCTCTTCTCGCGAGATTAGAGCCAATCGCAAGACCGGAAGCTATCTTCCTTCTCCAGCCTTGGGCAGCGTCCTGGTTAGTGGGTGGGTCCATGTAAGGGGCGGAGCCTGGGAACCCAGAGCCTGCCCCGCCTCGTTCCGCGCAGCTTCCTGGGAAATTCTTAGAAAGGTGAAGAGAATCAGGAGGAAGGAGTGGAAGTAGGCGTGGACCGTAGGTGATGGAGCTGTGAATGAAGAGTCCAGCTCTGAAAGCTCCGTCGAGTTGGTGCTGCCTGACACTGGATTTATGTTTTCTAGAGAGTCTGGGGAGTTTAGGAGGAAGAATGGGAACAAAATATCGGCAGAATCAAGTCATTTTCTTTTAGACCCCTTACATGGTTTAGAGTTTTCCTAAAATCAATAAAATGATCATTTTTAAAGTGCAGTTAAATAAGTAGACTACTACGGGTAGGAAACTAAACGCATTTTTACCACTATGTTACCATTAAAATGGCCAAAATTTAAGAGACGATACCAAATGTTGAAGGACATGGAACACCTGGAGCTCCAGTTTGCTGAAATTGAAATTCATGTGTTGCTGACGGGGTATGCAAAATGGTACAACCTCTTTGATAAACAGTTCATCTTTTACTATAAAATTAATCTTGCACTTACAAGACCAAGCCATTTCATCCTCGATATTTACTTAAGAATGAAAATAAATGTCCACCAAAAACTTGTACATTCATTTTCATAGTTTTACTTTTAAAGACCAAAAACTAGAAACAACCTTAATGAATAGATAAACAACTTGTGGCATATCCATACGATGATGTGTAATTATTCTAATAAATAATAATTATTGACAAACAGGGATGAGTAATTAGATGCAAAAATACGTGTCTCAAAAAACATATGAATGAAGGAAATCAGTATGGGAGTTCTGGTTGTGGCTCAGGAGGTTAAGAACCTGACTAGTTTCTATGAGGATGTGGACTTGATCCCTGGCCTCACTCAGTGGGTTAAAGAAGCAGTGTTGCCATGAACTGTGGTGTAGGTTGCAGACATCACTCAGATCCTGCATTGCTGTGGCTGTGGTACAGGTCAGTAGCTGCAACTCCAATTCAATCCCTAGCCTGGGAACGTCCTTATGCCACAGGTGTGGCCCTAAAAGAGAAAAAAATAATAAACAAATAAAAATAAAAAATACATCTTTATGTCTCGTATAGAATAATGTTTCCTAAGGGCAGGAGGTCTGCCTATTTTGACAGAAGTTGTATAGCCAGCATTAAGGGCAGCAGTTGGAACGTAGTACATACTCACTAAATACACTGAAGATGAGAATGTAGACAAGAATTACCATAAAACAAATGTATATTGTTTCTTCCGAAATACTCGATGATCTTTGCAGAGACCATGAGAAATCTAGAAAAGGACGAACTGACTGCAGCTGAGTTATTCAGAATTATGTGTAGATTGTGACAAAAACCAATCCAGTGCATTAAAAAAGCAAAACACTAAATTTTGGATTGCTTCCTGACTCAAAAAAAAAAAAGAAGAAGAAGAAGAAGAAAATGGAAAAGAAAAATCACCAGAACAAAATAGGCAAGTGAATTTCTTTATCCTTAATTTCCTTACTAAAATTGTAATTTATTTGAAATTCAAGTTTATTTTCACAAGTTCTAATTACCTCTCTGCTTTAAAAACTGTTTTCCCTGAGGAGAGGTTTAACTTTTGATGACATCCGTATGCTTCAGTGTTGAAAACTACGCATCATTTTTCACATCAAATAGACTACATAATGAATAAATGAACCCAAAGGAAATGACTGATAGTTGGTCTACCTAAACAAGCCTGTAGACATAGAGGGGACTGGCATTTTTGGAGGGCTGGAAACTCATTGCTATGAGTCTAAACCTTGACTTGTAAAATCCTGAGTATTCCAGGCTTAAACACTGTGCTGAGAGGAAACTTAACTTGATGTCATCACATTGTGCTGTGCTGACACCATGAACCAACATAACATGGTTTTGATCAAAGCAGAGCTGCCAAAGTGACTTTTATGTTCAAGAATATTTTTTTCTTTTTTTTTTTTGGTCTTTTTAGGGCTGCCTTCCTGGCAGATGGAAGTTCCCAGGCTAGGGGTCAAATCGGAGCTGTAGCTGCCGGCCTACACCACAGCCACAGCAATGCCGGATTGGAGCTGTGTCTGCAACCTACACCACAGCTCATGCAGCAATGCTGCATCTTTTCACCCACTGAGCGGGGCCAGGGATCGAACCCACATCCTCGTGGATACTAGTCTCCACAACAGGAACTCCCTAAATGTATTCAGTTTTAACACTACATAAAAGAAAATAAAGATGTCCTAAAGGCTGTAAGCAGATCAGAGAAATGCTTTCAGAAAAGGAAATAGAGTAAAAATATCCCACCATATCACCCCGTTGCTGTGACAGAAAGTGCTATTTTTTTTTAAGTGGAGGTAATGTCAACTTAGTTCTATTGTATTTACATTCTCCTTTTTAAAAGTCTTCCATGTTGTGTATCTTAATGTATAGTAATCCAATAAAGAGTTATGCAAAAGTTAAAATAAACTTGTGTTTGAGATGGGGGACAGATGGATTGGGAGTCTGGGATCAGGAGATACAAACCATTAGGTATAGAACAGGTAAACAACAACTTCCTACTAGGTAGCACAGGGAACTATATTCGATACCCTGTAACAGACCAAAATGGAAAAAGAATGTGTGTGTGTGTGTGTGTGTGTGTGTGTGTGTGTGTGTGTGTATAACTGAATCACTTTGCTGTACAGCAGAAACTAACACGAGATTGTAAATCAACTATACTTCAATCCAATAAATTTTAAAAATTCAGATAAGTAGTTCATTCCTCTCATTTTCATTCTTTGTATTTAATAATGAGGAAATATGAGGTGATTTTTCCAAGAGATCTTTTTTGTTCCCTAAATATTTCTTACAATAGAGTACTTTCTTCCACATATGCACTCTCTTCTCATATCTCTGATAACATTCATGATCAATTTTTTCTTCTCCCTGCATCCTTTGTTCTAATTTTTTCAGTCTCTGTCTTTCACATGAAAGACGTTTTCAGCTGGTAATTGATGGCTAAAAGTTCATATTGAATCATGGGCTTTCAAAGAGTAAGATCTAAGTCCTTGTGCCCCTAAGAGGGGCTTGTCAAATGTCTTCTCAAGAGTAGACCTGGCTGGGAGTTCCCATCGTGGCTCAGCAGTTAACAAACCCTACTAGTATCCATGAGGACACGGGTTCGATCCCTGGCCTCACTCAGTGGGTTAAGGATCCGGCATTGCCAAGAGCTGCGGTGTAGGTCGCAGACACAACTCAGATCCCATGTCGCTGTGGCTGTGGCATAGACCAGAGGCGACAGCTCCGATTCGACCCCTAGCCTGGGAATCTCCATATGCCAAGGGTGCAGCCCTAAAATGAAAAAACTAAGAAACAAACAAACAAAGAGTAGACCTGGCTGGGCCATCAGTCGGTGACTCTCTCACAGGATTTTCTTTGGGTCTTATGTCTCAAGACTGTTCTGATTTCTCGAAGGTGCTTCTGATCCACGGCCTTCGTGTACGGCCGTGCAAGCTGGGCACTGCACCCCTCCAGGGGTGTCATTCGCCTAAACTGTATATATGAAGGGATCCGCCAGAGCTGTGCAACTTAGCAGCTTTGCTCCAAAACTCTGCTCGCCGAGCAGCCACTTGGAGTGGCAGGGGAAGGCTGAGAGATGAGGAAGGCATCAATATCCATTATCATATTTTCACCTAATCTCCCTTTCTCCTAAGGTACCCGCCTCTCATCTGTTCCAGTATCCCTTCTGCGCCCCAAGATAATGTCTTCTTTGCCAGGGATTCTCTCCTTTACCTTTTCCAATTTTCTGCAAGGACTGAGGAGGGGGCAAGTCACAGCCATGCAGAAATGGGTAGGAGATGTCGGTTCCTGGTACTTGTGAAACACATTCCCCCATTTTTTAGCTGCACCCCAACCTCCACCTTGGGGGGTAGCTGGTCATGTATTCCTGGGCCATCTAGGGGGTCTTTGTGGTACAAAAATAGGTGGTTTCTTGGCTTTCTCCATCACTGGTTCATGACCCAACTCTCTTGTACCTGCTAATAACTGCCCTCATCCATTTGCTTCATATCCTCAAAGGCATTGTTTTTTCTTCATCCATTTCTATTGCCTTTGTGAGTGTGTCTTGTTTCGTGGAGTTAACACCAGTTTCCAGTCCTCCGTATTTAACCGGAAGGGATCTGGAGAGAAGGCTCCAGTCTTTAGTGGAATTCAGTCTCCAGGGCTAAATCCCAGTGTCCTCATTTGTAAAACAATGACTTTGCTTCGCTTACATGGTTGTGAGAATCCAAGTCTCAAGAGTTCTAAAATCAAATCATGTAATCCTTTTTCTCAGTCCTCTAATATTTCGGTTACTTAGTACTACTTGACTTTCTACGACCAAAAGTAAAAATCCAGCACTTCACTTTTGTCATACCCAGATTCATGGCTGCTTATTCCATTTTTAAACATCTTGGAGGAAAAGGATCTTTATTTTATGCCCCCTTCTCTTCAAGAATCCCCTTCAGTGATGAGTTTATAAAACTATAAAGGCACTCATGCCTCAGCTTCTGTACTTTCCAGAAGTACTTTTTAGTTGCTTAAAAATCTGCCTTTTGGAAGCTTGAAGATTTATAATAAGCCTCTTATGATTGTCAGCCTTGATATAAAATGTAAAACCACTTTTACTCCAAACTAAATTGAACGAAAAATATAGGTGTTTAGATGAGACATGTTATAAACGTCTCTTTATCCTTTAGGCATGACTTTTTAAGAGCTATAAATGGTCATGTTTCCCTTGTAGAAAAGAAATATGAAATACGACTTTCCCCTGCACTGTCCTTAAACATCTAAAGTCCTTAGAGAATTCTGTCAAAGTTTAAAAAACATGTTTGGGCAACTCAAATGTTGAAAATCATAAAAAGAACACTGTTATTACAGCACGGTGTATTTCCATCTTTTTGTGCCAGTGATTCTTTAAAAATATGCTGAAGTACAAACAAATGAGATTTATGGTCATTGGTATTATTAAGTAGTAATACACAACATGAAGTTAATAATAATAATATGATTCATTCAAAACTGGAAGACAGGAGGTTCCCGTTGTGGTGCAGTGAGTTAAGTATACAGCCTTGTCCCTGGGTGGTGTGGGTACCACCCCTGGCCTGGCACAGTGGGTTAAGGATCCAGCATTGCTGCAGCTGTGGCGTAGCTTGCAGCTGTGGTGTAGCTTGCAGCTGTGGCGTAGCTTGCAGCTGTGGCGTAGCTTGCAGCTGTGGCTTGGATTTGACCCCCGGCCCCAGAACTTCTGTAGGCCATGGGCGAGGCCAAACAAACACACAAACAAAAACAAACAAACCTGGAAGGCAAAGTAGCTAAAAAAAGAATGCAAAATAAAATCTACTCTAACCATCTTTCTTACAAAATTATTACCAAAATTATTTGAAAATGATCCAGATAAAATATACTGGCAAAGGTGTAGGGGAAAAAGAAAAGATCAATTACAAACTAGGTACTTTTCCAGTACTGCTCTATTCATTTTCTCCTTAGGGATATTCAAGAACTAGATATGCCAATGTATTAAATTTAGAGGCATCCTAATGTCAACACATGAGTGTTGGAATATCTGGAGCTGTTCTAAAAAATTCAAAGAAGCATCATGACTTCAAGGTTCTGTAATAATGTATGTTATGAAACACACCATTCTACACGGGTATGACAACGAAACAAAATATAGATGTCTGTAAGCACGCCTCTTCTTTCATTATTTGTTCATCCTTTTTGGAAATTAAAATAGACTGAACAAGGAGTACCCTTCGTGGCTCAGCGGTTAACGAACAACTAGGATCCATGAAGATGCAGGTTCTATCCCTGGCCTTGCTCAGTGGGTTAAGGATCCAGCGTTGCTGAGCTGTGGTGTAGGTTGCAGACATGGCTCGGGTCTGGCGTTGCTGTGGCTGTGGCATAGGCCGGCAGCTTCAGCTCTGATTTGACCCCTAGCCTGGGAACCTCTATATGCCAAGAGTTCGGCCATTTAAAAAAAAAAAAAAA
>PVHT021183661.1:3452886-3465082 GCA_004024745.2 Catagonus wagneri
CAACCTCATGGTTCTTAGTCGGATTCGTTAACCACTGAGCCATGACGGGAACTCCATGAAAACACCTACTCTACGCTGAACTCTAAGCTGGCTAGACTTTCCTCAGAGACAATGACTATCACTGAGGTTTCTGGAGAAACTTGGTGTGGTGTGTGTGTGTGTGTGTGTGTGTGTGTGTGTGTGTGTGTGTGTGTGTTTTCAGAACCACACCCACGGCATAAGGAAGTTCCCAGGCTAGGGGTCGAATTGAAACTGCGGCTTCCAGCCTACACCACAGCCACACTATCATGCAATCAGAGGCACGTCTGTAACCTACACCACAGCTACGGCAACACTGCATCCTTAACCCACTGAGTGAGGCCAGGGATCAAACCTACATCCTCATGGATACTACTTGGGTTCATTTCTCCTGAGCCACAATGGGAACTCTGGGAATTAGTTGCTTTTGAATGGGACGACCCAGAAACTAATCGAAACAGCAGTATTGCTGAACTGGGCTTCCCCAGGGATTCAGGAACGCCCCCACCATTTTTGGAAAGCCCTAGCAGCCGAAGACCTAAGGGACCTACAGTTATATGAGTGAAATTTTCTTCTAACTGCTGGTACAACCGAAGAGGCCTCAGATCAAAACACTATCTTGACTCAATGTCTTGGCTGACTGAGGATACAAAGCGTGAGAGAAAAAGACCCAAATCTCTCAAGCCAATGTTAACTGTTTGGGATCTGAATTGTCTAAAACAGTAGAACCTCTTCCCAGACCAAAATGAAGCCTTGGGAGGGAGACAATATCAACACCTTGGACGTAATTATTGGGGTGCCTGGGCATGGCAGGATTCTGCTGTACGTGGGCCCCTCATTTTGGACTCATTGCCAAACCCTTGGATGAGACCCTTAAAGGCGGAGTAATCCAAAGTGGCTCAGAGGGTTAAGGAGGCCTTGTCACTGCTGTGGCTTGGGTGGCTGCTGGGGTGTGGGATCGATACCTGGACCGGGAAGTTCTGCCTGCCATGGGTGTGGCACGGGAAATGAAGAAAGAAAGAGAGAGAGAGAGAGAGAGGGAGAAAGGAAGGGAAAGAAAGAGGGAGGGAGGGAGGAAAGAAGGAAGGAAAAGGGGAGGGAGGAAGAAAGAAAGGAAGGGAAAGAAAGAGGGAGGGAGGAAAGAAGGAAGGAAGAGGGGAGGGAGGAAGAAAGAAAGGAAGGAAGGCAGGAAGGTAGGTCACAAGGAGAAAAATTGTTCCCAGGCCAAATATATTTTCTAGGTCTTAGAGCCCAAAATTCTCCCTATTTTTCCTTTGCTGTGTCCTCTGATTTATCCTAGCCTCTCATAAGCCTTAATAATCTCATTAAGGTAATACTTTAATAAGAATTTCACAAGCTCTTCCAAAACCAGGCAGCCTACCTGACTGCTGGACGTGTCACCCCAAGCCCTACTCAGTATGTGACCACCATGACCCTTTAGTGAGGTCAGCAACCCGTTCTGGAGCGTATCCAATGTCACCGTGGCTTGTGGTAAGAGGACCTCAGATACAATATATCAGGTCAGGCTAATCAACAGAAATTTTACGGTCAACGGAGAATTTCTTGTCCCTTCTTTTATACTTGACTAAGCTTCAGTGTGGTCCTCTTCTCGTGTCTTCAGATAGAAAAGATAACCCTGGCATCTACCCCATCAAGGTTTCAGTCACGGTGACACTTGGTCAGGATAACGTAAAATGCATTCTTATCATTCCCAGCCTATGTCCCTCCCATATTCAATATCTATTAAGTGTCTCAAGCAAACTAATAAAGATTGAGACACTCAAATATGCATGAAGGTAAAACAAGAAAAAACACGCTCAAAACCAAGCATGTTTTGGTCTCTCTGCAGATTAAATTATTTGTCTTGGATGCTGCCTTACACTGACCCCTGGCTTGACCATGTCTTAGATAAAGTCCCCCAAAATGAGAGCATAAATTCTCTATGTGTCCCCGCAGGTACACCTTTGTCTGCAGTTCTGAGGGCCAATCTTAGGCCAATGAATGTTTTCTCAGTTGGTGAATAGGAGACTTTTTCCTGCTAGGGTATTTAATCACCCTTTTCTCTGTCTAAAAGTCTAATGACTCTCGACACTAGTTCCTTAAAACTTTTCTCCAGAACTAAAAAGTCCAGATTAGATGGTCAGTCAACCTAGGGAGTTCCAGATAAGGATTTGCCCGGTAGGCTACTGGACTCTACCAGGTGTTTCTTTGGATGATTCTACTACCTGTGTGGGGAACTGCCACCCACGAACACATGGATAGAAATGGCTCCCTCACCTTGGGAATAGTAGCAAAAGGAGCAGCTCGAGCCATGGCCATCCAGCAGAAGGCACTGGATTCCTTAGCCAGGGTAGCATTAGACATCATAATTGCTCTAGACTACATTCCAGCTGAACAAGGAGATGTCTGTGCAGTAGCTACCTCATTAGGTTGTGTTTATCCTAACGCTTCCTAGGATCTCATCTGGATAAACTTAGACATAGCCAACTTAGCTCTAACTCGTGCCATTACAAGAACCTGGATTCTGTCTTTCAGAAAAGAGCTCACGGATCCCATTAGGCATGAGATCTGTGTTGGAGGGATTATTAAAACTGGGTCTCATTGTTTATGCTTGCTGGGATTAACATTCCTGCTTGCCAAGCACGGTCCTTGCTGTGTGTCATGCCCCAAATCCCAACCCCTATGATGATCATTCAGCCCAGAAGCTCAGGCCCAAAGTCTTCGTCTCATCTTGGGACCTGTGAGTACTTAACCATTGAGTGTGAAATAGTTTTTATCCCTCAAGCCCTTGTTAGGCCTACAATCCCTTAACGGCCAGAATGGGTTTGGTCCGGCATCCTTCAAGACTGAGGAATAATCAAAGGATGGGGGGACTGAAACCGTACCCAGTACCTTATACCTGAAGGCCCATAAGGTGGAAACCAAAGATGATAAAGTAAGCTTGTTTTGCAGAACACGGAGAAAACTGCAGATAGGGAACTAACTTGCTGATGGTCCCTTTAATTAAACATCATACAGGCACCTTGCAATGCCTTGTAAGGCCTAGAACGACCAAGCAGTGAACTCTAGATGTCACAGGCTGAAAATCCACCTTGTGTAACCCACAGAAACCCCCCAAATTTGCACATGTGACCCGTGAAGAGACGTGGAAGATCTCCGCAGAGGACATTTGAAACTTCCCTTTATCCCAGCATCAGTCATTTCTTCACTGCCAAACCCTCCTATCCTCTGCCCCCCACAATAAATACCCCACTTAAAAGCCGATAGGAAAACAGATCTGAGCTTTGTTTCCTGTCTCCTTGCGCCCTGCAATAAAGCCTTGTCTCTTTGCAAAGTTACTTTCCATTGTGCAGTAAGGGACAAGCCCTCTTACTTGGTTATAATAATTTTTTTTTAAAAAAATAGGTTTAATCAGAAATTTATCCTGAAACATAAATCTAAAACTGTAAAAACTTTATCCTAAACAAAATTTAGATTATAATTTTAACAAAGCATCAAATCCCAGAACAAGTAAAGGCTAATTCAAGTACTGATTTTTTTTTTTTTATAGGCTCACAGGAGCTGCCATCTTTTATAATTGACTTTCACAAGTGTTTTAGCAAAATAGTTTAGGATGTCATCAGATTTCTCAAGAAAACTTTCCTCATCTTTTGATGGTTAATTTATTCCCTTTTGAAGATCCTCTCCTGCCTCAACCATCCTCATTAATTCTTCCCTCCGTCATTAACTGTCCTGGGCATGTATGCCAGAACACGTGGCATGCCCTTTCTTTTACATGCATTTTGCTTCCCTTTACAGTGTGGTGATGGCAGGAATTAAATAACAAGTTTTTGGAAAATAAAATCCTCTTAGAATAACTTTTGTTCTAACCTTCTGAGGAAGGGTGAATAATATCGGGTTCATCATGAGCCATTTTATACTTTTGGAACTATTTTTAACATTTGCAAAATCATACTGTTTCCTGAACTTGTTTTAAAGTTTGTTTTAAAATAATGTTAAAGAAGGGTTTATGGCCAGGAACGTGCCCTGGTACATACATTTTTGGGGAAAGTTTACCAACTGGCATCTTTTGGACATGAGTGCATTGTATTGTTTTTCTTGTACCTACAATTTCACAGTCACAAGTGAAAACAAATGGAACGATTTGAAGAAGGTATACCTGAGGCCTATGAAACATCGTTGACTGTCCACTTTTTAAAAAAATTTGGAGTTCCTATTGTGGCACGGTGGAAACCAATCAGACTAGGAACCATGAGGTTGCGGGTTCGATCCCTGGCCTCACTCAGTGGGTTAAGGATCAGGCATTGCTGTGAGCTGTGGTGTAGGTTGCAGACGCGGCTCGGATCCTGCGTTGCTGTGGCTGTGGCGAAGGCCGGCAGCTGTAGCTCTGTTCGGACCTCTAGGCTGGGAGCTTCCATATGCCATGGGTACGGACCTAAAAAAAAACGGAAAAAAAATTATTGTTAAATAACTTGCATTTCAGCTTAAGCCTGAACAACAAAAAAGCAGCCAGAGATACCACATTTGCACAAAGAGCATTTGATGATGTCATGGTAACCGAAACTAATTAGTAAAAACTGGAACTAGAAGTTAGCAATTCCTGCTTCTTCCTATAGTCCTCAGTTGACCCCTAAGACATCAGACTATAGCGTCTTGAGGCAGATGCTACACTTGTCCATACTTTGCATGACAAATTAATAGCTGCAATTGTAAGCATTTTATTACATACGTGTTTTCCAATAAAACAAGTTTTTCAGCACCATCCAGTTATAAGGAATAAGGCCTTGTACCAGTGCTGCAGTGTTCCTTTGCATATGTCACTCATATCAGTGTGAATGAAGATTTTTGCGTACATGGCTGCCTCCCGTGAGACTTAATGTATGTCTTTTCTATCCAAGGAAGGCTTGGTTACTCCATTTTGTGCCTGCTCTGTCTGAGACACCGTGCTCCACCCCTCTTTTTCCCTCTTCTCCCAGTAACAATTCGTTTCAAATTAGCCAACCGAGAAGGACGTGCGCGCTGACCTGACCCATGGGAAGGGGACAGAGGTACCGCCTGCTTTAGGGGTAAATAGAGGGGGTATTCCCGCTTCGTGTGTGCTTTTTGAGCACTTGCGCCCTTCTGTAGAAGTAAAGACCCTTGTCAAGATCGCCCCGTGTTCGTGTGTCTTACTTTCTGACACTGACCATCCAAGCCAGAGCCACTTTTTCCCAACACTCCCTTGTGTCATTTCTTTCTTTCTTTTTTTTTTTTTTGCCTTTTGTCATTTTTAGGGCTGCATCCCCGGCATGTGGAGGTTCCCAGGCTAGGGGTCTAACAGGAGCTGTAGCCACTGGCCTACACCACAACCACGGCAACGCGGGATCCGAGCCGCGTCTGTGACCTACACCACAGCTCATGGCAACGCCAGATCCTTAACCCACTGAGTGAGGCCAGGGATCGAACCTGCAACCTCATTGTTCCTAGTCGGATTCGTTAACCACTGCGCCACAACGGGGACTCCTCCCGTGTGTCATTTCTGTCTCAGCTCAAAGATCATCTCCTGAGAGGCCTTCTCCGACTAACTCATGCTGTTTTCCTATATTTCTTTCTGTCCTATCACCCTGTCTCCTACCGCTCACGACCTGAAACGACCTTGTATACTCATTTGCTTGGTTATTTCCTGCCTCCCTCCAAGAATGCCGTCTCCCCAAAGACAAGGATTGCCCTTATTTTGTTCTCTGCTCTGTCCCCAGTCCCTAGAGCAGTGCCTACCTGGTAGATGTCAAGTTTGTTGAGCAAATTAATTACGAAGCATCAAAGGGATAGTCAGTTAAATTAACACATGGGAGGCTGAGTGAGTCTGGAGGTTTCGTGGAGATATTTGCAATAGCATATTCATTTGCAAAAATTAACTTGTAATTACTTATAAACTGCAGTCCAGGCATCAGAAAAATACATGGTCTTTCTTAATCCCAAGATGCCATTATTCAAATACGTTTTGTCAGCCCCTCAGAAAACTTTCCTGCATCGGAGGAGCTACATTTGGCAAGAGCGCTGACATCTGTATGCAAATCCAGCATTCTCCTTGTCTATTAGAAATTTATATGCTACCCAAAGGTAGGGAGACTAGACAGAAAATATGTGGCTTGAAGGAACATTGCCTCAACTAGAGCAATTTTTATTCTTGGTCAAAGAAGTTAACACACTAATCTTCCTCTAGAAATGAAATTCTCTTCTTTTCAATCCTCTTCGCTTTGAAAGAGCGATCCACGTGACTGAGACAAAATGCACATGTCTAAGAACAGTGAAATTGAAATCATTCTATGGTAAAAATCAACGCTTCATGTTTAGTAATTTATCTATTAGTTTCTCTTTATAGCATGCATTGTAAGTTTTAGTATATGTAATAATTTGGGTTGTCAAAAATATTTCCCTGTCTTTGAAAACACCTCAATACGTGAGAAATAAATGAAGAAAAATATCGATGCCCATGGTATACAGCTGGCTCATCTATCATGATCAAAGCTAAGGATAGCGTGTATTAATGAAGTCCGTGCCCATTGCTTAGTTCATTTACTAGTTCCAGTTTCTCTTCATTAAGTCCATTACTGACTAGCCAGTGAAATACAGAATCGTCCATCAGCTTATGTTTTATTAATTGTCAACATTAGGCTAGGTTGATTAAAATTAGGCTAGGTGGCCTTCCCCTCTTTTCGCTGCAAGGTTGCAAAAGAACAGATAAGCTTCTTCTCAAGCCTGTCTCAGTCAAAGCCGATTTCTAAATTCTCAGTCTTTGGAACTCATGTTTCCTCACCACAGCTCATTGCAGGCTTCCATTTAGAATTCAAGAACTATGTAGCACTGAGTCTCCATAGGACTGTATACAGCTAAGTAGCTGGGGCTAGAGTTACAGCTTATTAGATGCTCTCAGGTTGGCCAATTTACACCCCTACCTGCAATTTTATTGCTGTATCTTAAAAGTCAGGAAAGAGACCCTGGATTTGAACCAGGAGTTCTATTCTACATTCAGGGTTCAAAAACTCTGTGGTGGACACTGGTTGCTTCATTTGCATCCGTTCACTCTCAGAAAAAGAGTCAAAGCCAATTGCAGTAGTTCGATTTCTCTCCCAAAATAAAGCAATGAAAACAATGCTTGAGTTGCTGATAACCGTGCTTCCCCGAGGAATCCACCAACCTTGAAGCCTGCTCTGCCTCTTAGAGTTTGTCTTGGTGGAAAACAAATTTCTTTATTGTTGAAGCCAGCTTGAATTAGGATTTTGGCTACACACAGCAGAAGGTATTCTAATGCACAAAGGCCCCCTAGGAAAGGAGTCCATTGCCATAATTCCAATTCACTGAGAAGGACTTCAGCGTTCTCATATTATGTAACTCCAATGCCCCAAGGGGCATCTTCACTTATATTCTGAGGCCAGTATCCTCTGAGCCTCAGATGAACCTCTCTGTAACGTTCTGGAGTGTAGGAGACCTTAGTCTAGCTTGACATTTTTTGCAATAGTCCCTGGGGTCTCTGAAAGCTATGACTATTTTTACCTATCGCTTATTCATGCTCTGAGACCAGTAGAGAACCAGGGGTTCCAAGATCCAATATATTCCAGTGTGGAATCTTCTTAGAGAAGTCATGTCCAGCAGTTCCAGTGCTGGTAGGTGTGTGGGGGGCTGGCTTACTGTACTAAAATAAGCTAAATCTGCAGGCTGCAGATTTTTAGTTGTCTCTCTGTGCCCACAAACAAGTGCAAATAAGAATGACCATCACCCATCACTGCTGAATCTGCTGGCTCTAGTTTGATAAGTAGCCCTAAGGTAACTGAAGTTCAGCAAGAGGGCTAACAAAGCCTTTTGTGCTGACTTGGTAGACAAGTTGGAGAAACGTGAGCTGGCTATTGATTTATATTTGTTGCTATTATTGATTTGTATTTGTTATTAATATCTAAAGGCTGAGCCCTTCAGAATGCCAATTTAATGGATGAAATTCAACTTACAGAAAGTTCTCTGATGCTTGCTTTGAAGCAATATCATCAGATATGTTCTATTCATTATTTTCCTTGGTGAATAAGATGAAAACAGAGAAAGCATGCCTCCCGATCACTTCCCAGTGACATGAAACTGAAGCAAGTGCCAATAGGATGGACAGCTCTAGCTGTCAATGAGCCAAATTTAGAGAAGGCTGTTTCCATAAGTAATACAAAAAGAGGGTGGGTAGATATCATGTAAAAACCGTCAAAAAATTTTGGGATATATAAGAAGGAAAAAGTAGGAAGCCAGTTTTCTATATTTGAAGGGCTGCCATGGAATTCCATAAAGTAAAACTAGGATGACTTTTTTTCACTCAAGAATGAAAAGACTCTAACATTTGGAGGCAAAATATCTGAATAAGAAAAGAATTATCTGGATCAGGACATAGCGATACAGTGAGCTTCTTATGGTTTACAAGTTCAAACAGAAGCCAAGGGGCTGTGTGTGTGTGTGTGTGTGTGTGTGTACACTTTACAGTAACTTGGGAGGAGATGAACTCAACTCTCTTCCTTGGAGTTTTTACTTTTTAAATTAGCCTGTCATTCTGTGTGTGTGTGTGTGTGTGTGTGTGTGTTTTTTGTCTTTTTGTCTTTTTAGGGCCACACCAGTGGCATATGGAGGTTCCCAGGCTAGGGGTCCAGTTGGAACTGCAGCTGCCGGCCTACACCACAGCCACAGCAACACGGGATCCGAGCCACATCTGCGACCTACACCACAGCTCACGGCAATGCCGGATCCTTAACCCACTGAGTGAGGCCAGGGATTGAACCCGCAACCTCATGGTTCCTAGTCGGATTCGTTAACCACTGAGCCACAATGGGAACTCCCTTTGTGTTTTAACTGGACCTTTTGGTCGCTTTACATTTATTGCAATTATTGATATACGTGATTATATGATTATATGTTTGTGATTACTATGTGATTTCTATTTTTCTGTCTGCTCTACATTTTATTTCCTCTACATCCTTGCTTCTTTCAGATTGATTGACTTTTTTTTCTAATTTTACTTTTATTCCCTGCTAGGAAATTAGACACATTTTACTCTTCTTTCGCTTTTGTTTTAGAGATTACAACATGCAGTATTTGGCTTGTCAAAGTTTAATGTCAGCTGGTGCTTTTACCGTTTCCCAGTACAACAGGAGATTTCTGGCAACACAGTAAATCCATGTACCTCCCTCCTCAATTATAGACCATTATGGACTTATATTTAACTCTATAAATATTTTAAACTGCAAAAGGTACTATCATTTTTTTTTTTTTTTTCTAGGGCCGCACCCAAGGCATAAGGAGGTTCCCAGACTAGGGATCGAATCGGAGCTACAGCTGCTGGCCTACACCACAGCCACAGCAATGCGGGATCCGAGCCGTGTCTGCAACCTACACCACAGCTCACAGCAACGCCAGATCCCTAACCCACTGAGGAAGGCCAGGGATCAAACCCCAAACCTCATGGTTCCTAGTCGGATTCATTTCCGCTGCGCCTCGACGGGAACTCCCATTTTTGTTTTATATAATAAATACTCATTTAGATTTACTAATAGCACTATTTTAATGATTCTTTATTCCTTTCTGTATCTTTTACCTTCTGCATGGACTCATTTTCTTTTTGCCTGAAGTACCCCTTTTAAGATGTTAATATGAATAATCATTTTAATGTAATAGCATGGGCTTGCTGGTGATGAACTCTCAGTTTATTTTTCTTGAAAACGTCTTTATTTCTATGGGATTTCTAAAGGGTGTTTCCACTATTCATGGACTTTGCCAAATGACAGTGGTGGTTATTTTTTTTTTTTCATCAAGTTGAAGATGCCGTTTCATTGTGGTCTGACTTCCAGAAATAAACCATCTGTTTATTTGTTCATTTTTCAGATGATCTGCCTTTTTTCTCTGGCTTCTTTTAAGATTTTTTTTCTCTTTTTCTTGGGTTTTGGTGGTTTTACTCCAAAGCGCCTAGGTGGGCTTTCTTTTTCTCATCCTGCTTGAGGTTCTTAGAGTGACTGGACTGATATCTGTACCGGAGTTACTTTGTGTGTCCCTCTGGATCCATGCACTAGCCTCATTGTCACAGATTCACATCAAAGCCCCCAGTTCCACCCCAACCCCTGCCCTCTCGGTTGGCTGCTCCCAGTCTAGTTGAGCACCATCTGCTGAAGTCTCACCTCAAGCACACCCTATGTTTTTTCCTCTCCTGCCCTGGGCTTTTCCACTGTGGCTGTGGCCAGAAATAACACTGTATCCATTCAGCGCTCCCAGGTACACAACCCTGAACTTGGGGAGTTATCACTCCCTATGCTTGACTCCGCCCAGTGCAAGATCAGAGCTGGCGGGTAATTCTCCCTTCCTCCTCCAACCAGACTGTTAGATTCTAACAGTTGCTCACACATCCTCTCTGAAGATGCCTCGTGAGACTAATATAAACTGGTGGTGAGTTCCTGCCCGGGTTGGTAAAACACAGTCCTTATATTTGTGCTATTTTCTTCTTTATCTCACACCGCTTTTACCTTCTTCCTGCTCCTGGGCCATTACACTCCCCAATAAAGTGTTAAAACAAATAACCATTTGCCTCAGACTCTGTTTTCTAGGTGACCCAGGCTTTGACAATGTTTTCAGCCAGCTTGGGAAATTCTCTGCGACAATCCCTTCAAATACTTCTTCTGACCCATATAATCTTTCCTTTTCTTCTGCAGGCTACATGAGCAATTGCTGTCCCAGCAATCTGGTTTGGAGAAAGAGGGGAGAGAAAATTATCCACCAGCTTTCCTCTTGCCTTGGGTAGGTAGGGTCCACCACACGGAATGATAACGCCCCACCTTCAGGGTGGAGTTCAGGGAACCCCAGGGGAATGCATGTTAGATTTGTTTTTTCACCATCTCCACTGGGTTTCTTACTCTCTCTTCCGTAATTTTTATCTATTTGTTTCTCTGTGCTTCACTCTGCATATTTTCTTCTGTCTTGTAGTAATTCTCTTTTCAGCTGTGTCAAATCTGATGTTAAACCCACCCGCTCAATTCTTAATTTTAGTTACTATAATTTTTCCATTCTAAAATTTCTGGATACTTCTTTCAAAAAGTCTTCTGTGTTGGTACAGTTTTCAGCTTTGTTTGTTTTTTTGCTGAATTTTCTATCTTAAATTTTGTTTCCTTGCACGTTAATCATGGTGATTTTATTTTGTTTTTACTTTTTTTTTTTTTTGCTTTTTAGGGTCACACCTGTGGCATACAGAGGTTCCCAGGCTACTGGTGAAATTGGAGCTATACCTGCCAGCCTACACCACAGCCACAGCAACACAGGATCCGAGCTGGGTCTGTGACCCACACCACGGCTTGCAGCAATGCCAGATCCTTAACCCACTGAGCAAGGCCAGGGGTCGAACTTGTATCCTCTTGGATGCTAGTCAGATTCGTTAACCACTGAGCCATGATGGGAACTCCAATTATGGTTATTTTAATATCTCTAACTCGTAGTTCCAATATTCAGAACCTCTACAGACCTAGTTTTGTTGCTTATGATTATCACTGGTCTTCATTCATGTTGCCTTGTCCCTTTATGTCCCTGGTTCTCTATAAGTGTGGGCTGAACATTTTATTTGAATCAACCCTAAGATATTATCTTTCCCCAGAAAAGATTTTCATTTGTGATCTATGATCACTACCATCTTAGATCACCTTAATTCAGTTTCAGACACTAAGATTCTTATGGGCTGGATTTTACTCTAAGAGGCGCTATGCTTTTGATTCACCGATATGCCCATTGTACCATCTTTTCTGGTACTGTCCCAAAGTGGGGGACTTCATTGGTCTTTTTCCTTGGTGGCACCTGGATTCTAACTTTATTCCTCCTTTACATGAAAGCTGTCAAAAACACCACCCAGACATCCAAGTGACAGATATTTCCAAAGCAAATAACCCCAACTGCCAAGATTCTTATCTTCTCTTGAATTTTGGCCCAGTTATTCCTCACCACGTTGTTGTCCTTCCGATGCTTTTAAGTGGATGCTTTCTATATTTTGCCCAGCTTTTCTGATCATCATCGGTGGGAGTATTGGTCAAGTAGAAGAGGAATTCTAAGTCAGGCCTACAGATATACTGAGCATCTTCACTTCTAGGCTAAAATCAATATTTCTTTTTTTTTTTTGCATTTTGTATTTTTTTTTTTTTTTTTT
>PVHT021183661.1:3468240-3483089 GCA_004024745.2 Catagonus wagneri
TTTTTTTTCTTCACTTGTTCTACCCAGTTATTTCAGGGGTTTCTTGCAGTTTTTGGAGGTTTAAATTGATCAGCATTCAGATGATGATTTGTCCAACTTGTTTTTTATTTAGATGCGTTTTTTGATGTATTTGTGGGAGAGGGTGAGCGCGACCTCTTACTCCTCCGCCATCTTGCCGCCAACCCAATATTTCTGATTAGTAGTCATAACTTGGGGTGCAGGTATTTTGGCTGCATATATGCTATTTTAAATACCTTTTGAATAATAAAATGGTAGTAATGTGTGCTTTTTGATGATAACAGGGTACTTGAACTTCCTAATTTCTCAGAACATAAAAATTCTATCTTAATTTTAACTTTCAGAATAAAGTTGGAAATCTATATTTTACCAAGTACATTAAAAATAAAAAAAATTAATGTCAACCATCGTCATTATTTCATAAAAGAAAGAATTTTGACATCGAAAACTCAGTAAGGACATAATCTCATGAAAGATCATCCTTTAAATTGCATAAATCAAGTTATGTAAATTTCATTACTTTGTTGTTGTTGATGTTTTGCCTTTTTAGGGCTGCACCCATGGCATATGGAAGTTCCTGGGCTAGGGGTCGAATACGAGCTGCAGCTGCTGGCTTACACCACAGCCATCGTGACACCAGATCTGAGCTGTGTCTGTGACCTAAAGCATAGTTCACAGCTATGCCAGATCCTTCCCCCACTGAGCAAGGCTAGGGATCGAACCCGCATCCTCATGGATACTAGCTGGGTTCGTTACCACTGAGTCACAATGGGAACCCCCAAGTTCACCACTTTATTATTTTTCTCCTTTCATCAAGGATAAGTGGAAATTGGAATTCCTTTGTGGCTCAGCAGGTTAGAGATCTGACACCGTTACTGCTGTGGCTCTGGTTACAGCTGTGGCATAGGTTTGATCCCTGGCCTGGGAATTTCTGTATGCCACAGGCACATACAAAAAAAGAAAACTGATAAGTGAAAATTTGATTATCTGGAAACAGAAGTGTCCAGACTGGTATTTCAGAGCTATTGCCTTACACTATTTAATTTATTCTCTAAAATGACATTTAAAAAATAACAAAAATCTGGGAACTGTATCAAATCTCCTGGGATAGACCATGATGGAAAATAATATAAAAAAAAGAATGTATATATGCATGATTGAGTCACTTTTCTGTACAACAGAAACTGGCACAGCATTGTAAATCAATTATACTTTAAGAAAATAAAAATTAAAGATATCAAAAATCTAAACATAAAATGTTATTGAATAAAATGCATGTAGGTCTCCAATGAAATTCTCTCTAAATCACCAATCTTATGCTAAATTAAATGAAAAACAGATTCTCAGTTATGTGCCAACAGAATCAAGCTGGCAATGATCTTTTTGTGCATTGATAAAGAAATCTACAAGTATTTTTATACTTTAGGGATACCGAGATGTTCCTAAAAAAAACTCATATTACATCTTAAAGTCAGCACGACACCCAGAGCTATTTATTAAATGTGAAGAATAATTCAAAATATGGAATATTTTTATGTTATTTTCAAAGGATATGACAAAAATTTCTGAACTCTGGTCACATAATACTTCCTGGAAGATTTTACATTAATAGAGAACAAAACTTAGATAATGTTAATGCAAATTCACACAAATCTCCATATCTCACAAGAAGAACAAGATGGGTATTTTTGTGAAAGTCTCAACATCTTATTAAATAAGGTTCTTTGAATTTGATTTAGGATGCAAAAATAAAATTCTTTTACATAGCTGCAGAGGAGATGGTACATGACTTTTATTTTTTAAATAGACGTTTAGTTAATTATGAGGTCTCATATTAATTAGCATGTTTTTCAGAAGCCTATGGATATTGAATTTACTTACAGATATGGAAAAAAGATGAAGAGGATATTACCTACTAACAACAGAATAAGGAGCTTACGGCATTTTTCTTTGCCAATCTCTCAGGTTTTTTTTTTAATCAGATTTAAATCTGCATGAAATTTCTTACCATTTGAGCTTCAGATTTGCTTTCTCTTAAATACATAATACATAATGTGCACTTTTCAATATTTACAAGAAAGCTTTTGCCTTTAGACTTCAATATATAGACTTTAGAATATACACAACAGTTTATCAGTATTATCACTCTGTATGGGCTTACCATAATTTAGAATATTGCTAATATTCCATTTTTACCCCTGAATTTTCCCCAAAGACTACCCATCTCTGTAATTAGGTCCAATCTCTCAGACTGTGGGAATGTAGCAGCTTCATTTGGTGTGTGAGTACGCAGCAATCCTAAACACATTCTAATTAACAGGAATCCTGGTATTGCGTTCCTTGCCAAATAGGAGCACATGCCCATCCTTTGTTGACAAAGGTGAAATCTACAGCCAGGAAATTCCAAAGAACAATGACCACCACCTGAGTAGCGAGCAGACTTTAGATGTAGCCAAGGCATTCCTGCCCTGTTCCAAAAACAGCAACTTGGTCCTCAGTCTGAATAAAGTGAAAATTACATTTGATGGAAATTGCACTATTTTCTTTCTTTCTTTTTTTTCTTTTTAGGGTTGTACTTGCAGCATATGGAGGTTACCAGGCTAGGAGTTGAATCAGAGCTACAGCTGCTGGTCTACGCTACAGCCACAGCAACACAGGATCTGAGTCACGTCGAGACCTACACCACAGCTCACGGCAATGCCAGATCCTCAACCCACTGAGTGAGGCCAGGGATCGAACCCGTAACCTCATGGTTCCTAGTCAGATTCATTTCCACTGTGCCATGATGGGAACTCTGAAATCATACTATTTTCTTTTTTCCAACTCTAGTGTTTTATTTAAGTCATGGAAACTGTGAACCTTTCCAGTATGGAGAGATGGGGAGATGATTCACGTTGGAGGTATTACAACATGTAGGTATAAGGTGAACATGCAATTTCTCATCCAAATCTGAATACTTCTGAGAGTATAAGTGGGTGCTATCAATAATTATACTGAAATGTCAGGTATAACCTGGGATGGTATTGTACAAACTTAAACCTATAAGGCAAGCACTGGATCAAATGCATGGCAAATATGAAACCGGACATGGCCCCACGGGGCTCCTGGGCGCCAGAGCCTTTCTGTGTCCCCCATTTCTTGTTCTTAGGAAATGGGTCTTGTTCAGCCTCCATGAGCTTCCCTGAGTTCCTGGGGACAGGTTCAAATGGATGCTGATCAGGGAAGGGAAGGGATGCAGAGACCAGCGAGGAAGAGTCAAGAAACAATAATGCAGCCTTGGGGCAGGTCCTGGTTCCCTCTCAGGGGATACACATAATGACTAGGCATCTTATACACCTAAGAGGAAAGTTCTGTTCCTTATGCTTCTTTGAGAAATGAATACTTCAATACTGAGCAGCTTAGAGTCTTTCCTTGTCCTTCTCCCTGGCTCAGTTGCACCCTAAACACAATCGCCTGTAAGTTAAAGAGTAGGCACCCTGAGCACAATTCCCTTTGGGTTAAAGATTATTAGCACGTGATGTTTTTCAGGGACTTTCCTAGTTTGTTCTAGTCTCTGGCAAAGCAATAAAGCTATTTTTTTTCTCCTTTACCCAAAACTCTTGTCTTTGTGTTTCAATCCAGCACCAGCCAACAGAGGCCAAATTCTGGCAACAAATATGGAAAAGCACAAGTTCACAAATGAAATAGATGCCCTTATGAGTTATATTTTTTCTTTAAACTGAAATTCCTATTAAAATCCCAGTGGCATTTTTTTTTTCACAGAAATGGAAAAAACAATCCTAAAATTTGTATGAAACTATAAAAGACCCCTAATAGCTAAAGCAATCTGGAGCAAAAAAGAAGAAAGCTGAAAGATCATGGTCCCCAATGTTAAACTATATTACAAAGCTGATACTAGCATTAAAAACAGGAACATTGACCAACGGAAAAGAATAGAGAATCCAGAAGAAAACTCATGTGTATACGATCAATGAATTTTTTTACAAAAGTAGGAAAGTGCATTCTTTTTAATAAATGGTGTTGGGCAAACTGGATACCAGTATGCAAATGAATGAAATTGAACTATTACCTTAGCATAAACAAAAATCAACATAAAATGGATTAAAGACAAATGTAAAACCCCAAACCATAAAACTCCTGGAAGAAAATATAGAGGAAAATCTCCTTGATCTTGATCTTGGCAATGATGTTTTTGGAACTGACACTCAGAACGCAGGCAACAAAAGCAAAAACAAACCAGTGGGGAAGCTGCAAGTTTCACCACAAGGAGCAAAGTGGAAATATGCAAGGGCCATAATTTTAGCACTGCTTAGGGGCTGCTGCTGCTACTGACATACCACAATAGAGGAACTTGGTAGGATTTTCTCCATAAATGCAGATAAAACATAAATACATACAGATAAAACAGAGAAATACCAATTTGCAAAGTTAGAGCTCTGCCGTACCCAGCTCAGCGTTCAGGTGCACGTTTTCCTGCCTCTGCTTAGTCGCTGTATCTGTCATCCCAGGTGAAAGGGAAAACAGCCTAGTGATTCCACGCACAGTAATGAATGGTGTGCAGAAGTAGACACAGAAATTCAAGCTGTTTACAATTTCTGTACATTGATATAACAGTCAAAAAACGCATTGTTAGGAGTTCCCATCATGGCACAGCGGAAACAAATCCTACTAGGAACCATGAGGTGGCGGGTTTGATCCCTGGCCTCGCTCAGTGGGTTAAGGATCCGGCGTTGCCGTGAGCTGTGGTGTAGGTCGCAGACGCGGCTCAGATCCTGCGTTGCTGTGCCTGCAGCGTAGGCTGGTAGCTGTAACTCCAATTGGACCCCTAGCCTGGGAACTTCCATATGTCGTAGGTGCAGCCTTAAAAAGCAAAAAAAAAAAAAAAAAAAATCATTGTTATTGTACTCTTAGACTACCAAGTCACGCAAACAGTCCGTTACCAAGTTGGGCTCATCATTTTTAGCAAAGGTCAGTTTTACTCCTTTCCTGACCGAGAACCCTGTTTGTCTTATAATTGCAAATTAGAGTCCAGGTAGAATGCTACGGTATTGATCAAGCGTCAGGCTACTGGATTACTGAAACACACTTTTACTTCCACTGCTGATCTTCATTCCAGTCTTTGTGGGTACAAAAGAGGGGACTGACCATCTTGCCCCAACATTGTGTAGAAGTTCCCTATAAGGGCGGATGGAAATGAACGCTGATCAGTTCCTGACCGCACCCCCCAAATTACCAGTAAATCAGATACCTCCAAAAAAGTCTGTGACATTACTTCCAGGTCAGGGACAAGTGGGGTGGCTTTGATAATACTGTAGAGCAATTACAAAACAAAAAGCAAACCTGGGGATGGGAGCACAGCAATCTTACCTATTATTTCTAGCATCTCCTTCTTGGATTCTGAGCAAGAAGGGAGTACACCTGGGCATAACCAAGTAGCCATCTAGGTGTGCGAAAGACGATCTGAGCACAAGGATAGCCTGTCAGTTTTCTGATTTGGGAGGACAGCTAACATGTTTAGAAACAAGGAATGACTATAGATACTTGATATATGACTGGATTATTAATGAGAGTAAGCACGTTATTATAACAGCCACAACAGAATGTGACATGCTGACCATTAGGAATTTTCATCTTGTCCAAAAGTAAGTGATCATTAGAGGTTTTTTCATTTTGTTCTCTTGCTTTATTTTTCTTTCTGCAATTGCTTATGGAAATGAGGGGAAAGGATCCAAAGGCGTAACTAGAGTCAGTATAAATATTAACAGATTTTTGAAAAGGGAGATTATACATATGGGTCTAACAGTAAGTTCTGCCACCCAGGAGCAGAAGGCAAAGCAAAGCTTTCACCATGTAATGTTGAAACAGACTGCATACTCAGCAATGCAATCCTCTGCACTTCCAGTTCTCACTTTTGATTATATTTGAGTTTATTCATTAATTTTCATATGTCCTGCTATGTATTTACAATGACATTATGTAGTTACACCAAACAATGGTTAAATGACAACATAGGGTGTTCTCTTCGTGGCTCAGTTGTTAACGAGCCTGACTAGGATCCATGAAGGTGCAGATTTGATCCCTGGCCTCGCTCACTGGTTAAGGATCCAGTGTTGCCATGAGCTGTGGTGTAGGCTGCAGACACAGCTCGGATCCCGCGTTGCTGTGGCTGTGGTGTAGGCCAGCAGCTACAACTCTGATTCGACCCCTAGCCTGGGAACCTCCATGTGCTACGGGTGTGGCCCTAAAGAGCAAAATAAATAAATAAACAAACAAATAAATAAATAAATAAAAATAAATGACAATATAAAGTTTTAAAACTCTAGTTTTCAAAAAACGTAATAGATCTTTCTAAGTATATATAAGGTTACGATTAAAATGCAATTACTCAAATCCATCATAATTTAAGTATTATGAAGAAGAAATAAATTTATATCTGGCCAAGAATACATAGTTAAAAAAAGATAATAAAACACAGACTAGAGACTTGTGCTTCTGAGATGATGGAGTGGGCATATGTTTCTTGGTCCTTCTTACGAAGTACAACTAAAATTCTTGAACACTACCTATAAAATAAACAGAAGAAGGCTCTGAAATGTGGAGAGAAGAGGGCAGACCAGCTAGGGGACTCGGGGTCCATGAAACAGCATGGCAGTAAATTCCTTGTGTTTTCTTTTTGCCTTCCTAGTTTTCAGACCTGAGGGTAAAGAAGTCAGCAACCTGGAAACATTAATAATGTGAGGAAACAAAAAAAGAGCCCTAACTGAAGGCTGCTCTTTCTAGCAGCTAGACAAAAGAGAGAACTTTTAGATAATAACTACTCTACTCCAGCCAAATACCACAGGAAAAACTGTGCCTGCCACCCACTCCCCCCATGCCAGCAAGGTCTGAACAGAAAGCCTAGGCCAGAGTCTAGGGGTGGTAGCAGAGAAATCTGAGTTGGGAGCTGGAACTTTCATTCCAGCAACCAAACTTCACCCCTACCCCTGTGGAGACCACATAAGGAGTCTAGACTTGTACTTGCACCTGACAATACCAAGGCACCCTTCCCCCCCTCACCGGGGGGCGCTGTCTGTGAAGATCAAGTGAGGGGAGGTGACTCCTACTCAGCCCAGCAGTCATGAGACAGTCCTTCCTCAGGTGTCAATGGAGGCCAACCAGGGGATCTGCCTGGCAGTGACAAGACAGCATCTTCCCCTCCCCCTGTTGAAGTGGTGCCAGAGAAAGCCCCGCTAAAAACTGAAGGGTTACAGTTGATCCACAGTTTTGGCACATGATAGGAAAATATTCGGTTCTTCACACAAAAGCACTCATCATCCTTAGAACCAAGGTCTCAAACTGCATGAAAAATGACAATCAATAGATAACAACACGCTGTGACAGATGTTAGAATTTTCTGACAAAGACTTTTTGACAAAGAATTTTTTTTCTAGGGCTGCGGCATATGAAAGTTCCCCAGCCAGGGACTGAATCTGAGCCACAGCTGCGGCAAGGCCAGATCCTTCAACTCACTGTGCTGGGCTGAAGATCGAACCCTAGCCTCCACAGTGACCTGAGCCACTGCAGTCGGATTCTTAACCCACTGCATCACAGTGGGAACTCCTGACAAAGATTTCAAAGCAGCCATGATAAACATGCTTCAATAAGCAATTATGGGAGTTCCCTTCGTGGCTCAGTGGTTAACGAATCCGACTAAGAACCATGAGGTTGTGGGTTCGATCCCTGGCCTTGCTCAGGATCCGGCGTTGTCATGAGTTGTGGTGTAGGTTGCAGACGCGGCTCGGATCCCGTGTTGCTGTGGCTGTGGCGAAGGCCGGCGGCTACAGCTCCTGTTAGACCCCTAGCCTAGGAACCTCCATATGCCGCGGGTGCGGCCCTGGAAAAGGCAAAAAGACAAAAAAAAAAAAAAGCAATTATGTACACATTTGAAATAAACAAAAAGAAAGCTTCAGCCAAGAAACAAAGTCTCAGCAAAGATAGAGAAGACTTAAAGAACTAAAGGAAAATTTTGGAACTAGAAAACACAGTAACCAAATAAAAAGCTCAATTGAGGGAGTTCCTGCTATGGAGCAGCAGAAATGAATCCAACTAGTATCCATGAGGATGATGGTTCAATCCCTGGCCTTGCTCAGTGGGTTAAGGATCTGGCATTGCCATGAGCTGTGGTGTAGGATTGCAGACGTGGCTTGGATTCCTCGTTGCTGTGACTTTGGTGTAGGCTGGCAGCTGTAGCTCTCACCCAAACCCTAGCCTGAGAACTTCCATATGTCGTGGGTGCAAAAAAAACAAACTCAGTTAAGGGTTAAGGTGCTGAACAGCAATTAATGGAGGGGACAGAGGAGAGAATGAGTGAACTTGGAGATAGAAAAGCAGAAGTTAACCAATCTGAACAACTGAGAGGAAACAGGATGAAAACAAAGTGGACAGAGTCTCAGGGACTTGTGATATTGTAACAAGTGATCTGACATTGTGCTTTGGGAGCCTTGGAGGGAAAGGAGAAAAAGGGTGGGGCTGAAAAAGTATTGAAAGAAAGAAGGGCTGAAAACCTCCCAAATTTGAATCTGCAGGGCACATCAACCTGCAGATTCAATATCTGAGCAAATTCTGAAGATGATAAACATAAAGAAATCCACACCAAACAATTTAAATGATTTAAATAACATTCACAGAATACTCCATCAAACAATCACAGAATACATACCCTTCTCAAATGCCCACGGAACATATCCTGGGCCATAAAACAAATTTCATAAATCGGTAAATTTAAAAGAATCAGAATCATATGGAAAACTCATAGAGTGTGTTCCCTTACCAGAATGCAATCAAACTGGAGATAAATAACAGACAGATTAACAGAAAAACCTCCAAATGCTTACAAACTAAACACATATCTAACTAATTCATAGGACAAAGAGGAAATGTCAAAAGAAAAAAATTTTTTTGTGTCTTTTGTCTTTTTAAGGCCATACCTGTGTCATATGGAGGTTCCCAGGCTAGGAGTCCAATCAGTGCTGCAGCTGCCGGCCTACACCACAGCCACAGCAATGCCAGACCTGAGCCTCATCTGTGACCTACACCACAGCTCACAGCAATGACGGATCCTTAACCCACTGAGTGAAGCCAGGGATTGAACCTGTGTCCTCATGGATACCAGTCGGGTTTGAGTCATGACGTGAACTCCTCCAAAGAAAATTTAAAATGCAGTGAGTTGAATGAAAATGACAGTATCCAAAAGTGGATACTAAAGCTGCACTGAGAGGGAGATGCATAGCAGTAAATGCATACATCAGAAAAGAGGAAGTTTCAAATAAATACTCTAAGCTCCCACCTGACGAACAGATAGAAGGGGAGCAAAATAAACCAATTAAAGCACAAGGAAGGGAACAATAAAAACAAGAGCAAAAATCAATGAAATTTAAAAATAGTGACATAAGGAAGTTCCTGTGTGGAGCAGGGGGTTAAGGATCTGGCATTGGCACAGCTATGCTGCAGGTCACAACTGCAGTTTGGGTTCCATCCCTGGCCTGGTAACTTCCACAAGCCATGGGTGCGGCCAAAAAATAAAAATACAAAAGCAAGAAAATAAAGGAAACCAAGAGCTGGTTCTTTGAGAAGATCAGTAAAGTTGATAAATTATCAATGTTAGGAATGAAGCAGAGGAGATCACTACAAATCCTGCATCAAAAAAATCCTGCAGTTCCCATCATGGCTCAGTGGAGATGCATCTGACTAGTATCCATGAGTACGCAGGGTTAAGAATCTGGCATTGCTGTAGCTGTGGGGAAGGCAGGTGGCTATAGCTCTGATTCGACCCCTAGCCTGGGAACTTCTATATGCCACAGGTGAGACCCTAAAAGGACCAAAAAAAAAAAAAAAGAAGGGGAATACTTCCCCCTAAGACTGGGAAACAAGGCAAGAATGTCTGTTTTCATCACTCTTATTTAACACAGCACTGGAATTTCTAACCAGGACAGTTTAGGCAATGAAAGGAAATAAAAATCATATGGTTTGGAATGCAGATGACATGATTGTTTACTTCGAGAGTCCCAAAGAATCTGCAAAAATACTCCTAGAACTAATGAGTAAATTTAGTAAGCTCAGATGACAAGATAAACATACAAAAATCAATTGTAGTTCTTACATTAGCAGTGAACATGTGGACACTAAAACTAAAAATATCACGTACAAGGTGGACACTAAAATTAAAAATATCACATACAAGTTCACAGATGTGGCTCGGATCCCAAGTTGTGGCTGTGGTGTAGGCCGGCGGCTATAGCTCCAATTCAATCCCTAGCCTGGGAACTTCCACATGCCGCGAGTGCGGCCCTAAAAACCAAAAAAAAAAAAAAAAACAAACAGAAAGAAAGAAAAAAAGGTACAGTTGCTCAGAAGAAGGGAAATGTTTAAGTATTAATTTGGCAAAAATGTACAGGATTCATACGCTGGAAACTACACAATGCTAACGAAAGACAGCAAAGAGGACCTAAACAAACTGAGAGATATACTGTGTTCATGGATTGGAAGGGTCCATACAGGTAAATGCGTCAATTCTTCCCAAACTGATATACAGGTTTAACAAATTTCTATCCAAAAATCTCACAAACTTTTTTGTGGATATAGATAAACGATTCTAAGATGTATATAAAAAAGCAAAGAAAGTAGCCAAAACAATTTTGAAAAAGAAGAGAAAAATGCGAGGATTCTGGCTACTTGGTTTTCAGACATTATATAGCTACAGTAATAAAGACTGTGATATTGAGAAGGGACAGACATATGGCTGAATGGCACAGAACAGAGGACCCAGAAGCAGACTTGCACAAATGTGATAACTGAATTTTGATGAAAGTACAAAAGCAATTCAATGGGCTTTTTTGGAAAATGGTGCAGGAACAACCGGGCACACACAGGCAAAAACAAACCTCAACTTGAGATTCACAGCATAGGTAAAAGTGAATCTATGGATTATCAGCTTAACTATAAAATTATGAAAGTTTTAGAAAAAAAGCAGAGCAGAAAATCTTTGGGATCTAGGATGAGGCAAGGCATTCTCAGACTTCACAATAAAAACATGATCCAAAAAAGGAAAAGTTGATAAATTGCACACCATTAATATTAAAAACTTTTTTTTTCTGTGAGAGAACTTGATAAAAGGTTGCAAACACACTAGGAGAAAACACTTGCAAACCACCAATCTGACACAAGAATATGTAGAATATACAGAGAACTCTCAAAACTAAATAGCACAAAAAGCAAACAAGACAAATAAAACATGGGCAAAGATATGAAGAGATATTTCACTGAATAATATATAGAGATGTTAAATAAGTACTTGAAAATTTTTCAACTTCATTACCTACTAGGAAAAGGAAAATTAAAGCCAAATGAGATATCACTACACATCAAAGAGAATGGCCAAAAAAAAAAAAAAAAAAGAGTGACAACATCAAATGCTAATGCTGTTAAGAAACCAGTTTTTTTGTTTGTTTGTTTGTTTTTGCTTTTTAGGCACAGCACCTGCGGCATATGGAGTTTTTCAGGCTAGGGGTCTAATCGGAGCTACAGCTGCCAGTCTATGCCACAGCCACAGCAATGTGGGATCCGAGCTGCGTCTGCAACATACACCACAGCTCACAGCAACGCCAGATCCTTAACCCACTGAGTGAGGCCAGGGATGGAACCCACAACCTCATGGTTTCTAGTCGGATTCATTTCCACTGCATCATGACGGGAACTCCCAGGTCACTTGTATATTACTGGTGGAAATATAAAATGGTTAAGTCACTCTGGGAAACTGGCAGTTTCTGAAAATGCAACTAGCCTTCAATGTAGCAACTAGCCTTCCATTTAACATTTGCGTTCCTGGGCCTTTATTCCAGAGAAATGAAAACCTATGTTTGCATATAATCCTGTACATAAATAGTTGTAGTAGTTTATCCATAATAGTTGCAAACTGGAAACAATCCAGATGTCCTTCAAAGAGGTGAAGAGTTAAACAAACTGTGGCATATCTGTAGCATTGAATACAACTCAGCAATAGAAAGGAGTGAAGTACTGAAAATTGAAAACATCCGATGAACCTCCAGAGGAGTGTGCTGAATGGGAAAAAGCCAGAAAAGTTACACATCATACAGCTCCTTTATTGTAACATTCTTGAAATGACAAAATTACAGAAAGGGAGGAGAGAATGTGGTTGCTCAGGGTTGAGAAGGGGGTGAGGGCTGGCGGGAAGGGGCTGTGACTTTCAAAATGCAACATGGTGGTAGAACTGCTGTGCACTTGACTGCCTCAATGTCAATAGCCCAGCTGGGATACTGCACTGATAATGTGAGATGCTTCTATCAGGGGCTACTGAGTAAAGGGTACCTGAGATCTCTATTTTTTCTTCCAGTTCTATGTGCATCTACAATTATCTAAAAATAAAAATTTCACTAAAACGCACACAACATACATTTATCTTCTCTGTCCCTCAAAATGTTAAGTTCTGCAGAAAATTTCCTGGTAGCCTAAGACTCCTTCATTAACTAGTTCAATTTACGTTTCTTCCAAGGTCTCAAAGCTAGTGAGAACCTATCATCTAAGCTGATGGTAAATCACTTAATCACTGTTAATATGAAGAACATATCAGAAAAATAAAACACCTTAAATAATTTCCCAGCTAGTGTAATGGGCAAATCTCTGTAGTTCTCCATAGTTGAGTAGGGTTGGGAATTGTGTAACGATGGTTTTAAAAATTCAATTTACTTGAATCCATGTTTCCTGGTATATAGTTCTTTTTAATAAGGGTGCAAGGAAGAAATGTCACAGATTTAAAAAGTTGTAGTTAATTAGCCTTTTGCCAAATTCAAACTTTGCATAAATGACAGTCTTTTTTTTTTTTTTTTTTTTTTTTTTTTTGTCTTTTTAGGGGCTCATCCGTGGCATATGGAGGTTCCCAGGCTAGGGGTCTAACAGGAGCTATAGCTGCCAGCCTTTGCTACAGCCACAGCAACGCAGGATCCGAGCCGCGTCTGCAACCTACACCACAGCTCACGGCAACGCCGGATCCTTAACCCACTGAGCAAGGCCAGGGATCGAACCCGCAACCTCATGGTTCCTAGTCGGATTCATTAACCACTGAGCCACAACGGGAACTCTGACAGAGTCGTGTTTGCATTTAATTTTTGCGCTGTGGTAAAAGTCAGGGAGAAGACATCTATCCATACTTTTACCAAAATTCAGAAAATAAATTTAATTTGTTTAGGGATTTTTCTGTGTCAGGAGATATAATTTCACTAAAACCTAAAACGAAATGCTTCAAATTAATTTTACGGTCTAGTATTAAACACTTTAAATCATTGTAAAAGATCTCAGTACAAGGAAAAGTTCCTTAATGATTTTTTACAACTACTGATTATCTGCCCAGTGCCAAGTGTTCCAATTTGTATCTCCTTGGTCCTAATCTTATAACTCGGTAGTAGGGATATTGAGGAATACCTGCAACAACCAAGTTACATTTTTTTTTTTGGTAAAGATCATATTTACCTTTAAGCAAAGATTTTGTAAATCAACTGAGTAACTGATTTTCACTTGGAATGGAAAAGGATCTTTTCCAAGGAGGAAACAATTATAAAATTCAGTTCTCTAAACATCAATGTCTTTAATCGATTTCTAAGTATTTGTGCTGGTGAGAGCATGTAATCTATGGCCTGGATGTTTCACGAAATCCATGCTTGTATTTCTCTCATCCTGAAAGGTTTTCCTCAAAGCGATGCACACATAAAGCATAAATATTTGGGCTTAATGTTTTCTGTTTCCCTTTTTTTGTTTTTCCTGGGAGTCTTTAATACCGCTTATTTTATGCTTGTGTGTCTACTTGGTAGTGTCTAGAACCAATTAAAATAAGAGCTCCACCGAATGTGAGACTAAACTTTACCTGCTAATATTCTAAAAAGCTGCACCCTCCTGTCTTATTCAAAGGTAGCTTTCAAGGGAAACACATGTCCTTTACTAACAGTGTGACAGCTTTCCAACCCTGGAGGAACCAACTCCTTACCAAGGTGGGACAAAACATCTGTAAAGCAGAGGCTTCTTATCAAAATTCGACTATAAGGAGGCCTTCCTTTGAGGCCAGGGCTCTCTGTCTCTAAGTCTGGGAGAATGGTTCTTGAGCAGGGATCTTAGCAGGAATAATACAAAAAATGCTTGACTATAGGAGTTTCCACTATGGTGCAGTGGGTTAAGAATCTGCTGCAGCGGAGCAGGTTCAATCCCAGCCCAGTGCAGTGGGTTAAAGGATCCTGCATTCCTGCAGCTGCAGCATAGCTTGCGGCTACGGCTCGGATTCAGTTCCTGGCCCAAGAACTTCCATATGCTGTGGGTGCAGCCATTAAAAAAAAAAAAAAAGAGCCAAACTATGGAAATAGCAGATAGATGATGGCAAACCAGCACAAACAGCCACACAGCAGGGCTGGGTCCTTGCCCAGCACAGGTCTCTGAGTGAGGGAATTCTTTCTTTCTCTTTTTTTTAAACTTATTTTGTTAATTGAATTTTTTTTGCTTTTTTGGCCGCCCCACAGTGGATGGCATTCTCGGGCCAGAGATCAGATCTGACCCACAGTCGCGACCTAAGCCACAGCTGCAGTAAGCCCAGACACTTAACCCACGGCACCAGGGCCGGGGACGGAACCCGAGTCCCAGTGCCCCAGAGACACCGCTGGTCCTGCTGCTCTACAGTGGGAACTCCTGACTCAGAGAATTCTTAAATGAGCAGCTTATAGTAGAAGATACTTCTGCTTCATTGGCTACTAAGAAAGAAGGAAAGACAGAAAGACGGATGGACGGACGGAAGGAAG
>PVHT021183661.1:3484089-3510845 GCA_004024745.2 Catagonus wagneri
GAAAAGAAAATCACGAACTTGGGGAACAGACTTGTGGTTGCCAAGGGGGCGGGGGAGGGGTGGGGGAGGGGTGGGAGGGAGTGGGGATAACTAGTGCTTTAATGATGGAATAGCAAGGAGCTCCAACTGTAATGCACGGGGAACTATATCTAATTACATGTGACAAATCCATATATGTACATGTAATCGGGTCACCACACGGTGCAATTGGAAAATCTGACAGAAATCTGTAAACCAGCTATAATGCAAAAATAAAAAAATAAAAAGAGTCTAATTCTGTTGTGACTGAGCCATTGCACTTCTTGGGTTTCTTTGTTATAGCATTTCCACTACCCTAACACCATGCTTGTTAAAATATTACTCTGATGATGATGTTAAAATTATTTCAGAATTTTTCTTCTGCATATATATATATATATATGATCAATAAGGATCTATTGGATATCTGAAGTCTTGAATAAATTAAGACATTGACTTAAAACTCTTTTAACTCATAGTACTTAAGTTTTAAAGCAATGCAAAGGAATTTGTTTAAAAAGAATTATAGAGTATATTTTTACTTTGGATGATCTCAATTCTTATAAAGGAAGTTCACAAATACTGTCAAAAATAGTCTAGAACGTCTGTTTTTTAAATAAGAAATAAAAGAGCATTCATTCATTTACTATAAGGCACAGTACATGTCCCTACTTCTCAGCTTGCTTATATTTTAACACCGAAGAGATTAGATACTTGCATATATAACTTAGCACAAAAGTTAGTGACAGGTTCCAAAAACTGGATTAGAAGTTATTTAAATTTGGAAACATACAATGCCAAGAAACTATGTAGGTATGTTTCTGGGTGACTAATAATTGTCTCAGCAATGCAGAAGTTAATAACTGTAAATAAAGCATTTTCAATAGAACCATCATTAAATCATTTCCACTTTTAGTTTTGGGAACAGAAAGACAGAAGTAAGTTTTTAAAAAATGTACGAATGTTTTCAGTCTTTGAAGACCTCAAGAATTATTAAAATGAATACACTTGTACTAATCCTTCTTAAACTCTTCTAAAAGATTGAAGAAGGAACATTCCCAAAGATATTCTATGAAGCCACCATCACTCTAATACAAAAACCAGAGTACTACCAAAAAAAAGTATAGACCAATATCTTTGATGAATATAGATGCAAAAATTCACAACACAATTTTAGCCAACCAAATCCAACAACACATAAAAAAGATAATATACCACGACCAAGTGGGATTCATCACAAGTTCACAAGCATGGTTCAACATATGCCAATCAATCAATGTTATACTCCACATTAACAAAAGAAAAGTCGTAAACCACATGATCATCTCAATAGATGCAGAAAAAGGAGTTAACAAAATTCAGCATGCATTCATGATAAATACTCTATCCAAAGTGGGCACAGAGGGAACATATCTCAACACAATAAAAGTGTAGCCAATATAACACTCAGTGGAGAAAAGCAGGAAGCCTTCCTGCTAAAATCTGGAACACATTTTATTCAACATAGCAGTGAAAGCCCTAGCCACAGCAATCTGACAAAAAAAAAAAAAAAGAATAAGAGGTATCCAAATTGGAAGGGAAGAGGCAAAATTGTCACTCTATGCAGATGACATGAAACCAAATATAGAAAACCGAAAGACGCCACACAAAACTACTCATTCTGATCAACGAACTCAGCAAAGTGGCAGGATACAAGATTAACATTCAGAAATCAGTTGTATTCCTGTATACTAACAATGAAATATTAGAAAAGGAATATAAAAAAACAATACCTTTTAAAATCACACACCCCAAAATAAAATACCTAGGAATAAAACTGACCAAGGAGGAGAAAGATTTATACTCTGAGAACTATAAAACATAAATCAAGGAAATTAAAGGGAATTCAAAGAAATGGAAAGATATCCCAGCGTCCTGGATTAGAAGAATTAATACTGTGAAAATGGACATACTACCCAAAGCAATCTACAGATTTAATGCAATCCCTATCAAATCACCAATGGTATTTTTCACAAAACTAGAACAAACAATCCAAAAATTTATATGGAACCATAAAGTCCCCAAATTTCCAAAGCAATCCTGAGGAAAAAAAGCCAAGCAGGAGGCATAACTGCCAGTTCAGACAATATTGCAAAGCTACAGTAATTAAGACAGTGTGGTACTAGTACAAAAACAGACATATGGACCAATGGAACAGACTAGAGAGTCCAGAAATAAACACAGACACCTACAGTCAATTAATCTTCAACAAAGGAGGCAAGAAATACAAAAAAAAAACCCATAAGAAAATACTATGAATAATTGTATGCCAATGAATTTGACAACCTAGAAGAAATGGACAACTTTCTAGAGACTTACAGCCTGCCAAAACTGAATCAAGAAGAAATAGATCAACTGAACAGACTGATCACTAGAAATGAAATTGAATATGTCATAAAAACACTCTCTACAAACAAAAGTCCAGGAACAGGTGGCTTCACAGGCAAATTCTACAAAACATACAAAGAGAAACTTATACCCAATTCTCCTTAAACTTTTCCAAAAGGCTGAAGAAGAAGAAACACTCCCAAAGACATTCTATGATGCCACCATCACCCTAATACCCAAACCAGACAAAGACACCACCAAAAAAGAAAACTATAGGCCAATATCTCTGATGAATACAGATGCAAAAATTCTCAACAAAATTTTAGCCAACCAAATCCAACAACATATAAAAAAGGTCAGACACCACAACCAAGTGGTATTCATCACAGGTTCACAAGGATGGTTCATACACAAATCAATCAACGTCACAGGCCACAATAACAAAGGAAAAGTAAAAAGCTCACATGATCATCTCAACAGATGCAGAAAAAGCATCTGACAAAGTCCAACATCCATTCATGATCAAAACTCTTACCAAAGTGGATATAGAGGGAACATTCCTTAACATAATAAAACCCATTTATGACAAACCCACAGCAAATATAATACTCAATGGAGAAAAGCTGAAAGCCTTCCCTCTAAAATCTGGAACAAGGCAAGGATGCCCACTCTCATCACTGTTATTCAACATAGTATTGCAAAGTCCTAACCACAGCAATCATACAAACAAAGGAAATAAAAGGTACCCAAATTGGAAGAGAAGAGGGAAAATTGTTACTGTATGCAGATGACATGACAGTATATATAGAAAACCCTAAGGACTCAACCCAAAAACTACTTGAACTAATCAACAAATTCAGCAAAGTAGCAGGATATAAGATTAACATTCAGAAATCAGTCGCATTTCTGTATACTAACAATGAAATATTAGAAAAGGAATACAAAAATACAATACCTTTTAAAATTGCACCCCAAAAAATCAAATACCTGGGAATAAACCTGACCAAGGAGGTGAAAGACTTATATGCTGAGAACTATAAAATATTAATCAAGGCAATTAAAGAGGATTCAAAGATATAGAAAGATTTTCCATGCTCCTGAGTTAGAAAAATTAATATCATAAAAATGGCCATACTACCCAAAGCAATCTATAGATTCAATGCAATCCCTATCAAATTACCCAAGACATTTTTCACAGAACTAGAACAAACAATCCAAAAATTTATATGGAACCACAAAAGACCCAGAATTGCAAAAGCAATCCTGCAAAACAAAAACCAAGCAGGAGGCATAACTCTCCCAGATTTCAGGCAATATTATAAAGCCACAGTAATCAAGACAGCGTGGTACTGGTACCAAAACAGACATACAGACCAATGGAACAGAACAGAGAATCCAGAAATGAACCCAGATACCTACGGTCATTAATCTTCGACAAAGGAGTCAAGAATATAATACGGGAAAAAGACAGTCTTCTCAGCAAATGTTGCTGGGAAAACGCCACAGCTCCATGTAAATCAGTGAAACTTGAGCACACCCTCACACCCTGCACAAAAATAAACTCAAAATGGCTTAAAGACTTAAATGTAAGACAAGACACCATCAAACTCCTAGAAGAGAACATAGGCAAAACATTCTCTGACATCAACCTTACAAATGTTTTCTCAGGTCAGTCTCCCAAAGCAACAGAAATAAAAGCAAAGATAAACCAGTGGGACCTAATCAAAATGACAAGCTTTTTGCGCAGCAAAGGAAACCATAAAAAAAAAATCAACTTACAGAATTGGTCAAAACAGTTTCAAAGGATGCAACAGACAAGGGCTTAATCTCTAAAATATACAAACAACATATGCAACTCAACAGCAAAAAAGCCAACAACCCAATTGAAAAATGGGAAAAAGACCTGAACAGACATTTCTCCAAGATATACAGATGGCCAACAAGCACATGAAAAAATGCTCAGCATCACTGATTATTAGAGAAATGCAAATCAAAACTGCCATGAGGTGCCACCTCATACCAGTCAGAATGGTATGTCTACAAATAATAAAATATTAGAGATGTATGGAGAAAAGAGAACCCTTCTACACTGTTGGTGGGAATGTAAATTGGTACAACCACTATGGAAAACAGTATGGAGGTGCCTCAGAAAACTACACATAGAGCTACCATATGACCCAGCAATCCCACTCTTGGGCACATATCCAGACAAAACTTTCCTTGAAAAAGACATATGCACCCACATGTTCATTGCAGCACTATTCACAATAGTCAAGACACGGAAACCACCTAAATGTCCATCAACAGATGACTGGATTAAGAAGATGTGGTAGGAGTTCCTGCTGTGGCACAGCAGGTTAAGAATCCAGTGTTGCTGCAGCTGTGGCATAGATTGAAACTATGGCTCAGATTCAGTCCCTGGCCCGGGAACTCCCATATGCCTTGTGTGCAGTGAAAAAAAAAAAAAAAAAAAAAGATTTGGTACAGATATACAATGGAATACTACTTGGCCCAAAAAAAGGAATGAAATAATGCCTTTGCAGCAACATGGATGCAAATGGAGACTATCATACTAAGTGAAGTAAGTTAGAAAGAGAAAGACAAATACCACATGATAGCACTTATATGTGGAATCTAAAATACAGCACGAATGGACCTATGTACAAAACAGAAACAGACTCACAGAAATACAGAACAGACTTGTGGTTGCCAAGGGCAAGGGTGGAGGGAGTGGGAGGAACTGGGAGTTTGGGGTTAGTAGATGCAAACTGTTACATTTAGAATGGATCAACAATAAGGTCCTACCGTACAGCCCAGGGAGATAGAACCAATCTCCTAGGAAAGACCACGATGGAAAAAAATATTTTTAAAATGTATACATATGTCTAAGTCACTTTGCTGTATAGCAGAAATTGGCACATTATAAATCAACTACACTTTAATTAAAAAATAAATTATATGAATTCAACTACATGTACCTGCCAAAAAAGAAACACACATACATATATATAATATATTTTATTGGTGTCAAAGAATTTTAAAGAGGAAATTGGATTATCCTCTATTTCGGTCTTTTTTTGTTGTTGTTGTCTTTTTGCCTTTATGTAGAGCCACACCCGCGGCATATGGAGGTTCCCAGGCTAGGGGTCAAACAGGAGCTGTAGCCGCCGGCCTACACCACAGCCACAGCAACGCGGGATCCGAGCCGTGTCTGCAGCCTTCACCACAGCTCACGGCAACGCCGGATCCTTAACCCACTGAGCAAGGCCGGGGATCGAACCCGCAACATCATGGTTCCTAGTCGGATTCGTTAACCACTGAGCCACAAAGGGAACTCCCTACTTTGGTCTTTTATATTAGAACTTAACTTTCATGTATGGAACAATTCTACTGTATCTAATTTTTAAAAAATACCACTGTGGAAAGAAAACTGAAGCTTGGCAGCTTTTTGTAAGGTAGAAACTAACTGATAATATTCTTTAAAGTTGCATGTGATAACTATCATTAGCTTTATAGTCTTTAAAAGATAATTTTAGATTCACTGAAGATAAAGCTTCTTAGGGGGTCTTAAAGTTAAAATACTTAATGACTTAAAGAACCCTGGACTTGTTTCAGTTGAATCAACCTTATCCCCCAACCCGTGAGAACATTTTCTTCTGCTGCTTAGAGAAATCCCCAGCCAGCAGTCATTGTTTTCATTTTCTTTTTTTTTGGTCTTTTTTTTAGGGCCACATACACAGCATATGGAAGTTCCCAGGCTAGGAGTTGAATCAGAGCTGCAGCTGCCGGCCTACGCTACAGCCACGGCAATGCCAGATCCTTAATCCACTGAGAGAGGTCAGGGATCGAACCCGCGTCCTCATGGATGCTAGTCGGGTTCGTTAACCACTGAGCCATGACAGGAACTCCTCCCATAGCACTTAATTTTTGAGATACTGTTTTCATTCGATCGCTAGTCTACTTTAAACCAACATTTTCAATTCAAGAAGCAATCACTACTTTTCTGTGAATCACTTTGCTTGGGGAAAAAGGCGATAACTACATCTCTGCCTTTAGAGAGAACTGCTGTAGGGGAACAAAACTTGCTACCCTAAAGTGTCTCTTTGGTATATGGATTATTTCAAACCAGAAACAAACCAAAAGACTCGGGAGGAAACTCTGACCTTCCTCCTAATTGCCTAAGAAAATGTAGACACAGGACCTTTACCAGGAAGAATGCTTTACCACAAAGAACTATAGTACAGACCAGGGGTACAAACAAGGAGGAACCAAGCAAAGTCTGTTTTTTTAAAATTCCTCTCTGTGTCCCACTGTCTCTGCATTACCCAGGAAACATTTGTTTACCAACCTCTGTGGTCTTCCTCCAGAACCCATGACCCTCGTTAACATGATAAAAACATCAGGCAGGGAGTTCCATGATGGTCTCCGCTCACACCTTAACCACTGCGGCTCCAGTTCAGTCCATGCGGCCCCACGTCAAGCTGCTTCACACTGTAGCAAAATTCATAATAACTGTTTTTCGGGTTTTTTTTGGCTTTTTCTAGGGCCGCACCCACGGCATATGGAGGTTCCCAGGCTAGGGGTCTAACAGGAGCTGTAGCCGCCGGCCTTCGCCACAGCCCCAGCAACGCGGGATCCGAGCCGTGTCTGCGACCTACACCACAGCTCACGGCAACGCCGGATCCTTAACCCACTGAGCGAGGCTAGGGATCGAACCTGCAACCTCACGGTTTCTAGTCGGATTTGTTAACCACTGAGCCACAATGGGAACTCCCATAATAACTGTTTTTTAAATGATTTTATTTTTTTTCCATTATAGCTGCTTTACAGTGTTCTGTCAATTTTCTACTACACATCAAGGTGAGCCAGTCCAACATACATATATACATTACTTTTTTTTCACACTATCATGCTCCATCATAAGTGATTAGACATAGTTCCCAGTGCTATAGAGCAGGATCCCATTGCTTATCCATTCCAAAGGAAATAGTTTACATCTATTAACCGCAAATTCTCAGTCCGTCCCACTCCCTTCCCCTCCCCCTTGGCAACCACAGGTCGATTCTCCAAGTCCATGATTTTCTTTCCTGTGTAAAAGTTCATTGGTGCCATATATCAGATTCCAGATATAAGTGAAATCATATGGTATTTGTCTTTCTCTTTCCGACTTACTTCACCTAGTTTGAGAGTCTCTAGTTCCATCCATGTTGCTGCAAATAACATTATTTTGTTCTTTTTTATGGCTGAGTAGTACTGCATTGTGTATACCACATCTTCTTAATCCATTTGTTGGTCAATGGACATAAAATAAATAAATAATAAATAACCAGGCAAATTCAAATGGAGGGACACTCTGCAAAACACTTCACCATTTCTCCTCAAAATATCAAGGTCTCTGCATGCTAGGAAAGTCTGAGGAGGCATAACAAATTGGAGGTAATGTCTTAGACGAGATCCGGGAACAGAAAATGGACATTAGGGGAAAACTGAAGAAATCTGAATAAAGTATGGCTTAAGTTAAGAGTAACACATCAATATTGGCTCATTAACTGTCACAAATGTACCATACTAATGTAAAATGTCACTAACAAAAGCAATGTGTGCAGAGGTGGGGGCAGTAATGAGTCAGTACTCAGTATTATATGATTAATTTTTTCTGTAAACCTAAAACTGTCCAAATATAAGCTCTACTGATAAAAAAAAAAATAAAACCTCATTGCTATTTTAAGAGTCAGATTTGTTTTGTTTTCCAGTTTAAAAAGCTAAGCTTCCTAAGCGCCCCACTCCAATGAGCAGAAATACATGTGGGTGAGGGCTGGAGAGCTAAAGATCCCACCTCCTTTAGGGATCTTTTGTTTGTTTGCTTTTGTTTTTTTGCTGTTTTTGCTTTTTGTGTGTTTTTTTGTTTGTTTGTTTGTTTGTAGGGCTGTTGGCAAGATTCCCTTCAGTTGCCTTGTAGGCATAATAACAACATGCTTCATGATTTCATGGAGATAATAATATTATACCTTCATCTCCAGAATTGTTGTGAGATTTAAATGAGATTGTATTTTGGTGGTAAATTCCATCAGGCAAGGGATTTTGTTGTTACGACACACCAGTGTATCTTTCACCCCTACTCTGCCTGGTACAGGAATTGGTAAGTTTTCTGTAAAGAGCCAGAAAGAAAACATCTTCAGCTTTGAAACTTATATGGTCTTTGCTGCAGTAATGCAACACTTTACTATTACAAGCGCGAAAGCAGACTTGGGCAAGACGTAAATGAATGGATGTGATAAAGTTCCAATTAAACTTTATTTATGGATGCTGAAATTTAAATTTCATATATAATTTTCACAAGTCACAAAACATTACTCTTTGATTCTCCCTCCCACCCCCAATCATTTCAAAATGTAAAACCCTTCTCAGGCAGGATCAGAAGCTCACTCCAGACCCCATGCATAACTACCCTACACACCGAAGTCAGTTAGCCAGAAAGTTAAGCTCTTTGAACTGCAAAAAAAGAAAAAGAAATGAAAAGAAAATGAAGAAACTGAAATAATAATGACAGTATTTTTTATTTTTATTTTTTTGCTTTTTTTTTTAGGGCTGCACCCATGGCATATGGAGGTTCCCAGACTAGGGGTCTAATTGGAGCTACATGTGCCGGCCTTTGCCACAGCCACAGCAACGCGGGATCCGAGCTGCGTCTGCAACTTACACCACAGCTCATGGCAACGCCGGATCCTTAACCCACTGAGCGAGACCAGGGATCGAACCCACAACCTTATGGTTCCCAGTTGGATTCGTTTCCACTGTACCATGACGGGAACTCCAAGGATGGTATTTTTTAAAGTTCTAAACCCAGACAGTGAGCTAGACTTAGCCTACAGGTCATAACTTGCTGATCCCTGGTCTAGATTAGTATAAGATTGGTCTAGATTGGTATAAGATCAGTATTCACAAAATTCAAAAAGTTTTCAGTAATGTGTAGCAGCATAAGTATTATCATCTGGTTTTTTTAGGTTTGATGCAGCTAAAAAGTGAATGTTTATAAGATCATGCAATCTGGATTGATCATTTCAATTGCATATTTGCAATGACTTCCATTATTTTATTTTATTTTATTTTATTTTATTTCATGGATCTAACTCAAGCCACAGCAGCAATCCAAGACACAGCAGAGACAATGCGGTGTCCTCAACTGCTAGGCTACCAGGGAACTCCCAGAAATTACCTCCTTTTTTAAAAACACAAAAACAATAGCTTCTTATCCACAGACCCTAAATTTTTACCGTGATAGACTTCTGCACCCTTAACTTTCTAAAGGGCTGACAATATGGAAAATAAAATAAAATTTGTTGGACTTTTCTTTAGTTTCTTTCCTAATCATGAGGGAATAAGACACGAAATAAAAAAAAATATTTAGCGAGTTCATTTATTAAGTAGATCCTTTGTGAAACTGTTTCAACCAGCTTTGTTTTTAGAGAAGATTCTCTGGAGATTCTGGTCTGAAACCTCAGAGAGAAAGCAGTTGCTGCTATGTGGAAATATTACGTAAGTCTCTCTGACAGCGTGTTTGGCTCGTTTCTTCCTAAGGCTCTGTTCACGACGAGAACATTCTCTGCTGGAGGGAGCCACTGTGACACCTTATTGCAGGGTGATAGCTTACTGCCATTAACCTGCACAGAAATGTTGAAATCCCACGGGTAAGGTTTTGCAGAACCATGGATATGATCCTAAAGTCTGAAGGCAGTTTTTCACAATCTGGAGAGAAACCAAGTAGGAGTAACATATAAAAATGTTCTCAAACTCTGGTTCAGAATCCTACCTTTGATGAAGTGTCCTAGAAAATACCAATACTACGTCAAGTAGGACTGTTTTCAACGAGTAAAAATTCTGCGGGTTTGCAGGAATGGCTTTCTAAAAGCCCACTTGATTCGTAGCTTCTGGAGTCAGGGACTGGGCCTTCTTTGCCTTTTGTTGTATCTCCACGGTTCCTAGCAACCACTTTCCAAATCATATGTGCTGCACTGTAGAAGTGAATTACAATGTCGCATTCATTTAATTTCGCTATTGGAGTGGAACCAAGAAAGAACAGAGGGGCCGGAGCCAAATAACACTCGGAAAGAGGGTTTGTTAACCTATGGTCCTTCACATCTCCGAAGGCTCACTCTGATACACTCGTATGCGTAATACCTAGGTGCTGACTTGGATCCAAAAAGTACAAATTGCCTAAATCTTTATAATTTTTTTTTTTGTCTTTTTAGGACAGCACCTGCAGCATATGGAGGTTCCCAGGCTAGGGGTCCAAGTGGAGCTGTAGCCGCTGACCAACGCCACAGCCACGGCCACCCCAGATCTGAGCCACACCTGCGACCTACACCACAGCTCACAGCAAAGCCGGATCCTTCACCCACTGAGCGAGGCCAGGGATCGAACCCGCAACCTCATGGTTCTTAGATTCGTTAACCACTGAGCCACGACGGGGACTCCATATAATTTTTAAAAGAGTAGAATGTGTGTCTTTTAGAAGCACATCACCCTTGAGAACAGGTCCTTGAAGAGACATAATGGTACATTTTCTTCTGGAAGCCCTTTACACAATGCAATCGTAGACCAAAGAAGGCTTCTATAAACGGTGAAGTTCTAGGCGAATGTAAACAAGAAAATTACTCTAATTACCAAGTGAAATAATTTATTTAAAATTACTTAGTGAAGTGACTTAAAATTATCAATAAAATGGCAGGACAAATCATTACATTAAAAAAAAATTTGGAGTTCTTGTTGTGGCTCAGCCTGTTAAGAACCCAACTAGTATCCATGAGGATGTGGGTTTGATCCCTGGCCTCACTCAGTGGGTTAAAGATCAGGCATTGCTGCAAGCTATGGTGCAGGTTGCAGATGCGGCTGGGATCTGGTGTTGCCGTGACTGTGGTGTACGCCACAGCTGCGGCTTTGCTTTGGCTCCTAGCCCAGGAACTTCCATATGCCACAGGTGTGGCCCTATAAAGAAAGAAAAAAAAATGAACCTGAAAGTGTCTGTAAGGATGTGGGTTCAATCCCTGGCCTCGCTCACTGGGTTAAAGATCCAGCATTGTTGCAAGCTGCAGGGTAGGTCGCAGATGCAGCTTGGATCTGGTGTTGCTATCGCTGTGGTATAGGCTGGTAGCTGCAGCTCCAATTGGACGCCTAGCCTGGGAACTTCCATATGCTGCAGGTGTGGCCCTAAAAAAAAAAAAGGGAGAGAGAGATCCAGTTGTTAACATTAACTATAGACGGGGACATTATTCCAGATGTCTTTAAAATACAGTAATTGACTGCATGTACCTAGAGGTATATGCCCTAGGGACAAAAAACAATAATCCTAAACTGTTTCCAAGTAGTCCTGATGTTGGAAGTTGTGACAGACACAGAGAAGTGTGGCTCAGATCTTCCTTGAGGGAAGGGAGCACGGTCAGTTCACAGCTTGAGACTATCAACTCCTTCAGGGTTAATCTCAAGTTCAAAGCCACCTTGCCTGGCACACAGCATCCCCCCCCGCCCCCCACCCCCCGGTGCAGCCCACAAGTGATAACCAAGTAGGACAGGAACATGAAAGCCTGGCCCGTTCGGTCCCACATGAGACATCTGTGATGGGCATTATCCATCCTCTGTTTCCTGTGGATTAGTCAATGTTTGCAGCGACCTGATCATATCACATCACAATGATCCGGCTTCGGCCCCATTCTGGTTCCTCCCCCTTCCTTTCTCATGTTGTGTCCTAAACTCCATCTCAGGGTCTGCTTCCAGAAAACCCAGCCTGTGACAGAGGTAGTAACAGTACAGTTGGCCCTCAGTATCTACAGGTTTTGCATCTGCGAATTCAACTGCATCTGTGAATTCAGTCTGCAACCACTCGCAGTTATGGAGAACCAACTGTATTCATTTCACTGTGCCGCTTTACATAAGGGACAGAAGCATCTGCGGATTTCGGTGTCCTTGGGGCTCCTAGAACCAGTCCCCCACAGATACTGAGGGATGACTGTACCGTTGATCTGAGGCCTTTAGAATGTGGTTTGGGATGAAACAAATAACTAACCGTGTTCTCTTTGTCTAAAAAAAGAAATTTTTAGAGTAGGAGAAAGAAGTCTCAGAGAAAGAGCGAAGCTTAAGTAAAAGCTCTGTGAAATTCGATTTCAGTCTTAATGGGAAGACATACATTAGCTTTAAAATATATAGTTTTGGGAGTTCCCTTTGTGGCTCAGTGGTTAACGAATCCGACTAGGAACCAGGAGGTTGCAGGTTCGATCCCTGGCCTCGTTCAGTGGGTTAAGGATCCCGCATTGCTGTGGCTGTGGCAAAGGCCGGCAGCTACAGCTCCTGTTAGACCCCTAGCCTGGGAACCTCCATATGCCGCGGGTGCGGCTCTACATAGAGGCAAAAAGACAAAAAAAAAAACAAAACATATATATATAGTTTTGTATCAGTTGGCTTTTACTGCTTGACAAAACCATTCGAAAGCTTAAGGGATTAAAACAACAAACATTTTTATTTGTTAAGATTCTGTCAGTTAGCTGGAATCTGGTTCTGCTGGTTTGGGCAGGCTAGTTTGGGGAGGGATCATGTAGGCCATCCTAATTCACATCTCTGGAGTCTCAGGTGGGACAGCCAGGAGGGTGAGTGCTTCTGTCCATTTGGTCTTTTATCCTTAAGAAAGCTGATCCAGGCTTGTTCCCAGCAGTACCTGATCAAGCCCCCATTGCACGCAAGCTTTTCAAGTCTACATTTTTGTCACCTCTGCTGTTATCCATTACCCAGAGCTAGTATCTTGGGCAAGCCCAGATTCTAGAGTTAGAGAAACAGACCCACATCTCAGTGGGAGGAGTGTCACAGTCAGAGACTTGTTGCACATAGGAAGGGGAGCGAGTTGTGTCCATGCTTGCAATTTAGCATAATTTTTTATCACTACTTAAAAGACCTGGACACAGCGCTCTACTGAAAAGTGCTATTTTGAGACCACAATCCTCCTTGCTTCCAGTTGGTTACTGTTTTTAGGTATTTTCAGCTGAGTAGGAAAGAGCACCTGGATTCCTTGGAGAGATGGCTGCTTCCAGGTTTGGGACAGGAAAAGTAAAAGATGAGGCTAGGATATTTTATAATACAAGACAATAGGAAAACTATCAAAGACTACTAGGCTAGTAGTTGCTTAAATTCAAATACATTCTAAAAGCACTACCTTTTATTCCCTTCTACATTAAAAAATCTGTCAACTTAAAATAGAGTGCTTTATATATAGATTGCATACATGAACCTCATAGTAGCCACAAATAAGAAACCTATTAGATACACAAAAAATAAAAAGAAAGGAACCCAACTGTAACACTAAAGAAAATCATCAAACCACAAAGGAGGAGAATAAGAGAAGGAAGAAAGAACAGAGAACAATTATGAAAACAACTAGAAGGCAGTTAACAAAATGGCGATAATATCTACCAATAATTACTTTATGTGTAAATGGACTAAATTCTGCAATCAAAAGACAGAGAGTGGCTGAATAAATAATAAGAAAAAAACAACAAGACCCATCTATGTGTTCCCTCTTAATACTCATTTCAAATCCAAAAATTTCAAGGCTGAAAGTGAAGGGATAGAAAAAGGCATCCCATGAAGATGGAAATCAAAAGAAAGTTGGGTGGCAACACTTACATCAGATAAAACAGACCTTAGAAAAAGACTATAACGAAATACAAAGAAAGCCATTACATAATGATAAAAGGGTTAGTAAGAAGAGACAATATTCGTAATATTGTATCATATTATTATTGATAATTCGTAATTATTGTATCATATGGTCAACATAGAAACACATAAAAATATAAAGCAGATATTAAGAGGCATACATGAAGAAACTGACAGTAATGCAATAACAGTAGGGACTTTAATATCCAATTTGCATCAATGGATAGATAATCCGGACAGAAAATCAATAAAGAAACATCATTAAACAACACATTAGATCAGATAGCTTAATAGAAACACACAGAGCATTTCATTCAAAAACTGCAGAATAACAAACCAAAAATGCAAGATGAGCCAGCTTATCAAGCAAATGCTATCAAACATTTAAAGATGAATTAATATGTATCCTTATATTCTGAAATACTGAAGAGGAAGAAATGCTTCCAAATTCATTTTATGAGGACAACAATATCTTGAAACCAAAACCAAAGACAACACACACACACAAACTGTAGGCCAAGATCCCTGATTAACATGAGCACAAAAATTCTCAACAAAATATTATTAAACCAAATTCAATAATACATTCAAAGGATCATAGGAGTTCCCACTGTGGTTCAGCAGATTAAGAATCCAACTAGTATCCATGAGGATGTGGGCTCAATCCCTGGATTCACTCAGTGGGTGAAGGATCTGGTGTTGCTGCAAACTGTGGCATTGGTCACAGATGCAGCTCAGATCCCATGTTGCTGTGGCTGTGGCATAGGCCGGCAGCTGCAACTCCAATTTGACCCCTCACCTGGGAACCTCCATATGCCTCAGGTGCAGCCTTAAAAAAAAAAAAAAAAGAGGGAGTTCCCATTTATGTTATATAATAAAAGCCTTATATGACAAATCCACAACTAACAGCATACTCAATAGTAAAAAGTTGAAAGGTTTTCTTCTAAGATCAGAAACAAGATAAAAATGCTATTATCATCACTTTTATTCAACACAGTGTTTGAAGTCCTAGCCATAGCAATTAGGCAAAATAAATAAATAAATAAAAAAGCACCTGAATTAAAAAAGAAATAAAAACATCAGTGTTTGTGGAGGACATGATATATATATAAACCCTAAAGATTCCACCATAAAACTATTAGAAGTAATGTGGAGGACATGATATATATATAAACCCTAAAGACTCCACCATAAAAGTATTAGAAGTAATGATTTCAATAAGGTTGCATGATACAAAATTAATACACTGACACTGGTTGCATTCCCATACACTAATAATAAGCTTTCAGAAAGAGATGTTAAGAATACAACCCAACTTGCAAATGCATCAGAAAGATGCATTTACTTACGAATGAATTTAATCAAGGAGGTGAAAAATACTTTGATGAAAAAGTCAAATAAATGGTAAGAGTTACTGAGCTCATGGATTCGAATAATTAGTATCGTTAAAATGTCTATATAACTCAAAGCAATCTACAGATTCAGTGCAATCTCTATCAAAATACCAATGGCTACAGACTTACAACACAGAATCTTAAATTTGTATGGAACCACAACCCCACCACCACCAAATAACCAAAACGATCTTGAGAAAAAAGAAGAAAGCTGGAAGTATCATGCTCCCTGGTTTCAAACTATTCTGCAAAGCTAGAGTAATCAAAACAGTATGGTACTGGCATGAAAACAGACACATAGATCAATGGAACATCTCTTCAATAAATGGTGTTGGGAAAACTGGACAAACACAACAAAAGAATGAAACTGGACCACTATCTTACACTATAAATTTTAACAATGGATTAAAAACACGAACCTAAGACCTGAAAGCACAAAACTCCTAAAAGAAAACATAGGCAGTAAGCTCTTTGGCACCAGCTTTAGCAACTTTTTTTTGACCTGTCTCCTCCGGCAAGGGTGACAAAAGCAAAAATAGACAAATTAGACCACATCAAACCAAAAAGCTTTTGCACAGCTAAGGAAACTATTAGCAAAAATGAAAACATAACCTACTGGAGTGCCTGTTGTGGTGCTGTGGAAGCAAATCCAACTAGGAACCATGAGGTTGCGGGTTCGATCCCTGGCCTTGCTCAGTGGGTTGAGGATCCTGTGTTGTCTTGAGCTGTGGTGTGGGTTGCTGATGCGGCTCGGATCTGGTGTTGCTGTGTCTGTGGTGTGCCGCGAGTGCGGCCCTAAAAGGACAAAAGACAAACAAACAAAAAAAGCAACCTACTGAATGGGAGAAGATATATGTAATCATTTATTTAATAAGAGATTTATATCTAAAATATAAAGACTATATATAATTTTATTTATTTATTTATTTTTTGGCTGTGCCCTCAGCATGTGGAAATTCCCGACCCAAGTCACAGCAGTGACAATGCCAGATTCTTTAACTGCTAGGCCACCAGGAAACTTAAAGACTGTATATAATATAATATCAAAAATAAATAACCTGATTAAAAAATGGTCAGAGGACCTCAATAGACATTTTTCAAAAGAAGGTATCTGTCAACAGGCACATGAAAAGATGCACAACACCACTAATTATCAGGGAAATGCAAATTAAAACCACAATGGGGAGTTCCCGTCCTGGCACAGTGGAAACAAATCCGACTAGGAAACATAAGGTTGCGGGTTTGATCCCTGGCCTTGCTCACTGGCTTAAGGATCCAGCGTTGCCATCAGCTGTGGTGTAGGTCATAGATGAGGCTCGGATCTGGCTTTGCTGTGACTGTAGCTCTTATATGACCCCTAGCCTGGAAACTCCATGTGCCGTGGGGCGGCCCTAAAAAGCAAAAAAAAAAAAAAAAAAAAAAAAACCCACCACAATGGGATATCACCTCACGACTGCCAGGATGTCTCTTATCAAAAAGACAAAAAATAACAACTTTTAGCAAGGATGTGAAGAACAGGCAACTTTTGTGTATGGTTTGTGGGACTGTAAATTGATGCAGCCACTATGGAAAATAGTAAGAAGACTTTTTCAAAAAATTAAAAAGTAGTACTACCATATGAACCAGCATTTCCACTTGTGGGTATTTATTTGAAGATAATGAAAATACTAACTTAAAAAAAGTATATGCAATCCTATGCATATATCCTTTGCAGCATTATTTACCATAGCTGTGATATGGAAACCTGAGTGTCCACTGATAGATGAATGGATAAATGAACAAAGAAGTTGTAACACACACATACACACACACACGCACACACACAGACACACAATATGGAATATTATTCAGCCTTAAGAAAGAAGACCCAGAGAGTATTATGCTAAGTGAAATAAATCACAGACAATTACAATATGATTTTACATGTATGTGGAATCTAGGGAAAAAAGGGAAAAAATCAAACAGAAACCGACTCAGATACAGAGCACAAACTGGTGGTTGCCAGAGGGGAGGGGCGTCTGTAGGCAGGTGAAATAGGAGAAGGGAATTAAGAGGTACAAACTTTCAGTTACTAAAATTGAAGTCACAAGGATGTAATATACAGCACAGGAAATATAATCAATAGTATTGTAACAACTTGGTATGGTGATATATGGTAACTAGACGTTGTGACCATTTCCAAATGTATATAAATGTCAAATCATTATGATGTATATCTGAAACTAATATGATACTGTAGCTCAATTATACTTCAGTAAAAAACACTCATACGTAAAGAAAACATTAGGAAGATGAGGGCAATAGTAAGCCTTAACTGGAAAAAAAAAGCAGAATTAAAAACCTAAAAGGGCAAAAAATTAAAATAAAAAACCTAAGCAGGAAGTGCAGCAGCACTGACGCTTGATTTGAAGATTTCTGTTATATTGAACTTCCTCTTTTCTGTGGTCTATTTTCCTTACTCCCGCACGAGAATTATTTTATTTGTGCTAGTTGTTCTCCATTCCATTGAACCGTACAAGCTCCATCCTCTTCCCTTTCTCCGCCCTCCTGGAGGCTACCTCCAGGGACAGCGCCGCCCATGCTGCTCCACAAACTGACTTCTGGGTGGGTTTTGCCAGGATTAACTCCACCCTTTTTTCCCCTCCTGGGGCACTGGGATTTTGGCACTGCCAGCATTCCTCTGAGGCTCCAGCTCTTGCTAGACGGCCCCTCATCTCCAGCTCTGCTCTCCTTAAGCTCTCACGACACTGTATCTTCCCCTTGTCCCTTCGGGCTTAGGCGTGGTGATGGATTCCCACCACGACAAGCTCTAGACGCCCCAGCTTCTCTTGCTTGGCCTTTTCATGAAGGAACTCTCTAAACAGTCCCTTCATGAAAATATCAGTTAAAACATCTGAATCTAATTTCTTTCCAGGACCGGGACCAATACAGCTCACTTTAATTACGTAGTATTTTCGACACTAGATTTTTTTTTTTTGGTAGTTTGATTTACACCACTCAAAGTTGGAGCCAAATAAATTAAGTCAATACATATTTACTGAGCACTTACTATGTGCCAGTATCAGCTTTTACAATGGCGACTGAGACAGATACTCTCTCTGCCCTCACAGGACAGTTTACTGGGGGAGTACGACAATATAGCAAGGTCCTTTGAGCCACAAATGATGACAAAGTTGAGCCCAAACTGACTCAGGCCAAAAGGGGAATTTACGGACTCATTAAAAAAAAAAAATCTGAAAGTCAGGCTTGCTTCCTATGAAGTTTTATCTAGGATCTCAAGCAATGTCACCAAACCCTGTTTCTTTCACACTCTCGGTTCAGCTTTCCACGTGTGGGCTCAGTCCTTAAACTAGCTCTTCCCTCAGTGAAGCAAATGTGCTTACATCTGAGAGTCTTAGACTATAACTCCTTTGCTTCTCATTGGCGGATTGGGAATGAGATGCTGTACTGGCTCAGCTGGAGACCCCTAGCTTTTTAATTTAATTTAATTTAATTTTTGATTTATATAATAATAATAATAATTATTATTATTATTATTATTATTACTATTATTAAATGCAAAAAGGCTTTGTTGTTTCCATCTGGCCTATGGTTTGGGAGCGAGAGGGCTCCAGGGTGGTTAAAAAGCTGCCTAGTGGCAGGTGCGGCTCTAGAGAAAGGCAAAAAGACAACAAAAAAAGCTGCCTAGTGGCTGCGGAGAGAGTTTTCAGGCAGAAGCCCTGACACCAGAAGGGCTCCTCAAAGGCTGCTGGGCTCCTCTGAGGCTTCCAGTCATGCCCAAGGGTGAGCCTTTTGACGAGATACTCGCCCAACCTGCTGGTGGAGGCCAGTCAGGTGGTCGCCCATCTTCTTGATGCGTTTCACCTGCTCATCTAGGACGAGGCTGTCCAGGAGTCACAGAGACGGGGGTCTCTGCGGGCAGAACAAGGGCATTCAGATCCAAAAAGGCCCGGTTCAGGTTTTTGTTTATGAACACAGGGGCTTCCATCGCACCCTGAGTTTTACCCCCACTCACCTTCGGATGGCCCCGGCCGTCGTGGAGGAGGGCGCCGCCGCCGCAGCCGCTGGTTTTGCATTTTCAAGAGCTGCTCAGGGTCCTCGCTCTTCTCCTCCACCAAGTCACCGAAAAAGTGACCCACAGCCCCCTAGAGCCACAGTGGAGGTCAAAATAGAAGCCGAGAGAGATCAATGCAGGAGGCTCGAGATGTGGGTCGACCCGGTGGTTGACTGCTGCCTCCACCTGCGTGGAAAAATTGTGATGAATCTGGGAGCTCGTGGTTGGTTGGCAATAAAGAGTTAGGCTCCAGCATGGTGTTAGCTTGTCCCCGAGGCTGGGGATTGCTGAGTGGTTGGTTCCAAAGCTGCGACGGGATAACAAGTTGGAGGGTGGGTGGAGGGCGGAGAAAACGGCGTCCCTGGGTCTTTGCGTCCAAACGCTGGTGAAGCCAGAGACAGGGCCACAGGCAGGACTGCGCAGGCGCCGTGCCTCCGAGCCATAATTAGAACCGGGAGTGGACTCTTTTGAAGCCCAACGCTGTCAGTATAAGCGGCTTTCCTAGAGGAAAACTGCAGTACTGTTTCCAGAAGAAAGAAGCCGCGAAAATAGCAATGTGGTCCTGTTGCATAGCACAAGGAACTATGTCCAATCTTTTATGATAGAACATGATGGAATATGAGAAAATAAGTGTGTATATATATATATATATATATGTATGTATATATATGTACACACACACACATATATATATGGCTGGTTCACTTTGCTGTATAGTAGAAACTGACACAGAGTAAACCAATTATACTTTAATAAATTTTTTTTAAAAAGAAGCTCCCAAGACATTAAATATTCACGGACAAACATAAACCATGATATATCCTGGTAAGTAAATTAAAGCTGATCCATGTAAAAAAAATTAAAGCTGCTTTTTGCTCTTTTTTTGTTAAAGCAATGCCTTTCTCTGGATTAACCCATGTCTGATTTTATTGCACTCATAAGGGGTCAGTTCCCCTATATGTGGAGAGCATTCCACCTCTAATTCTTTTTTTCTTTCTTTTTAGGGCCGCACCTGCAGCATATGGAAGTTTCCAGGCGAGGGGGTCAAACTGGAGCTGCAGCTCATGGCAACGCCAGATCCTAAACCCACTGAGCAGAGCCAAGAATCGAACCTGCATCCTCATGGATACTAATCAGGTTCATTACCGGCAAGCCACAATGGGAACTCCTTCCACCTCTAATTCTGCCTCCAGGCTTTCTTGGCACAATTTCTCTGGGAGCTTGCTCTGCCAGGTACAGGACAAACTGGACATATGCACCAGAAACAGCCCTTAACCAAAAGAGAAGTAGAAGTTGGTGGTTAAAGGCCCCAGCCTCCAACCCTTCAGAGAAGACTTCCGAAGCACATTCTATATGGTGCACCAGAGGGGTCTTAGTGGAGGGAGCCTGGGTTGCCCATAACGGTGCCTACCCAAGATGCGGGTCCTTTATTGGATTTTCCTTCCCTATCTCATTCGTCTCCACTCCCTTACTCATGCTGCCGGGATTCCTTCCTATGTCTACGTCTCAGTCCCTCTGCCCAGAAGATAGCAGTGTGAACCCAGCTGAGACCCGAAGGCTGGGGAGAGTAAGGCCTGCAGAAAGCCAGGCAGAAACTGTGGTTTTCAAAAGAATAAGAACGCTCCCATCAAATAGGAAAAACACATCAATTTTAGGCCACAACAGGAGAGCAAGGAAAGGTAAAAAAGAAATCTGATTTAAAGAAGGTAAAACAGTATTGTTTCTACAGTTTTATATCAATAAGCATTCCTACAATTATTCGCATGTTAATAAATGTAATTATTAAAGTGCATGAGCTTTGTTGCTCCCCATACATTGCAAATCTTTTGAAGCTGATATTGCTAAACTAAACTCAGCAGACTGGCACTGAGAGTATACGATATCCAAAGCCCTTTGCTAAATGCTGTAAGACAGATTGTACTTGTTCAAGGGGCCCTCAGAGCCCAGTAGAGGTAACAGACATACATATACGGCAAGCTTGAGACTTATCGAAGGAATTGCAGGGTTACAGGTATCATCCTAATACCTGTGGCCTCTTTTTTTTTTTTTCCACTATAGCTGGTTTACAGTTTTCTATCAATTTTCCAACTGTACAGCGTGGTGACTCAGTTACACATACATATATAGATTCGTCACAAAGTGATTAGACATAGTTCCCGGTGCTATACACCAGGATCTCCTTGCTTTTCCATCCCAAAGGCAAGAGTCTACAACTATTAACCCCAGACTCCCAGTCCATCCCACTCCCTCCCTCACCCCCTTGGCAACCACAAGTCTGTTCTCCAAGTCCGTGATTTTCTTTTCTGTACAAAGGTTCATTTGTGCAGTATATTAGATTCCAGATATAAGTGATATCATATGGTATTTGTCTTTCTCTTTCTGACTTACTTCACTCAGTATGAAGGTCTCTAATTCCATCCATGTTGCTGCAAATGGCATTATTTTATTCTTTTTTATGGCTGAGTAGTATTCCTTTGTGTATATATACCACATCTTCCAAATCCAATCATCTGTCGATGGACATTTGGGTTGTATGTGGCCTCTTAATAAAGATCATTTTTTATTCATCTTTTACTGAGCATGTACCTTAGATCTGCATGAGGGACTGTTTTTATTATTATTATTCAGGTGTAAAAATATTAATGTATCTCCAAAGTCCAACTCTTCTTCCTTTTTTTTGGTCTTTTGTCTTTTAAGGGCCGCACCTGCGGCATATGGAGGTTCCCAGGCTAGGGGTCTAACAGGAGCTGTAGCCGCCGGCCTTCGCCACAGCCACAGCAACGCGGGATCTGAGCTGCATCTGCGACCTACACCACAGCTCACGGTAAGGCCGGATCTTAACCCTCTGAACCATGCCAGGGATCAAACCTGCATCTTCATGGATACTAGTCGGGTTCGTAGCCTGCTGAGCCACTCTGGGAACTCGCCTTCAGTTTTAGAAAAGAGAGAACCAAGGCCTGGAGAGGCGGCATGACTTACCCGAGGGCACACGCTGACCCGGAGTTTCTCCCATTGGCTCTGTTTAGAGATGGCTCCGTTTTCACACTTAAGGTCCTTCCACAACGCTCTTTAGTCAGTTCAGGGAAAGGAGAGCCTACAGCGGGGAGCCTAGGAGAGCTGGGGGGTAGGAAGCAGTAATCAAGTTCATGGCGAGTGACATGCAGAAACAGAGGGTGTGGGCCAGAGCGTCCTTGCGGTTTCTGGGAGCCTCTCCTGGATGGGTTCAGGTGCTGAACAAGTGAATTATGATGATTCTCCCAAAATAACTTTGCTTCAGAGCTAAAGATATCCAGCCAGGCTCAAGGTTACACAAGCCCTTTTCCCACAGCACTCTGCTAATTGAATTAAGCCCTTCTTGGTACCCAAGCAGCCTCCCAAAGCCTGACCGGAAGGATCGATTTTGCACATATAATGACTTTGCTTTCCAGTCGCTTTCAGCTGCCTGCCTCAGCTCGGATTTCTCCTTTCGCTGCTGTCTCCGTTCCTCTTCCTGTAATCGTACTCATACCTGATCTCATTACACGCCGTTGACTAACAGTCGTGATTGCCGCTCATTCAGAGAGGGAAGGGCTCTGCACGGGGCTGGAAGATCTCCGTGGTGTTCTCATCCACTTTTCAGTTTCAGCGGCAATGCCAGTGGAACTGAAGGTACTTCAAGTAGGAAAGGCAAGGCTGCGTTTTGCTTTTCAGAATCATGTATGTGCTAGAATCAAAGCCAGGAAGAAAAGGAAGATCATGGAATTAGGGTCTGTCTTGGAGTAATTCACCTCCCATTACTGTGGCCTTCGACTCCCTTTCAAAGCTCACACGGCTTCACTCTGCCCAGAGCCCAAACAGGGCATTCGTCCAAACTCTGAAACTTTTTCCCCATTCCTCCATGGTAATCTGTCTTCTGTGGCCTGTTTTCTTTTCATTAAATTCATCAATACCTAAAAAAATTATATTTCTAACTGCTAAGCCCTCTCCCGCATAAGCTAAATATTTCACAGCTCCGAGTTTCTTTGGAGGCTTAGAAGTTGCCTCAAAGGAGTGACCTCCCCAGGCTGAGAATTTCAAGTAACCTAATGAACCTGCTGTTGAAGCAATTTGGGGTAGGCAGTTATTTTTTCTTTACTTGACATCAGCCACTTAGGCACGCTAACACTGCCTAACAGGTGAAGAGGAATATTTTACAGTGTTTGTGATTCTGCAAGGGATGGTAAGATTACATGATTGTGCAGAAAACTAAACCAGGAGTTATTTATAATGGAAAACCAAACTGGTCATACAGATCCTTAGCGTGAAACCAAAACATATGGACAATAACCAGTAAGGGACTAATTCAGTTATCTGTTCAGGTCCAATTCTTCTGTGGCCATGTGAACATAGCATTTATTAAAAATTGTCCATCTTGGAGTTCCCGTCATGGCTCGGTAGTTAATGAAGCCGAATAGTATACATGAGGACTTGGGTTCCATCCCTGGCCTTGCTCAGTGGGTTAAGGATCTGGCATTGCCGTGAGCTGTGGTGTAGGTTACAGATGTGGCTCAGATCTAGCACTGCTGTGGTGTAGGCTGGCAACTGTAACTCCAATTTGACCCCTAGCCTGGGAACTTCCATATGCCGATGGTACAACCCTAAAAAGACAAAAGACAAAAAAAAAAATGTCCATCTTGGAGTTCCTGTTGTGGTTTAGCAAGTTAAGAACCTGACATAGTGAGGATGTGGGTTCAATCCCTTGTCTTGCTCAGTGGGTTAAGGATCTGGTGTTGCCACAAGCTGCAGTGTAGGTCACAGATGCGATCTGGTATTGATGTGGCTGTGGTGTAAACTAGCAGCTGCAGCTCTGATTTGCCCCCTAGGCTGGGAACTTCCACATGCCACAAGTGTGGCCATTAAGAAAATAAGAACTGTCCAGTTTGGAGCTCTCGCTGTGGCGCAATGGCTTAAGAGCCCTACTGCAGCGGCTCAGGTTGCTCTGGAGACATGGGTTTGACCCCCAACCTGGCTCAGTGGGTTAAAACAATCTGGTGTTGCTGCAGCTGCAGAGTGGGTTGCAGCTGTGGCTCAGATTTAATCCCTGGCTCAGGAACTTTCATATGCCCTGGGTGCAGCCATAAAAAAAAAAAAAATTGTCCATCTCACTTCCAGGAATAAAGAGTAGCATGATTCCTAAGGGAGGAAAAAGTCCTGTAAGATATGAAATCATCGCCAGGCCAAAGTCGTGGCTACAATTTGTCAGAATCACTGCTGTCAATACATAGTGAAATTTGATTGTCCTCTGAATAAAGCCAGTAAAAATGAATATATGGCAAGTAGATTTACTTTTTGCCAAAACAATCCCAAGATGGTTTGTTGATGTGCGATTGTTTAGAGATTCAGGAAGCCCCTAAATTTTATAAAGAGGATCCACATCTGTCATCAAGACAGGGGCATCACCAAAGAAAGCGACAGCCTACTCGACTCTATCATAGCCCGGATGTGTGAACAAACAGAGAAGAAACAGCAGGTGGTGTTCTGCGTGGAGCACACATACAGCCATGTTCTGTCAGAGCTGGCAGTACAGATTTTACGGAACTGATTGTTGAATATTCAGGGAAATTCTGTTGGTCACTTGAAATCAGTCTCAGTGGGGGTATTTACACCACAGAAATTGGCAGTTGCTAAAGACCAGGGATTTTTGTTTGCTGATTTTGTTTACTTTTCAGAGAGTGGGCTTACCTGTCCATCACTACCTACTGGAGGCAGAAAGAGTCTATGTCAAGAAAATGTATATTCCCATCACTCAGAGAGGTGTGTGTTGTGTGGAACTGGAAAAGGTCTCCAGACATTTCCCAGAACCTGGAGGGAGGACTCTTCCAAGTCTCTTTCCTTCAGGTCCATGCTCACTAAGCAACCCTCTGTCCATTTATTTGGTACCAGTAGATAAATTGGCGTTGGATGGTACTCCTTCAAGTTCTGGGGGTTCTAAGGAACTGTCCTACGGGACAGATGAGGAAGGGAGGAGAAAGATGACATGAGGCTGAGCGTTCCTTTCCTTTGTCTTCAGCCAGAACATTCATCTTCTCTGTTTTCCATATTGGTCATACGCACGCAAGCACACACACAAATCCAAAATAAAACACTTGCTTGGAGAAAGCATGCCCCTGTTAAAAAAAAAAAAAAGCTTTTGGAAGAAAAAAAAAAAGCCAGAGCTCTTTGTTCACCAGAAAAGCACACCCCTTATTAAAGTTAACTTATCTTTCTAGGTATAATTTGGCCACTTGTGAGTTTAGTTAAACTCAGTTAGTCTCCCTTTTTTTTTCTTTTTAGGGCCAAACCAGCAGCATATGGAAGTTCCAGGTTACGGGTGGAGCTGGAGCTGCAGCTGCCAGCCTACACCACAGCCACACTGATGCCAGATCCGAGCCATATTTGTGACCTACACCACAGCTCACGGCAATGCCGTATCCTTAACCCACTGAGCGAGGCCAGGGGTCGAACCTGCATCCTCATGGATACTAGTCGGGCTTGTTACTGCTCAGCCACAACAGGAACTTCCTCAATTAGTCTATTAACTGATAAAGTTGGGATGTACTGACTGAAAGTCTGAATTTCTTAACTAGATGTGTCGAAGACCAGACTCATCCACGAGGAACTGATCTGTGATTTTTACCACGTGGTCAGCATGTTGTCTCTTCCGCTGGCCCTATTTACATGGAGTCACCGGGAAACTTTCTCTTTGCTACAAGGAAATTGGAAAATGAGCCAATCGGGTGCACTGAGCTCAAGACAAGGGCAGTTTTTGTCTCTTAAAATGGCCCTTGGAGCTCCCTAGTGGTGCAATGTGTTAAGGATCTGGTGTTGTCACAGCTGTGGTGTGAATTTGATCCCTGGCCCAGGAACTTCTACGTACCATAGGTGCAGCCAAAAAAGATAAATAAATAAATGAAATGACTCCTCTTCTAATTACAATGTGACTTACTGTCTCTTAAAATTTTTAGAAAATTAGAAAAGCAAAAATATGAAAATGAAAATCACTTTATCCACCACCCAAAGATGGTTACTATTCCTTATGGTGTGTATTCTAGCTGTTTGCATAAACACACGTGTTCACTCACATACACATGACTTTTTAGTTATTATTATTATTGCTTTTTAGGGCCACACCATGGCTTATGGCAGTTCCCAGGCTAGGGGTCTAATCAGAGTTAAAGCCGCCGGCCTACACCCCAGCCACAGCAACACAGGATTCAAGCTGTGTC
>PVHT021183661.1:3510945-3597254 GCA_004024745.2 Catagonus wagneri
GACGGGAACTCCATGACTTTGTTTTTTTTAAGAGGAGTTTTTAAACTCCAAGTTTGCAATGTCGTGCCACTTGATTGGGTCTCATCACAGCTTCTGCAACTGTAACACATGCGTACGGGCTGATCTATTTATGAAAGGCCTCTTCTCTCTATAAAATTCTAAATAAAATGTAGGAGTTCTCTGGTGGCCTAGTAGCTAAGGATCTGGCCCTGTTACAGCTATGGTGCGATTTCAGTCGCTGGCTGGGAAACTTCCACATGCCACGGGCATGGCTGCTCAAGAAAGTAATATAAAAGCTTCAGGTTGAAAAAAAACCAAGCAGTTGTTTTAGTAGTTACTACGTGTACACAGTATAATCTCAAAGCATAATACGATGTTCCATAAACACGCCTTTCTTCCAAAGTCTGCCGTTTCTCCCCAGAGGCAAGCGCAGTTACCGGCTCTGTGCTTGTTTTCAGAGATATTCTGAGCCCATGCAAGCATATCGGTAAAGCGTAGCAGTTAATTTCAGGTTGTTGGTTTACACATGGAAGTAGAGCTCAAACATTTTTCATCCATTAAAATCTTTTTTCAAAAATGTTGTGTTTCATGTTTATGCATTATTTTCCTTTATGGCTAGAGAAAACTTCTCATCTACGGTCATTGCTATTGTTGTAACCATCAGCAAACATGATGAAGCCTCCATTGCAGGCAGGTTAGTGTAAGAGTGCCTTCATTTAGAGAATGAATTGTCCTGACTTTGGGGGTGAGGTTTGGCGACCTACACCGCAGCTCACGGCAACGTGGGATCCTTAACCTGCTGAGCGAGGCCAGGGATCGAACTGCGTCCTCATGGATGCTAGTTGGATTCGTTAACCACTGAGCCACGATGGGAACTCCCAATGTCACTTTGAATCTTAATGTAAAAAGAAGTTGTAAAACTATTTTACCAGTGTCCTAGAATTAAAGCTCAAGTCAAAGTTTCTCAGGGAAGAATGACAGGTTCTTTGACAATGGAAGATTCCTGTCGATAGAAGAAAGACCGAAAGCACTACAGAGAATACCTAGATATTTTGGCTACATTGTATATATGACCAGTGGAGGAAGAAAAAGAAGATCAAACTTGGTTTACAGATAGGCAGTATGTACAATATGCTGACACCATAGGCAAGTGGGACAGCTGCAGCACTGCAGCCCATGTAGGGGTGACTCTGAAGGACAAAGGTGAAGGAAAGTCCTTCCCATGGGCAGAATTTTGACTGATAGATTGGGTTGTCTGGTCTGGATTGAGGGATGGACAGAAGTATGGATCTATGGGGTTTCGAGGCAGCTGCCAGTTGTTGGGATGGTGAATTAGAGACCTGGAAGAAACAGGATTGAGAGATTTAGAGAGGAGGATATGTGGAAGGACCTCCCTGAATAGGCACAAACTGTGAAGATATTTGCGTTCCACATGAAAGCCCACCTAAGGGCATCTACTGCAATGAAGGTTAATCATCAGATGGACACAATGATACCCTCTTAGCCATCCCAGCGTTTCCTCAGTGGACCCCTGAGCAAAGTGGCTGCCGTAGCTGGGGTGGAGGCTACACGTGGGCTCAGCATCATGGACTTAGGCTTATGAAGCCCGACTTAGCTAACACTACTTCTGAGTGCCTAACCTACAGACGGCAAAGACCACCATCAAGTCCCACTGGGTGGCTTCTCCAACACAAGGCACCCAGTGGCTAGCAGTTGGCACCCCTCTACACAGTGGGACACCTCCCCATAAATAGTTTTATCCAGCACCCTAGATGATGGATTTCCAGTACTTTCCAAAGGACAGGTTTCCAGCAAGTTCGGCCAGCACAGTACCGCATGGACCTCCATCACCTCTGTGAGTCACTGCTGTGCCCTCTCCAAGGTCTGGATCTTGAACCTGGGGACTGATACACACAGAGAATAAACAAACCTTTTTATTAATTTGATCGATTACTATCCTGAAATTTCCATCTCATTGTAATGAGAGGAATCAAAGGCTAGTTTAGCCCTGCGAGTATAAAGATATACTCAAATTTCAAATATCTTAAAGTAGAAAATAAGATTTCTTCAGTAATTCATAAAAATTCTTTCTTATTTTTAAACCCAAGATAACGCTGCATGACTTTACTTTGTAATTTAAAAACCCAAATCTTTCTCTTTTTTTTTTTTTTAGGTTTTTAGGGCCGCACCCACAGCACATGGAGGCTCCCAGGCTAGGGGTCAAGTCGGAGCGGTGGCTGCCGGCCTACACCACAGCCACAGCAACGTGAGATCCAAGCTGTGTCTGCGACCTACACCACAGCTCATGGCAACGCCGGATCCTTAACCCACTGAGCGAGGCCAGGGATCGAACCTGCATCCTCACAGTTGCCAGTCAGGTTCATTAACTGCTGAGCCACGACTGACAGGAACTCCTGGAACTCTTGTTTTAAAAGGTCTTGTCCACAAAGTCAATTGTGATAGAAGAGATTAATGTATGAATGAGACTTTCCAGTGCTTGCCTTTGGTTTCAGGCAAAGGCTCTTGGCGTCCATGTTCTGTGGCTGCTTTAAAGCCAGGAAAACAATAATTACCTTTGTAGGTGCCTTATGATTTATAACCTCCCTTTATGCATACTATAACTTTGAATCTAATCAACAACTTCCAGAATTAGTTGTGACAATGTAAGCAATGTAATCTGTTTGTTAGAATACCATATTTTTACTACAGAAAACAACATTGAGAAAAAAAGAATAAATTTTAAATGATCTGTAATTCCATTATCAAGAAATAAGGGCTGTTAAAACTCTAATGTTTCAGTCTTGTTTTTATACTACATACATAAACAGTTTTATAAAAATAGAATTATGTTGCACATAATCTGCTAATGTACAGAACAATGTATCATGAACAGTTGTCTGTGTTACTAGTGTGTTCCTCTTAAACCGTGATCTTAATCCTTTTTTAACTGGACCTCTTGAAGAATCCAATGAAAGCTATGCTCCCTAAGCCCTGGAAGAGGCAGCTATGCAAATACATAATGAAAATTTATCAGTTAATGAATAGAGGAGGATCTAGGATTTCTGGGATTTTAAGGTTATAAAATTTTGGAGACCCTCTCTTGTTATGTTCGTTTATTTTCAACTTTACCTTTTATTAGGTACCATGCTTACTTTTAAAATATTTAAACCATGCAGAATATATAAAGTTGCAATGCCTGCCCAAACCTGGCCCCAAGGAATTCTAGTAACTAGAATGGCATTTTCTCTTATAGAATGCTGTTTATGATACTGTAAATGCACAATAGTTTCTATAGCATTGATTTTAAAAAAATACAAATTGTGTCATGCAATCCATACAGTTCAACAACTTTTCTCATTTCATATCAGACATTGAAGAATTTCTTAAATATGAGAAAGTGAATTTAATTTTGACTCTCCATTTCCACATTTCATGGAATAGGTTTTTTTGGGGTGGGGGTGTTTGCTTGTTTGTTTTTTGCTTTTTAGGGCTACACCCGCTGCATATGGAGGTTCCCAGGCTAGGGGTTGAACCAGAGCTACAGCTGCTGGCCTACGCCACAGACACAGCAACAAGGGATCCAAGACCCGTCTGCGACCTACACCACAGCTCACAGCAATGCTGGATCCCCGACCCATTTAGTGAGGCCAGGAATCGAACCTGCATCCTCATGGATACTAGTCAAATTCGTTTCCACTGACACAAAATGGGAACTCCTCATTTCTAAATTTCAAACTAATTAGTGATTAACTAGTATGAAAACTATTTCTTTAATGTTTTCAAATTAGGTAATTATTAGTCTTTTGAAAATGCTAAATAGTTTTATCAAATAGAAATAAAGAGTACTTTTAGTGTTTGTGATTTCTGTTAAAAAGTTTATTAGTTTGGTTATTAAGAAAAAAACAAAGCAGAACACTTGTCTACATTGTAGGATTGAGAAACTGACCTGAAAATGAAATGGGAAATTCCCTCTTTCTTACACTGCAAGGAGAGCTCTAAAAGGAAAAACATAAAATTATATACAAATGTGAATACTTATTTAGAAGGATAAATCACAATATCTTGATGGAGAGGTGGAGATTCAGGTCCTTTTTATTTTTTATTTCATTTATTTTTTGCCTTTTAGGGCCACACGTGCAGCCTACGGAAGATCCCAGGCTAGGGGTCGAATCAGAGCTACAGCTGCCAGCCTACACCACAGCCACAGCAACACGGGATCCGTGCCGCGTCTGCGAACTACACCACAGCTCACAGCAACGCTGGATCCTTAACCCACTGAGCGAGGCCAGGGATCGAACCCGCATCCTTGTGGATACTAGTTGGGCTCGTCACAACTTAGCCACAAGGGGAACTCCTCTACCACATCATTTTAAATGGCTTGCTAGTGATCTACTGCATGGGTGTGCAATAATGCGTTTAACCAAGTGCCCTCTCTTGAATACTTAAGATTGTTTATAATACCGCTCTGGGGTAAACATTCATATAACTAAATCTCTGCCACGTCCCTGGCTATTTCCTTAGGATAAATCCCTGTTAAGTGAATCATAGGGATATGCCGAATTTTCAAATATTAGGTTTGGCAGGACTAGTTAAGTTCTGTTTCACAAATGAAGAGGTAGCAGTGGTTTAATGGTTTACGGATGTGGATTTTTTTTTTTTTTTTTTAACTGTGTCTGCAGCATGCAGAAGTTCCCAGGCCAGGGATCGAACCTGTGCCATAGCGGTAACAGCCACAGCAGTGACAATACTGGCTCCTTACCCTGCTGAGTTACCAGGGAAATCTATGAGTCTTTAAACTCAACTTTTCTGACCCTGACTCATGTATCATTCAGTCTACCACGTGACTACAGAAAACGTTTGTCACTGTAAAACATTCTGCCCCTAGAACGACTGTATTGGGTGAACTGTTGAAGTTTCTCCCTGCCATTTCCCAGCCTTGTCACCTTTGTTTAGGTTCAGCTCAGGTTTTCTTAGTGCACTTCTGCTCCATGGTAAACTTTTTAGTTGGACACATAACAGCTGTTAGGTGTTTTGCTGAGTGTTATCATTTGTTCAACCCCTCAGCCGGTTTCAGGAGGATTGTATCTGACACATAAGAGGTGCCTAGTATATTGATGATTGTTGAATGGTGTTGAGTAGTTACAACAATCCCACGGAGGTTATGACTTCAGAGGACTGGATGTGTTTCAGAAACTTCATGATTAAGCTTGTGTACCTAACATTTACAGCTCCAGAGGGGAGGGGCCGGAGACTTTTAAGGGCCACCATTATTCCAAAACTTTTAGCTATACAGTTTCGTAATAAAGTTTGTTGCATTTTTTGCATTTTTCTCTACTATAGGTATGGAGGTAAGGAGATCAGCAAAAGAGGAGAAAGAGATAGTTGGGCTCCAGTGCTCCCTGTTCTTTCCCAAATTAGTACAAAGTTAAAATAAGCAAAACATTTATTGAATGCCTACATAGCATGGGCTAGACTGATTTGAAGAATTCCAGTTCAATGAATATCATTATACGGTCGACTCTAATCTACGTCACACAATTAATTGCATTGAGTTTTATATACCATAATAAGGGGTGTTGAGAAAGCTGAAGGACCAGCAGGGATAGGTTCTGCTTTTTTACTTAGTTGTGTGGGTTCATCTACTGTGTCTATGTCCTGGCCATCAAATCACACTAACAATGCTTTATTAAAGAGGAACGAAAATTCTACAAAAACACACATTCACATTTATATCTATACCTTTCTATTTAACAGGTTGATTCATTTAAGAAGATGCTCTTTGATTAAAGTTTCATATATGTCACATATATTTATTTCTATAAAATGTTACATATTTTTAGATCATTAAGTGTTCTCAGATAATGCTTTCTAGACTGGGTGGTTTGGGGGTGGTAATTGTTTATAATTATTTAACAACTGTAACCTACCTTTTGGTGCTCCTAATCAGGAAAACTATGGCATTTATAAAACAGCAGTTTGTTGTTTATCAGAGTAAAGACATCTGCCAAGGGCAAACGGCAGGAAGCACAGATGCTGCACCTTGGATTACCTTTGAAATGACCTTCACACCTGCATAAGTTCTTTTAAATATGATAAGAAAACGAAACAAAAACCTCACAGCTCTCAATTTATTTCCCTATCTGGTTGTAATAATTTTACATTTCTTACCGGCTACTGTAAACAGCAGCAAACATGATCTATGCTCTGGAAAAAAAAAGTCAATGTCAGAGTTTATTAAGAATACGTTATAGTGCGTTTACATGCAGTCAAAACAGAAGAGAGTGGACTGATATTTTATCTCTCTGACACATTATTTTGGTTCAGAGAAAACATTCCATCTTTGTCTTCAGTGGCTCATTCAGCATTACCATTTTTTTGTGTGTGACTATATGTACGCACGGTACAGAAAAGCAAAAATTAAATCGGCATGCAATTTTGCTCCTGGCAGCACTAGGTATCTGATTTATAGAGGCATGGCCACAAGGTAGAATTTCATCGTGTTCTGGGAGCCTGGCTGTGAGAGCTGCTAGTCTTCACCTTCTTATTAAGGACTCTCCTTGAGGTCAGTAAAAGGCTATGTTCTACAGCGGTCCCCAGGGTCCAATGCCACCCCGGTACCACGTGGGTCCGAGAGTTAGGAGCCACTGGCCTGGCGCTGCCAAAAGCCTCCTAAGACGGTGGGGGTGGGCTCCAGCTTAGTTCTAGGAAAAGACGGAGGCTCTAATTGGGCGAATGGAGCAAGGTGACTTGCGGGACGTGGGCAGCCGCCCGGAGACCTATTTGGTTGGGTAGGGCGGCAGCTGCAGGGGACGACAGCCAGCGCCGTGAACAGCCGGGCTCCAGGATCCCGACCGCGTTTTCCCGGCTTCCAAACAACCGCGCGTTCGCCCCGCCCTCTCCCTTGCGCGCGCTCCCATCCTCCCCACGCGCGCTCCCCGGGCCCCGCCGCTCCTGCCCGCGCGTGACCCGCGCTCCCCCCCGGCGCGCGCCCACCTTGCACGCGCCCGCGCGCGCCCGCTCTCCCTCCCGCCCGGCGCGCGCGAGCCAGCGGGTCTAGCAGTGCAGTGGGCGGGGCGCCGCGCTGACGTTGCCCGGGATGCGGGCAGGTTCCGCCGCCGCCGCCGCCGCCGCCGCTGCTGCCGCTGCCGCCGCCTCCTCCTCGTCTGCCACCGGGGTTTGTATGAAAACACCCGGCGGCGAGCGGCGAGGGATCCTCCGTGCGCCGGGAGAGCAGCCGCCGGTGCTGCTGACGCCGAGCTGGGTGCTGCGGCTCTGCCCGGTCCGTGCCAGCGCCCCATCCTGAGCCGGTGAGCGCCCCGCCGCTGTCCGCGCGTCCGGGCCAGCAGCCCCTCGCCCGCGACTTGCCCGGCTGCCCGCCACCCCTCTGCTCTCTTCGGCCGCAGCATCCCGGGGGCGGGAGAAGCCGGAGAGGAGCGGCCCTGAGACCGGGCGGTCTGCGCCCTGCGACCCCCTCTGCCCCTTACCTGACAGGTTGTGTAACCCGTGTCTTTCGGGGGTGGACCCGGTCTTGAAGGGAAACGCCTGATGGATGAGGGTTTTGGCCGGTGTCTGGAAAACGTCCCACCCCGCCCCCACCCACGGACACTGGGTCGCCCCCGCCCCTGTCGCCGCGGAGGGTTCCTGGAGCGGTCTCCGAGCAGAGGCTGCCACCCGTCCTGCCACCTCTTTCTTTCGGGCCCCGAGCGCCGGTGGCCTTGGTACGGCGCGGAGCAGGGCGGAGGGGCGGCGGGCTGGGGCCGGGCGCGCGCCCCGCCTCCCCACCCACTCCAGCACCCACCCTCTAGGTGCGCTAGGCTTCCAGGTGGGATGTGGTGTGATGTTGGCGATGGCGAGGCTTACTTCCTCTCGATGGGTGGCTTGGCCTGAAGTGTGTCTTCCCTGCTTACAACTTGTCGCCTTGTGGGTTTGATTTGAACCTGAATCATCGCCCTAGATGACAGTGCAGTGTTTCTCTCCAGCCTTCCTTCCTGAGTTGCGGGTTCTTTATTGCAAGTATTCAGGGCCTCTTGCAACCCAATGCAAAGGCTTGCGGAACCCTTGTGGTGGTTTCCCTCCTGTACCTTTAAGTTTCTTAAAGTGCCAGTGTGGTTTTGAATCGGTTGGTTTCCTTTCCTGGGCATTTACTTATTATAGATTGGAGTTTTGTACATCAAGGTGAATGTTGATAACTTCTTGTTTTTAGATAGCGTCCTCAAGTGCCTGCAGGTGCACTGTTGATGACCTAATATGTTGTAAGACTCAGTAGAAATTTGCTTTGGCAATATTACTTCTTTGTGGGTTTTTTTTTTTTTTTCAGGTATTCACAACTGTGGCAGTGTTTATGATGCACAATAGTTTGTAGTTAGCAAGGACTTTAGCAGTCTTCTGGATCACTTATTTTCCTTTACCATTTATGTGCTCATTGGAATCTTTATGTAAATAGAGTTATCTCCTTTGTTAACCTCTGAATTTGTCTTATAAGTTGTCTTTTTTTTAATCTCCTGAGAAAGCCAGAAAGTTATTTTTGTAAAGTATTGTGGAATGTTTTCAGTTCAGTAGGCCAAAAAAGTAGTAGTTTATTTAAGGCACTTTAAATGGTACATATTTTAAAACATGTGCCAAAAATTCATCGAAACCAAACAAAACCCTGAAAGATCTATCAGCATTTTCTTATGTAGTTACTATGAGATAGTCAGCAGTGCCTTATCCACTTTTTCTCATCCGTAAGGCGGAGTTGTAACGTGACTTGTTCTGCTTCCCATTACGCTTTGGTTGAATTAATTTCTACAATGAAGTTACAGGTTCGTTTTTAATGAGCTCAAAGCTCTGCCTTGTATTGCTTCAACACATATTTAGAATTGCAGTCTCACTCTGAACAGTGAAATGAAGGACATCGATGTGGAGCTAACCTTGTAATTGGCCATATCGCAAAACACTTTAAATGTGTAAATGTGTAATTTAAACCTTTGTAAAAGCAGTTTTTATAAAGTGTTTTCAACTGACCTGAATTGAGACGTTATTCTCTTAGGAATAGTCTAGCTAGACTCTTATATAATCACGGTTTTATCTTCAATCTTCCTCCAAGATTTGTGGAATTATCTAATTTGTGTTATATTCTATATTTTCAACTTAAAATCCCCTTCACAGTTTCACCTTCCAACATCTACTTTTCTTGCTTGAAGTCCCCCAGATCTTGAAAGTTGAACAGCGAATGGGTAGTAATGGATGAACCCGTCAGAGGGCTCTCTGCAAACTGGGAGCTTCTCTTGGGCAGCGGGTCTCAGTAAGAACAACAGAAATTGTCTAGAGTGGACATGGGACTTAAAACTTTATGTATTATTGTTGATTACTGTGCCTGTGTGTTCTTCAGTGCAGTGGCGAAGGGGTTGGTCCTCAGAACCAGGCAGGCTGGATTTGAATCCTGGCTTTGCTTTGGGCAAGTTATTTACCTTCTTTGTGCTTCCATTTCCTCAATTCCACAATTGGGGATTGTGGTGTATGCTCTTAAGATAATCATGAATAGTAAATGAGTAAATATTCCTAAAGTGCTTAGCCCACAGTGCCTGGCGCATAGTAAGTGCTCAGTAAATATCATTACTGCTAGTATTTTCCCTCAGTGCAAGGTATCCAGTAAGCTGAAAAGGGGCTTTGGGCTGATGGAGCACTTATTCCAGATTAATTCCACTCTGACCTGTTTGCTCTTTTGGGGCTAAGTGAGAGCTTACTCTCACTGTCCTGCCTTGGAAGCATGTAATTTAGTTTAAAATAGAACAGCTAGACCCTGAGCTGGGTGCCCTGAGATGCTGTTGGAGAGTGACTGAAGTATCCCCGTTTGTCCCCTTCTGACAGAACCTTGGATTGTCTCCCTCTTGGTGGTGGTGACTGCTATTTTAATCATCTGTTTTTGAGTTTGTGATTGCCTGTTTCCTTGGCTGTCATGTGCAGCTATCAAAAATGTTATCTGTCAGACTATTAATGAGTACATTTATATGTTTCTGATGAAGATACTGCATGAAATTTCCAGGATATACAAAATCGCTGTCCTTTAAGCATTTTTTTTTCCTGTATTGATGTCGCATAGAATGAGGTTAATTTTGATTTGCTGTTGTGTTCCTCTTCAATTTTTGTGTAATTTTCCTAGGAAAATTAAAAAAAAATTTCGTATACTTCTGGTTCGTTTTGGTTTGCCGGAATCTTATATTACTGCTCTGTTCGTTAAATCAGGAATTTCCAAATGTTTGGTCTTAGGACCTTTTTATAATCTTAAAAAAAATTATTGAGTACCACAAGGAGCTTTTGTGGATTATATCTATATTACATTATAAATTAAAACAGATACACAATTTTTATTAATTCACGTAAAATGGTCATAATAAACCCATTACATGTTAATATAAATATTTATAATGAAAGATGACTGTTTTTCAAGAACAAAAAAAAAATAGTGAGAAGATTCATTGTTTTAGATTTTTACACATCTCTGATGTCTGGTTTAATAGAAACAGCAGCGGAGTTCCCATCATGGCTCAGCGGAAAAGAATCTGACTAGCATCCGTGAGGACGTAGGTTTTGATCCCTGGCCTCACTCAGTGGGTTAAGGATCCGGCATTGCTGTGGCTGTGGCATAGGCCGGTAGCTACAGCTCCCACTGGACCCCTAGCCTGGGAACCTCCATATGGCACGGGTGCGGCCCTCAAAAGACGAAAAAAAAAAAAGAAAAGAGCGAGAGAGAGAGAAAGAAGAAAAGAAACAGCAGGATTCCCATATCTGCTTCTATTGCAATATGTTGTTTGGGTTGAAGTATATATTCAGAGAGAAATCCAGCCTCACACAGTTAATGGCTGGAAAAGGGAGGGCTATTTTGATAGTCTCCAGATAATTATGGATATTCTTATTTGGTGCTACATCAAAACTCGGCACAAGATAGTCTTTAGTTATGTAGGGGTTTGGAATGAGCTTCCACCAAATGTGAGGATTATTTTGAGCTAAAAGCAGTTGAGACACTGTGAGTTCAAGAAAAACTACTACTCTTTTCTTAAGTACCTAGAAGAATTTGAATTGGGGATTTTTTTCTTAGAAAAAGAGTTATAACGCAAGATAAATTTTATCCTGTTGGCCCCGTCTACACAACAGGGCAAGCGTCTAATTGCCAAACATGTGCTCTTCTTAATTGTCCTCTGAAGGACCCTTTTGCTCTCCGAGGCCCTGGACTCCTGCCTCCTTCCAGAACTCGGGATGGCCTATTCACCTCATTTTACCTTTCTTGTGTATGTGGGGTCTCTGACCCCTCATATGTGTGCGATTCCCATCTATCAAGTTAAATTTGATTTTCTCCTGTTCATCTGTCTCAGGTCAACTTAATTCTTAGACCAACCAGAAGAACCTGGGAAGGGAGAGGAAATTTTCTTCCTCCCTGACAGTTGCAGTATGGAATCTGAAATCATATCAGTGGGCTTTTTAAAATAATATTGTATTAAAATCCATGGCATGAACTTCGAATGGATCTTATGCCTGGGGCCTGAATTTGTAAATATTGACTCAGTGAGTTATTCAGATCTTCCAAAATGTTTACACTTTTCATTATACAATTTCAAAAAAATCACATTTGTTAATAGATCACCCGTTCCACCAGAAGCAAGGTATTGGGAAGCTGTTCTGGTTGTGACATGATAGTGGATATGAGTTTTCCAGAAATCTGATTTTTTTGCTTGAAAACTCAAATTTTATCATTGGCAACAAATGATTGCCAGTTGATTTCTATAAATGGCAGGTAGACTTCATTTCTGAGCAAACCTTTGCCAAAATACCGAAGTCATTCTTTTAAGTTAAGTTGGTATTTAATGAAAAAGGCTAGTTCAAGCTCTCAATTCAGTTACGTAGCACTTTCCTCGAGACAGCCATCAAGTGTTGTAATTCAGTATATAGCAAGAAATGCTTCATGCACACATACCATTCTTTGACATAGAACGTTAAAAGAACATGTATGCAAGGGCCAAGATTTAATGAAGTTAGTGTATTTTTTTTTTCTTTTGCTATTTCAGGGACATTCTTAAGTGAAACAGACTCCTTTTTTTTTTTTTTTTTAATAATTGCTGTGCTTGATGGTGAAAATACAGTGAATAATAATAGTACATTTTGGTACCACCATCATAATTTGTTCCAAGATGCCACAGATTTAACACAGCATTGCTTTTGCACTATTAGTGTAAATGCTAATATAGTTGAAAAAGCTAATACTGTTTTAGTATTATTATGAAAATAGTTTTGACCTGGTGGAAGTAGTAGTGACTCTACCTGTTTATGCTTTTGTGTCCAAAGTAAGTCTCTTGTAGAGAGCATATAGTTGGTCATGTTTTTAAAATCCATTTTTGTCAATCTCTGCATTTTGATTGGAGAGTTTAATCCATTTACGTTTAAAGTAATTATTCATAAGGAGGGATGTCTTTCATTTTGCTCTTTTTAAAAAATATGCTTTCTGGCTTTTTGAGTTCTTCATATCCTGTGTATTTTGATTCTTACTGTGATATTAGTGGGAGATGACTTAGAGCTGTGATATTTTCCTTAAAACAAAGAAACAAACAAACAAACAAACAAAAAACACCCAAGTTTAAATCATTTGAGTGGGTCAGAGTCATAGGTTAGAGGCAAGGAAAATGTATCGAGGTAAGACTATTAATCTCATCTATCACCTATATGGACTTAGGAATTTTGGCATTTGTTTAAGCCTAAAAATAGTCAGTTGGCAGTAGTTTTGGGGAAGAGTTATTTTAAATAAACTATTTAATTAAATTGAAGTGTAGTGAGATTCTGCTCTTCCAACAATAAGACCTTGTTATTTGTAGTGTAATGAAAACATCACATAGCAGAACAAATCAGACCTTTGCTAGTGCCAGAGTACCTTTTGTGGAGTGTGTGTACTATCCAAATTCTTGTGTTTTTAATGAGGATGCGTAATGAGGAAAGGTAAAAGATATAATTTTTCAAAAATAGGTTTACTGTTATCTACAATTTTTTTGCTACGATTAGTGACAGTAATGTAGGGGAAATTTGCCTTTTTCAGATGAGTTAAAACGTTAATAAACAAATCATCAAATGTCATGTTTAAGGTAGCTAGATGAAAATGTATACATTAACATTGTAATTCAGAGTAGTTTAATGTACACAGTCCATGTCCAGTGTATATATTTCTCTCTTATTTTTTTTCATTTTTAAAAATTTTATTGAAGTATAGTTGATTTATAACGTTGTACCACCTTCTGCTGTACAACAAAGTGATTCAGTTATACATGTACTCACATCTGTTCTTTTTCAGATCCTTTCCCACATAGATTATCACGGAATACTGGGTAGAGTTCCCTGTGCTATACAGCAGGTCCCCATTGGCCATTCATTCCATATCCCTCAGTATGCATATGCCAATCCCAACCCCCACCCCTCACCTTTTCCCTTTGGTAACCATAAGTTTGTTTTCAAAGTCTGTGAGTCTGTTTCTGTTCTGCAAATAAGTTCATTTGTATTCTTTTTTAGATTCCACATATCAGTGATATCACTTACCACATGTAAGTGTCTTTCACTGTCTGACTAACTTTACTTGGTATTATTATCTCTAGGTTCATCCATGTTGCCGCAAATGGTATTATTTCATTCCTTTTTATGGCTGAATAATATTCCATTGCATATATGTATCACATCTTCTTTATCCATTCCTCTCTCAGTGGACATTCAGATTGCTTCCATGTCTTGGCTGTTGTAAATAGTGCTGCAGTGAACATTGGGGTGCATGTATATTTTTGAATTATGGTTGTCTCTGGATAGATGACCAGGAGTGGGATTGCTGTATCATACGGTAATTCTGTTTTTAGTTTTTTTGAGAAATCTCCGTACCGTTTTCCATAGTGGTTGTATTGGTTTACATTCCCACCAACAGTGTAAGAGGGTTCCCTTTTCTCCACACCCTCTCCAGCATTTATTGTTTGTAGACTTTTACAGATTCAATACAATCCTTAGCAAATTACCAAGGGCATTTTTCACAGAGATAGAAGAAAAAAATTTAAATTTGTATGGAATGCAAAAGACCCAGAAGACCAAAGCCATTCTTGAGAAAGAAAAATGGAGCCGGAAGAATCAGGCTCGCTGACTTAAGACTATACTACACAGCTGCAGTCATCAAAACAGTATGATACTGGCACAAAAACAGGAATACAGATCAATGGAACAGGATAGAAAGCCTAGAAGTAAACCCACGTACTTATGGCCAACTAATCTACAACAAAGGAGGCAAGAATCTTCAATAAGTGGTGCTGGGAAAGCTGGACAGCTGTGTGTAAAAGAATGAAATTAGAGCACTCTCTAACGCCATACACAAAAGTAAACTCAAAATGGTTTAAAGACCTAAATACGAGACTGGATATTATAAAACTCTTAGAGTTAATCAAAGGCAGAGCACTCTGACATAAATTATAGCAATAGTGATATCTTCTCAGATCCACCTCCTCGAGTAATGAAAATGAAAACAAAAATAAACAAATGGGACCTAATTAGACTTAAAAGTTGTTCCACAGCAAGGAAAACTATAAACAAAATGACAAGACAGCCCACCGAATGGGAGAAAATATTTGCAAATGACAACAGATTAATCTCCAAAATATACAAACACCTCATGCAGCTCAACATAAAAACAAACTAATAAAAAATGAGCAGAATATCTAAATAGATAATTCTCCAAAGAAGACATACAGATGGTCAAAAAACATATGAAAAAATGGTTAACATCTCTAATTATTAGAGAAATGCGAGTCAGAACTACCGTGAGATACCACCTTGTGCCAGCCAGAATGTCCATCACCAAAAAATTCGCTCTTAATTTAAACGGCAATAATCTTTATCTGCCCCATTGCTGGGAATGTTACTGCTCTTTCCTTTAGACAACAGATATTATTTACCTTCTTCCTTCAGAGTTTCTTTTCCCTTTAATTATGTTGCCAAGGTTATGAACATTTTCCTTGAGATCTTCCTTATGAAATAATCAGGATTTGCAATTTTTCCATCATATCAACATAGCAGGTAGGGGGAATAGCAGTCCCTTCGTCCTTGAAAGTGATTTCTCCCTTTCAGATGATGAAAAATTAGCACCAAAAAAAGATGATGGCTTTACAGCATACTTTTTTCCCATTCGCCATGGTAGAGCCCGCTACTCAGATCATTTTAAACTGTGGTCTCTTCCTAGTTGCCCACAACCATTCCAGCAGGAACAATTATCTGGTACTTAACAGCGAAGGTTATTGTTATTGATTAGAGCAGTGTTTCCCAAATGTTTAAACAGTGGAAGCTTTTTGGTTAATGATAGCCAGTGGGGAGACCCATTAGTAAAGAGATGAGAGTAAAAGAGTGAAGTCTTTCTAGTTGAATGGGAACTGGACCAGGCTGTTGAAGCCAGGCAAGTCAAAGGGAATCATATTTGACTTGTTTTTAAAAGATTTCGATGGAGCTTTGGAGTATGAACAGTGTGTGCTTCTTGGCATTTTTTCCCCCTTTTTTTAGCAGTTTGACTTAAATTTAAAGCAATGTGTATTTGGAGTGTTGATACGTTTCGAATATACAACTTTACCTTTGCCGTGTGTCGGAATTTCTTCTGTGGCATGTCTGTGGAATGAAAATTAGGCCGGTGTACATGTATGAAATTTTGATGCCTCGAGTGTGGATGCTGGTGATTGACTTGGCTGATGAACGTGATTCCAGGATTAAGCCAGTGAGAACTGAGGCTTTCAGTTTTGAGATTCTCTAGGCTCTGGAACTAATTCTACTTGAGAGCGAAAGATTAGAAAAATCTCAAATATTCAGGAGATCCAAAACTTTGTACTTTTCTTGAACTAGACTTGAACTAGACTATACAAAATTGTTTACTTTTCCTTGTGTGGGCTATCTTGAGCAAGTTTATCTTGTTGGTATGATTTCTCTTAAGACCAGAGTCTCACATTTAATTCTAGTATAAGCCACCCTTTAAGCATATATAAGGCAACTCATACATCTCTTCCGCCAATTTAGAGAAGTATATACTGTGGATTTTTATGTGGCAGCATGAATGTTAGTGTAGCCTCCGCCCCCAACCTCTTTTGGGTAAATAACTCAGAATACATCGTCCCAAGAGCCAGGTGGATCCTTAGTTTTGCTTTCTTGTGAAAGAGACCGTGTTGCATCATGGGAAGCAGACACGGAGGTACAGCAGCTCTGAGTCCATTACCAGAATTTAGGAATGGTTGAATTATGAAACTACCTGCAGAGACTAAAGTTGTTTTAAAAAACAGTTTTATTGAACTCACCTACCATACAATTTCACCAGTTAAAGTAAGCAATTCAGTGGATTTAGCAGATTTACAGAGTTGTGCAGCCATCACCCCAGTCAATTTTAGAACATTTTCATTACCACCCAAAGAAGCCACACATCCTGTTTTTTTTTGGTCTTTTGTCTTTTTAGGTCCATACCCGAGGCATATGGAGGTTCCCAGCTAGGGGTCCAATCGGAGCTGTAGCCACTGGGCTACACTGCAGCCACAGCAACGCCAGATCCTTAACCCACTGAGCGAGGCCAGGGATTGAACCTGCAACCTCATGGTTACTAGTCAGGTTCGTTAACCACTGAGCCAGGACGGGAACTCCGCCCCACATCCTTTTAAGCCTTTTCTTGTTCTGCCATTCTTAGCTCTCCTAGTCCTGGGTAACTACTACTCAACTTCCTCTCTCTCTGTTTCCTAGAGATGGAATTATATAATTACGTGTTTTTTTTTCTTGACTGGCTTCTTCCACTTAACGTAATATTGTCAAGCTTCATCCAGGTGGCACATCTAAGTACTTTGTCTTTTTTGTCACCGAATAACATTGCACTGTATGGATCTACTGCATTTTATTTATCCACTTATCAGTTGATGGGTACTTAGGTGGTTTCCATTTTTTGGTTATTATGATAAATGCTATTATGAATATTTATGTGTAGGTTTTTGTGTGGGTATAAGTTGTCATTTCTTCGGGTATGTCGTATGAAATAGCTGAGTCATTATGGCTGCTTTATGTTTAGCCTTTTGAGGAACTGCTAGACTGTTTGCAAAGCAGCTGTACCATTTTACATTCCCATGAGCAACGTATGAGGGCTCTAGTTTCTCCACGTCCACAGATATTTTTCATTATCTGTATTTTCAATTATAGGTATTCTAGCGGGTATGAAGTTGGTATCTCAATGTAGACTACTTTTTAAAAAATAGCAGTTAGGCATTAGAAGAATGATTGTACTCTTAGATAAAGTTCATATTACAATTAAAGTGTTTAATAGGTTGACCTAGGAATGTGATCTTCCTCAGCCATTCTTTTTTTTTTTACTCAGGTTTTTTAATTTTTTTTTTAATTAATTTTTTTAATAGTGTTTTTAGGGCCGAACCTGTGACACGTGGAAGTTCCTGGGCCAGGGGTCGCATCAGAGCTGCAGCTGCAGTCTGCTCCGCAGCTTTGGCAAATGACAACACGGGATCCTTAACCCAATGAGTGAGGCCAAGGATTGCAACCGCATCCTCGCAGAGACAATGTCCTGTCCTTAATCCGCTGAGCCACAACAGGAACTCCTTCAGTGGCCATTCTTAACCCTGGCTATGTATAGTTAGTATCACTTCCTAATTTTAAAAAGTGATGTGATGACTACTGTTTAATTCTCCACCCACACCCCCCCAAAAAAAATTCTTTACTAAAAGAGAAAACCGTGAATATTCAATTGGAGAGAAAAGAATCCGCTTCATATAACTTAAGCAAAGAGGATTTCTTTACCGTGGGGTACTAAATAGCTTAAAGAATTGCTCAGATTTATCTGTCTGGGTCCGGTCAGGAGAAAGAAGCTACACAGTAACTTAACAGAGAAAGAGTAGTCTAAAGAATTAGTGAATATAAGGGGGGGCGGGGTTGGAGGAGTTCCCGTTGTGGCTCAGCGTGTTAAGAACACGACTAGTAGCCACGAGGACTCAGGTTCGATCCCTGGCCTCACTCACTGGCTTAAGGATCTAGTGTTGCCGCGAGCTGTGGTGCAGGTCACAGGCGCGGCTTCGAGCTGCCATTGCTGAGGCTCTGGCGTAGGCGGGCAGCTGTAACTCCGATTCAACCCCTAGCCCTAAAAAAAGTGGGCGAGGGACTGGAGCAAAGAGGGATTTACCAGTGAGAAGTGAAGACAACCCTAAAGAATATAGGAAGGGCTGATAGAAAGAACAGTTACTACCTCCAGGGCTCACTGAGATCTAGACTTTTTTTGGAAAGGGCACATTCCAGTCAAGTAGCTAAGGTGTGCAGCTACAAGAATTTTCTGGAACTCAGCCTCTTAGGTGCCGGGGAAAGCTGTTCTCCTCAGTAGTTTGTCTTTTGTTGGAATCTCTATTCCCATGAAGGATGCTGTCGCTAATGTGAGTTAGTAATACAGATAGAAAAAACCATTTTTCCTTTTCCTAAATTTCCCACTGTATGTATGTGTGTGTGTGTGTATGTGTATATATATATATATATATATATATATATATATATTTTTTTTTTTTTTACTTTATCCAGGAAGGCATAGGAGTCTTACCACGAAGTTTTATACACAAGATGTTAATAAAGTATGGCTTGTTGTATATGGCTTGTATAAGAGTAGTTGTATTTTTCTTTATTTAAAGCAAATATAAGTGGCTTTCATCAGTCTTACTTGAAAAATAAACAGGTAGTTAAATGTACCTTCCCATTCTGGAAACTAATCTCTTCCCTTTTCATGACTTTTAAAAACGCGTTTGGTGAAGATGAATTTCTGTTAAATAACTGGCTTAAGCTAAAATGGAATTCAATTTTTCTAAAAAACTAGACTTGACAGAATAAATATTGTAAGCAGTTTTTTTTTTAAATTATCTTTTTGTTGAGGTAAAATATATTTAACATAAAATTTGCCATTTTAACCATTTCTAAGCTTATAATTCAGTAGTGTTGATTATTTTCATGGTGTCATACAACAGTCACCACTGTCTATTTCCAAAATTTGTCATCACCCCAAATGGACACTCTGTAACTAACCATTAAGCAGTGACTCCCTATCACCTTTGCCTCCAGCTCCTGCTAACCTAATCTTCTTTATGTATCTATGAATTTGCCTGTTATGGAGGGTTTTTTTTTTTTTTTTTTTGCTGTGCCTGTAGCTTACAGGGCCAGGGATCAAACCCAGGCCACAAAAGTGACCAGAACCACAGCACTGACAACACTGGATCATTAACCGCTAGGCCACCAGCAAACTCCTGTTATAGAGATTTTGTATAAGTGGGAGCATACAATATTTGTTGTTTTGTTTCTGGCTTATTTCACTCAGTATATTTTCAAGGTTCATTCATATCGTCACGTGTGTTGGAACTTTATTCCTTTTAACGGGTAAATTACATTCCATCGTATATGTATATATATGTATACCGCAGTCTGCCACTCATCTCTGGGGAGACACCTAGGCTGTTTCTGCCTCTCAGTGTTGTGAACAATCCCACTAATGCACCTCGACATACAGTTGTCTGTTCAAGTCTCTGTTTTTAATTCTTGTGCATATGTACCTAGGAGCAGGACTGCTGGCTCACTTGGTAGTTCTATATTTTGCTTTGGAGGAACCACCAAACTGTTTTCTGGAGTGGTTGCACCATTTTACATTCCCACCGGGATTGTATGAAGAGTTTTGATTTATTCACGTTCTTGACCACACTTGTTATTTACTGTTTTTTTTTTTTTTTTTTTTTTGCATTATAGCCATCCTAGGGTGAAGTCATACTGTGATCCTGATTTGCATTTCTCTCATGACTAATGGTTTTGAGCATCTTTGCGTGTGCTGATCAGCTGTTCGTGTATCTTCTTTGGGAAAATGTCTATTCAAGCCCTTTGCCTATATTTAAATCAGACTGTCTTTTTCCCTGTGAATTGTAGGTGTTCTGTATATATTCTGGATGTATTAAACCCTTTTCTCAGGTCTATGATTTACAGATATTTTCTCCCACTCTGTATATTTCTTCCACTGTGTATATTGACACTTTCTTGATAATGTCCTTGGATGCACAGAAGTTGGTAATTTTGAAGTCCAATTTATATATTTTTTCTTTTGTTCCTTGTGCTTTTGTTGCCATAACTTAGAATCCACTGCCAAATTCAGTGTTGTGTAGACTTACCTCCATGTTTTCTTCTAAGAGTTTTAGATCATTGATTCATTTTGAGTTAATTTTTACATGTGGTGTGAGTAGAGGTCCAGCTTTATTCTTTTGCGTGTGGAAATCCAGTTGTCCTAGCAATAGAAGAGACCATTCTTTCATCATGGAGTGTACTGGCATCCTTATCAATAATCAGTTGGTCATAGATGGATGTATTTATTTCTAGACTTTCATTTTTATTCCACTGATCTCTTTTTCTGTCTTTTTGCCAGTGCCACATAAACTGATTTTTAGCCAGTGCTAACTACAAACGTGAAAATTATTGACATTGCGAATAGCAAAGCTACTAAAAACCATAAGCCAAAAAGTTATATTAATAAGTATAGCCTGTTATAATTTTTACTAGAATTTTAAAAAAATTACCTTTTTTTCTGACTGACATGATGAGGCTCAAATATAGGTCCAAAGTAAGTTAAAAATGGTTTTATATATATACACACACACACACATATGCATATATATATATACACATATACATATATATATTTCTTGATCTTTTATGAAAAGGCTTTATACATCAAAGCTGTTTTGAAAACTAAAAATAGTGAAGTTTATCTCTTTCATATAAAACTTATTTTTGCTTTCTTTTGCTGAAATAACCATTCACAGGTTTCATTTTAACTGACAGGTGATGATTTCCTCTTTGCTCTTGATGCTTGTTAAAGAAGAAATTTCACATAAGAAGTTGAAAACTGGGGTTCCCATCATGGCTCAACAGAAAGGAACCTGACTAGCATCCATGAGGACACAGATTCGATCCCTGGCCTCACTCAGTGGGTTAAGGATCTGGCGTTGCCAAGAGCTGTGGTGTAGGTCGCAGACGCGACTGGGATCATGCATTGCTGTGGCTGTGCTGTAGGCCAGTAGCTGCAACTCCAATTCGACCCCTAGCCTGGGAACCTCCATATGCCACGCATGCTGCCCTAAAAAAAAAGCAACCCCCCAAAAAAACCAAAAAAACCTGTTCACTTAAAAATGTTTAAGTGAAACATGTGAAAACCTGGACAAAGAGCACATAAATCTCCCACTACCTGCAGAAATCCAGCAGTTTAGCAGATGAGTTCTAAGAGGGCGTCTGAGCTGAATGGTGAACCGCAGAGGTACTTTCGCAAACCCAGTAGGCCAGACTCTGCTAAGTGCATAAGGGATGTTGAATGGCCACTGAAACCAGCCAACTTAACAAACGTGTTATCACATGAAGCAAACGAACCACTCTCTGCAAGACCTCAGAGGAAAGATTCTGACTTCAGGCGACAGCATTTGGCAGCGGAGGGGGGCGGGGAATCAGGGGACCAAAGGATATCAAAAGATACTCCTGTCGCTGCTTGGGCTTGAAAGAGAAAAAAAAGATAGCTGCAAGTCTCCAGTCTTGCTGACCTAGAAAAAGAAAATTTAGAAATAAAACTGAACAGTATTTTCCCTTTCTTTTCAAACAAGTGTAAGACTGAACGATGGACCCTTTATCTGAATCTTCTGTCCAGGCCGAGGACTTGACTTTGAGGAAGATGAATTTTGTATGCTGCATGCAGCCTGATTATAAATGCAAGACGAGCTTTACTGATTTGTCCCTCAAAAGTGTTGGATTTCTCTCAGAGTGGTGTCCTGCAAAATCACAGGAGGATAATAAACCAAATTGAAACGTCTGGTTTTCAACTTCTTTTTCAGGGCCACACCCTCGGCATATGGATAAAACCTGCATCCTCACGGATACCAGTTGGGTTCATTACTGCTGAGCCACAGTGGGAACTCCAGTGTGAACGGGTTTTTGTTTAATAAAGTTAATCATTTTTTTTGTAGCTTCAAATAGAACTTTTTCCTTTCATCTCCCAGAGCTTTTTGACAGTAGCACTTCTCTGTGAAGAAAACACTGTGTTGTAAAGTCAGGTTCTTTACTTATTTGTTTTTTAAACACGAGTGGCACATCTTTACGTGGAGCCAGCTATCGATGGGCCATTTTCAGCCCAGAGGCCAACACAGTGTCTCCAAGACAGACCTTTTGTTTCTAGACAGAGAGACAAAACGTTAAATATCCTGTCATTTGCTGGCTTTGGGCAGTACGCTGTAGCAAAAAAAGTTTTCTTGATTTCACCATTTTCAAATCTTGTAAATACATAATGTATATATAATCTTACAAATATTATAGACAGTGAACTCTGTTGGCTCACCCATCTAGATCATCTAGATAGAGAACCTTGTTTTTCCATTTATTATGTAAGTCTTTAATGTCATGAGACACGTCAGTACATTGACTTATTTAAGCCAAAGTTTTATCATGTTTGTTTTGAGAATCTGTTAATACCTCTAACTTGTCAGATGACTAATTCGCAGCTGTGTGTTTTGAGTATTGCTGGAGCCATTGCTGCACTTGAAATGCTCTCCACAGACAGCACAAAATGCGATAGGACATTCCATTGTGTAAACCCGTTGATAAAGTAGTTTTTGTTGTAAAGATGTATTTTCTGTGTGTGTCTCTTGTTGTGCTAATTTAGCAAAATGATCACGGATCCAGTTCTTTGTTGCTAATGTTACCAGAATTGTCCCCCGCCCTCCTGTCATACCTCTGCCTCAAAAATTGGCACATTGGATTATTAGACATATTTGTCAGTTACAAATGTTACTGTGTCAGACATAAGGGCATACCAAATAAATCAATGAGAAAATCACCAAAAGTCCAAAAATTTCACAATATAGATTCTTTGTCATTTATTCAGTCCAGTTTTGGACTGGACCAATAGGAGAGCGTTAGGAATGAAGGCAACAGGATATACAGTTTTTTCATTAAAATTAAACTTTCCCTCCAGTTTTCTATTACACTCGTAGAGCTAGTTTGCTCCCATAAGGCAACTGGCAGTGCGAAGGGGAGATCAGGGGAGGTAATTTGAGAGGGAGAGGCTGATATTCATTGGCCTGTTATTATCTCCCTGTGCCACGCACCCTCCAGTTATCAAGGCCAACTCTCACCAGATGAACTTGGCCCTACTGCGCACTATCACACATGGCTGATTTGTAGCCAAATCGTTAGTTATGCTGCCACTGCTTGGTGCACAAAAGTAAAAGAGAGAGAGCCCCCCGCCCCCTTTCATGAGCTCTCAAAGACTTCTAGCAACAGCTTGTGGTCCCCACTTTGAGAAACCTTGGACTGCACTTTGGGACCTCTGCCTCCACTGCCGTCGGACAACTGAGTATTGTCTAAGTTGGTACTTCCCTGTGGAGTCGGGTGGCCTCTGTCTGAATTTCAGTCTCGTAAATCTCATGCATGATGAAATTGAGATTGGTGGGTTGCAACACATCTGGATCTCTAGGTGCAGAGAGTCTGGGAAGTACTTTTTTTTTTTTTTTTTAAAGCTCTCATGTTCCTTGTTCCCGTAGTATAGAAAGGCACACTGGAGAGAAATGGGGATGCATGATGGTGTGCCAGTATGCCATATCCACTGTATTGTTAGATTTTTAGAAAAATGAAGACTCCTTGCTCATTGTGTCATAAAATATTCTCCAAACCAGTCTTTGCTCATTCACAAATTTATCCAGCACCTGCAGTGTGCTGACACTATTCTTGGGAAAACATTGGTGAGCAAAACAAAGATTTCTGCCCTTATGGAGCTCTAATTCTAGCGGTGAGAAATAGATAATAAACAGTACACGTAGTTCAATAAATTGTCTAGTTTACACGTGGTTCAATAAACTGTCTAGTTTATACATAGTTCAGTAAACTGTCTAGTGATTATTGAAAAGTCGAACAAGTGACCACTGAGGTATTAGATATTAAACCATGCGGTTTTTTATTGTGGTTGTATCAGGAACCTTGGGTAGCTGCTTGGTTTCCCTCATAACCTTGAGGAAATGAAGGGACCCATTGTGGTTGCTTTTGTAGTCACCAGTGGTGATAAGCTGCTCAGGGTCTGGGATGAATTAGATTGTAGGATGGATGTATGTGGTGTGACGGGCGTATACTGAGCATTTGTAAGTATGTAATAAACTGTTCCCTTCAACACTGGGAACAGTTTTGACACCTGTTCCTGTATATAATCAGTTATTGAGTAGGACAGTTTTCATGGGGTTCTGTTACTTTGGAACTATCCTGTATGCAATTCTAGGTATATCTTGCCTCATTTGCAATTGAGTTAGCAAGAGAAATGAAAAGAAAGTATATTTTGTTAAAGTTCCCTGTTATTGAAGAAAGCTGTCCAGAATACCTGCAGCTATTCATCTCGAGCCACCCTAGGCTTCCCCTTTTGCTTGTTAGCATTAGCCTTGCGACACCTTTGTCACCCATTCCTGTATTAAATCTCTTACTTAAAAAAAAGATTTAAGGTATTTAAAATGTGTAATATGTGCTTTCTAAAGATGAAATCTGTATTGATTGAGGGAATATATGTAAGTGTATTCAGTGAGATGAGGTTTTCAAAGGTTTTTGCTCTCTCAACAATTTTTTCTTCATTAAAAAGCGCTTTAAGGAGTTCCTGTCATGACTCAGTGGTTAACGAACCTGAATATTATCCATGAGGATGCAGGTTTGATTCCGGGCCTCGCTCAGTGGGCTGAGGACCCGGTGTTGCCCTGAGCTGTCGTGTAGGTCGCAGACATGGCTCGGATTCCATGTTGCTGTGGCTGTGGTGTAGGCCGGCGGCTACTGCTCTGATTAGACCCCTAGCCTGGGAACCTCCATATGCCGTAGTGCGGCCCTACAAAGACAAAAGAAAATATTTTCATGTAGAAATAATCATATGTATTTACTGGTATTTGACTGCGTGTGAATAGTGGAAAATACACTAGTCACAGGATCCTTTGCTTTTTTTTTGAGTATTTGAAGGTGGACTATTAGAACAGGAAGGACAGCTTGAATTGTCGCCAAAGAAATCTTGGCACTTTATCATCAACTGTGTTATGTTTGTGCATTTTGGTAGCACCAGGGTTTTTAATAACATTCTACTGGCTGATTGTAGCTAATTTAATAGTCACACGGTGCACCCTGAAATGACTTGCTGGAAGCATATAAAACTCAAACATTCTCCTCTGGTTTCCAGTCTAATCTTGTGTTGTCCATGATAAAAACTTTCAGTTGTATGGCTTTTATGACATCTAATATATAGAAGACAAAACTGTGTTTAATATCATTGAATTTTTTTTTTCAGATTATCTGCGATGGTGAAATGAAGTAACTCAAGATGAGCAAGTTAAAAGTGGTACCAGAGAAAAGGTGCTGTCGTTTTAAATACCAGTATATGTAAATTTCAGAAATAATACATGAAGTGGCTATTTGAAACTTTTTACTTAAAAGTTATTTGTTTTAATATAGCATGTTATATTTATGTTTTTTTCCCCCTAATATATACTAGCGTTTAATTCTACAGTTAAAGCAGGAGTCAGCAAACTCTAACCTGGGGGCCGAGTCTAACCTATCTCTCGTTTTTGTATGGCCTGTGAGCCAAGAGTGGTTTCACATTTCTAAATGGTTGGGGGAAAAAATAAGTTTTGACACATGAAGATTCTATAAAGTTCAAATTTCAGTGTACATAAACTTTTGCTAGAATACAGCTGTGTTTATTCATTTGTATATTGTCTGGCCACTGAATTTTTTTTCCTTACATTAGACTTGCTCAAGGCACATCAATTTCCACAAACATTTATTGTATACTTTCTATCTTTAGAGGCTTCTGTAGGTGCTCTCTTTGGTTTCTTTTTTTTTTTTTTTTGTCTTTTTGCCTTTTATGTAGAGCCGCACCCGCGGCATATGGAGGTTCCCAGGCTAGGGGTCTAACAGGAGCTGTAGCCGCCGGCCTACACCACAGCCACAGCAACGCGGGATCCGAGCTGCGTCTGCAACCTTCACCACAGCTCACGGCAACGCCGGATCCTTAACCCACTGAGCAAGGCCAGGGATCGAACCCGCAACCTCATGGTTCCTACTCAGATTCGTTAACCACTGAGCCACGACGGGAACTGCCTCTTTGGTTTCTTGATTTTTGTCACTTTTAGATTTGTTTCTCAACTACGAGGTTTCTGTTAAGCCCTTTGATGTACCTAACTCAACACTGAGTCTGTGAAGGGTGAAAAGAAGCATAAATAGAACCCAAAATACAGTATTTTGCACAAGATGGGTATTGAGTATGTCCTAAAGAAATGAGCCCTGTTCTCTTTTTTTACACGAAGCTTATAATCTGATGAGAAGACCCTGAACAAATGTGATATAGTGGTTTAACCCGTGTGTAGTGAAATGTTAAGGCCCAGTGTTGTGAGGCTCCTGGGAGTCGGAAAGCAGGGTCCGCGTAAATCAGTGTTGGTTGCGTGGTACGGACTTGAAGAGGCAGGGCTGGCTTGAGGATTTCTTACTTTTTAGCAAATCCGGAGGGGTGGGTGGAATACTGATTCTTGCTGAGTTTAGACAAGGATTGTAATCGGATGGGCTAGACTGGCATGTGAGTGGGTGACCAGTCAAGTTAAGTAATCAGGTTTTATGAGACACTAGAAGCAGAGTTTTTCATACTCCCCACTGTGCAGCATCGTGGTCATGCCCTAAATGTTATCATCAGCAAAACTCTCCCTTCAAAGTACTGATTCAGACTTTTCCTTCCCCAACAGCGATCTTTTATTTTTCGAGTTCACTTGCTCGAATCCCTGCACTGCGAGAGTTCTTCCTCACCCAGAGTTCTCACCTGCTCACTTTGCTTTTCTCTTATTCACCTCCTCCTCTCTTACCCAGCACGGAATCCCCTGTTCATCCTTACGCTCTTACAAAGACCTGAAATGTTTTTTCCTCACTTCTTCTTCTTCTTCTCATCATGCATACCGGACCAAGTCCTTTTCCTGGACAGACCTTTACCAAGCGGCTGACTGGTGTTGGAGGACGAACTAACTCGGAAGATAATGGCTCGAACGTACTTGTCATCAGCCTGAACGGAGCCCAGCGGGCTTCCTACTATGGTTCCTATAAAGCTCATTTTCTCCATTTATATAATGACTCTTTCGCACTTTCTTCATACCTTTCAAACCCTTAGATGTACCCTGTGCATACCCTTGGCACTTGACTTTCCCTCACGATAGCACAAGCAGTGGATTATCCTGATGTGTCTTAGAGAAAGTTTACACACTCCCCTTTATCTGATTCTGTCCTCTGCTTACCGTCCTGTTATTTACTGCAACAGAGGATGTGTCCCTTTTCTTGTCAGAGACTAATACTGTCACCTGTGTTGTAGACTTCCCTTCCCTTCTTCCTCCTCAGGGTCTTTTAATCATCAGTATTCATCTCTTTTGAGTCTTCAGCTCCTCCCTTCCTGACCATTTAAACGTGATCGGGGCTTTCTGATATTTAGACTTTGTTCTTTCATCACCGCTCACTTTATCTGATTTCATTAAAAGCCACACATTTTTCAGAGTTCCCGTCGTGGCTCAGGGGTTGACGAACCTGACTAGCAACCATGAGGATGCGGGTTCAATCCTTGGCCTCATTAAGTGGGTTAAGGATCCGGCGTTGCCGTGGGCTGTGGTGTAGGCTGGCAGCTGCAGCTCCGATTGAACCCCTAGCCTGGGAGCCTCCATATGCCACGGGTGCGGCCCTAAAAAAGACAAAAGACAAAAGACAAAAAAAAAATTAAAAAATTAAAAAAATAAATAAAAGCCACACATTTTGAAATAGCCAATAAATGCAACCCATGTCTCATTTCACACTCTCCAACTACTCCTATTTGGTCCTGCTTTATCTATTACACCAGCAGCACTTGTTAAGGTTACCTATAAATTTTTAATCAGCTTTACTGAGATATAATCATCATACTTCAAGCTATACATAAAGAGTACAGTTTGGTTAAGTATAGGTATAACTGTGAAATCATCCTCTCGGTCAAAACAACGCCCATCTTTATCATGCTCAAATGCCTCGTGATGCCCCCCCCTTTTTGTCTTTTTGGGGCCACACCTGCAGCATACAGAAGTTGAATATGGTTCCAGTCTAGGGGTCCAATGGGAGCTGTGGCTGCTGGCCTACACCACAGCCACAGCCACGGCAAATCCAAGGCACGTCTGCGACCTACACCACAGCTCACGGCAACACTGGCTTCCCCAACCCACTGAGCAAGGCCAGGGATCGAATCTGCATCCTCATGGATACTAGTCAAGTTTGTTACCATTGAGCCATAATGAGAAATCCTGGAAGTTCTTTGTATATTATGCATACACATCCCTTACTAGATATTTGAATTGCAAAATTTTCTCCCAGTCTTGTCTTCATATTCTATGCAGTGTCTTTTAAGATCAGAATTTTCAAATTTGGATGATGTCCATGCGTTTGTGCTTTTATGAACTATGCTTTTTAAGTTGTATCTAAGAAATACTTGCAAAACACACATTACCAGTGTGTTCTCTTATGTTTCTTCTAGAAGTTTTTATAGTTGTAGATTTGACACTTAGGTCTGTGCTCCTTTCTGAGTTAACTTTTATATCAGTATAAGGTGTGAGGTATGGACAGAAGTTTTTTTTGTTTTTTGTTTTTGGCATATGGATATCTGTTCGGCACCACTTTTAGAAAGACTCTCCTTTCTCCACTGAGTTTCCTTCGTACCTTATTCAAAAATCAGTTGATCCGAGCCACAGTTGCTACCTAAGCTGAAGCTGCAGCAATTCCGGATCCTTAGCCCACTGTGCCGGGCCAGAGATCGAACATGTGCCCCAGCACGGCTGATCCTGTTGCGTCATAGCAGAAACTCCAATATCCGTCTCTTTTGTTTATGATCTTCTTTAATTTCTCTCGGTAATATTTTGTAGTTTTCAGTGCACTTGTCTTTCAGGTTTATCCCTGTTTCCCATAAAAATAACAACTCTTTGGGGGTCCCTGTTAACTTTCAAGAGTATAAAGTGAGGCTGGGAAATGTGGTTTCGACAGAATGGCCATAGGGCTGGTTAAAACTCTTGTTACTGTACAAGAGGAAACAGATGTTGGGGGAAAGTTAGAAGTTAGCCATATGGTTTACTTAAGATCCCACTAGAACGTGACCAAAGAAGTTATAAAAAATAATGAATATATAATAATAATTTGGAGTGGATAAAAGCTGTGAGATCTTGCTGTATAGCACTGGGAACTGTATCTAATCACTTGTAATGGAGCATGATGGAGGATAATGTGAGAAAAAGAATGTATACATGTATGTGTGACTGGGTCACTTTGCTGTACGGTAGAAAATTGACAGAACACTGTAAACCGACTATAATGGAAAAAATAAAAATCATTAAAAAATAAAAAAATTAGCATTTAGTTAATTTTGATGAAGGAATTTAGAGGTAGCTTGATTAATTATTGCTAATGGTATAAATTCAGGTAATTTAAGCTTTTTAAACAAACTTTTACTGGTTGCCTATAACAAATCACTTGGCAGTATTGAATTACATTTGTTGTTAAACAAGTTTTTATTGCATTTAATTATTATACAAAAATTAGAGAAGTAGTTATTGTTCTCTTCCCTTTAGAAGAATATTGTTTTCCAAACTTACATATTTAAATACTGAACTATTTCTACAAAGGAATGAGAGTGAAATTTCCATTTTTCATTGTTTTTGCTTTACAGTAAAGGAGAATACTTAGTTTTGTTTGTAGTATTTGGATAGAGACAGTAAAAATGTGATGAAAGCAAAAGTAATAGTTCTTATGGCGCAGGTTAATGCGCCAGCAGCATTGTTACTGCAGCAACTTGGCCTGCTGCTGGGGTGCAGGTTCAGTCCCCGATCCGGAAACTTCCATACGCCATGGGCATGGCCAAAAAAAAAAAAAGAGTAATAAGAAAAAGTAAATACAAATTAAAGGGTTATAAATGAAGAACAGCCATTTCTAAAAGATGATGTACATTTTTAAAAATTTTGTTTGAAATGTAATCTAAATTAAGTCGAAAATTTTAGGGAGTTCCCTGAACCACTGAGTCATGGCTCAGTGGTTAACGAACCCAACTAGTATCCATGAGGACACACGTTTGATCCCTGGCCTCGCTCAGTGGGTTAAGGATCCAGCATTGTCATGAGCTGTAGTGTAGGTTGCAGGCACGGCTCAGATCTGGTGTTACTGTGACTGGTGTAGGCCGGCAGCTGCAGCTCTGATTCAACCCCTAGCCTGGGAACTTCCATATGCTGTGGGTGCGGTCCTAAAAAGACAAGAAATGTCTAAAATTTTAGTATATCTTAATGAATTTTTTGCTGTCAGATGTTTATATCTTATTTATGAGGACATGTTTACTACCTGTGTTCAATGTATATCTTAAGATAAAAGGCTAATAAAATTTATTTGTAATGTGAAGATAGGTCCTTTAGTCCTTACATTTGCTTGGGAAATTATCTGTTGCAAGATAATATCTATACACTATTGTATATCCAAAAAATTGATATTTTTAGGAAAATAACTCTAAGGCTGAGTGTAAACTCAAAGAATCAAAAGCAGTAGGAGACCACTACAGCGAAACAAATATTTGAGCGGTAGTGTCTTGAAAACGTATATTGGAAGGTTGATGTGATGTATTTCACATTGATCATGCTTTCCATTCCATGATTGCCTCACTGTAAAGTAATTGACGTTAACAGTTATAAATGGATCCTCCCGAGGTTGGTCTCGGTCTCATTTTGATTCATCTAAAAGTAGATTGAGAGAGGGAAGCTACATCGTCTTCTGAGTCTCCTTATTTAAAGATGTCCTGCTTTGCAGGGTAGCTCAAATGGTTCATTGCAGAGCTGTACAGTGTCTCCCCCGCCCCCTCCCCTTCACCCCTGGATTTTCCAACGTCTGAAAATCATTCAAGAGATGGAACTGCCCTCTGCTGTTCACCCTGCAGTTCTCTCAACGTTGGTATCAACAGGCTTGAACGTTTTAGAGCTGAGTTGGGGGCAGCTTAGAGTATTTCATTCGGTTTTTATTCTGTCAACAAGAAAAGCAGAAAAAGAAAGGGAAATCCACTTGGTTACATTTAATTTCCATTTATTTGCCTGCCTTTGAAAAATTCATGCATTCTTCTGCCTGTTATTTGTGAGAGCATGATTCTCAGAACTTAGCTGCAAGTTGTTTTATTTTGGTAGTGGTGTGACTTAAGTTAAAACTTTTAAGAGTTACTGGTAGGAGTTCCTGCTGTGGCGCAGCGGGTTAAGAACCCGACATAGTCTCTGAGAAGATGCAGGTTAGATCCCTGGCCTTGCTCAGGGGGTTATGGATCCCGTGTTGCCCTAAGGTGCAGTGTAGGTTGCAGACGTGGCTTGGATCTGGTGTCACTGTGGCTGCGGTGTAGGCTAGCAGCTGTAGCTCCAGTTGGACCCCTAGCCCAGGACCATCCATATGCCGCACGTGCGACTGTAAAAATAAAAAAAAAGTTACTGACAAAACAGACTCTGAATTTGGAATGGAACAGAATGTGTCACGCTCAGTGTATTTTGTATGTTTGTGGCTATTTTGAATAGTAGATGTTTTATTAGCTACTGAAAAATGCTAACAGTGACCTTTATGAGAAAAATCATTGGAGAAAACCAAAAAACTCCCACTCAACTGTTATATTTCAGAATTCTGGTTTCCATATGCAGATTTTTCTTAAATCTAGCTTATAGAATTGTTTTTAAAGATGTATTTGTTCTGTAATATGCAGACTGTGGTGTCTTAATACTATTTCTTACCCCAAAGAACCAGGGTTCTTTGGAAAAAGGGTTGCCCAGATCAGAGCACAGAATGCACCAGATAAGTTTAGAATCACAGCTCTCAAACTTTTTGGCTAAGGATCCCATTGTGCTCTTAAATTAATGAGGGTTAATTTATCTATTGATATTGTGGGTTGTGGGTTAATTTATCTATTGATATTTACCATATTATAAATTAAAGCTGAGAAATAAAACAATGTTTATTCATTAAAATAATAAATCAATTGCATAATAACATAGTGACATTTTATTTTAAAATAAATGGTCAAAAATATTTAGTTAGGGGAGTTCCTGTCATGGCTCAGCAGAAACGAATCTGATTAGTATCCATGAGGACACAGGTTCAATCCCTGGCCTCACTTGGTGTGTTAAGGATCCGGCATTGCCGTGAGCTGTGGTGTAGTTTGCAGGCGTGGCTCAGATCTGGCCTTGTTGTGGCTTTGGTGTAGGTCAGAAGCTCTGATTCCACCCCTAGCCTGGGAATTTCCATATGCTGTGGGTATGGCCCTAAAAAGACAAAAAAAAATTTAGTTAGAAGATGACATATTTTGTTAAATCTCTTTAATGTCTGGCTTTATAGAAGACAACTGGATTCTCCTGTCTGCTTCTGTGTTAATCTGCTATATGTGTGTATATATATATATATATATAGACACACACACACACACGTATACACACATATATATACACAAATATATATATACACACACGCACACACACACGCATGCAGATACATACATATTATATATAATACAAACATATGCTTTGCATACATATATATTGATATATGTATTATTATAATACACATATACTGTAAATACATATCAATATACATAGTATATATTAATACACACATATACTATAGTACACATCAATATTACATATTCTGTATAATACACACATATGCTATACATTCATATATCTGTATGTATAAGTAATACAAACATTATACCTACATATATTAATTACATATTATATATAATACACATGTTAACATTAATATATATATTATATAATACACAATATGTTATATATACTTATATATCAATATACATATTATATATAATAAATAATATGTTATATATACATATATATTTTGTGTGTGTGTCCTTATTATTAAAGCATATGCCTACAATCCAGGCTCACATAGATATGTATTTAGAGAAGGAAGGAATACTTGAGTAAAAGGCCTTTTCAGATAATTGTGGCTAATCGTCTTTTCCTTTATGATGGAGGAAAATAGAGTTCTGTGTTTGGTATTTAAAGCAAATGTAATAGGAGTTTGCATTGTGGCTCATTGGGGTAAAGACCTGACATTGTCCCTGTGAGAAGTGGGTTCGAGCCCTGGCCTCACTCAGCGGGTTAAGGATCTGGCGATGCCACAAGCTGTAGGGTAGTTTGCAGATGTGGCTCAGTTCTGGTGTTGCTGTGGCCGTGGTGTGGGCTGGCAGCTGCCACTCTGATTCAGCCTCTGCCCAGGGAACTTACATATGCCATAAAAAAGAAAAAAAAAAGAGTAATGATTATAAATTGAGGAAAAAACATTTCTAAATGATAATGTACTTTGGAAATAAAGGCATTTTGAAATTCAGATTGAAGTGGATGTTCTTTAATATTACACAAAAACTTTATAAGTGGTAGTTTCTTAAAGATTAGTTGAACTGTGGAATCAGGAACCATGCATGTGAATTTTTGTTTTCTTTTACATTAAATCCATTGGTTTCTGTTGCACATTGAATGGTTCTTTTACCCATGTCTGAATTTGTAACATCACACAGTGGTCAATATTTGGAACATAGTGATTCAGTGAGTTATTCAGATCTTCTGAATAGTGACACTTCACAACACAGTTTTCTAAAATTACATTTATTAACATCACCATTGGTTTTGTCAGAAAATTCTTTAAGTTGGGGAAAGCTCTCAAGGTCACGATATTTTCCAAAATTCTAATTTTTGCTTGAAATTTCAAATTTAATAATTGGCAACAAATCTCTCAGTTGTTTCTTTGAAATGAAAGGCTCACTTTGTTTCTAAGAAAATGTAGGCCAAAATACCCTAGTGTAAATAATCATTGTCAGATTTTTTTTTCCAAGTTGAAATAAATAATGTCCTATGAAAAAAAGTGGCTGGTTCAGCTTGTAGTTTAACCAGTCACCCAGTGTTTTCCCTCAGCGTAACCTTATACTTCATCGGGCAGCTGAAATACTTCATATGCACACGGAATATTGAAAAACTGTACTTATAGGTGAAACTGGCATTTTTGTTTTTAACTGTGCGTGCATGTTGGCGAAGGACACGGTGACTACTAGTGATTACACCGTGACTGCAGTTTGGTGTCACTGCCTTGTTTGTGTCACGGTGCCAGCACTTTGCCTACCCTTGCCTTCAGAACAGCAGTGGGAATATCAACACTCTGTCAGAGGTGAATAGTGTCTTAGTATCTTTATGAAAATAGTTTTGAACCTTGCAGACCTTCTGAATGGATCTCAAGTACTCAGAGTTTCACAGAGCACACTGAGAACTGCTGGTTGATAATGATCTTGTCATACCAGAAATCCAGGGAGAAGCTAGCAAAGACTAGGATTACACAGAAGGACTTGGGAGCCCACACGAAGAGGCTCCCACTGATCAAAGATGGGGCAGTTTGAGCATTAATCACTGCAGTGGGTAAGATGTCTCAGATGCATTTAAATCTATGAGTACACACTGACACATGAAACCAAAATACTTCATTGTTACCTGAGAAGGAATTTTGGAAATAAACTCATTCTTCTGAAAACTGGAAAATACAGGTAAATTAAAAATCTTGCACTTGTTTTGCTTTTATTTGATGCACTATACCTCTGGATAATCAAGTAAAGGATTTTTCTTTTTATGGCGTTGTCCTAGTTAACAAAGAGAAGGAATGGGAGTGGTAGAGGATCACTAATTTCAACGCCTAATAAAGTAGTGGGTCTAGGCAGTGGTAACCGGCAACTGCTTACCCCACAAAAGTAAGATAACCACATACTGTTTGCCTCCTCGTGGAAGATTACAGTACCATATATAAAGAATTCGTGTCACCAGATCAGGCCTTAATCAGATTAGCTCTTCATTTATGACCACCTGTTTACAGAAAATAAAGACAGACGAGTGTGGTAATAATACCATTGTTGGAGAGGGGGAAAATACGCACACACACACTAAAGTATGTATTGTATTGGGTTTGTGTGTGTGTGTGTGTGTGTATGTATATATGTATATTTTTTTTAAATAATTTTTTTTTTTTTGGTTTTTGGCTTTTTAGGGTCGCACCTGCGGCATATGGAGGTTCCCAGGCTAGGGATCTAATCGGAGCTGTTGCTGCCAGCCTACACCACAGCCATAGCAATGTGGGATCCGAGCCATGTCTGCGACCTACACCACAGCTCATGGCAATGCCGGATCCTTAACCCAGTGAGTGAGGCCAGGGATCGAACCTGCAACCTCATGGTTCCTAGTCGGGTTCATTAACCACTGTGCAACAACAGGAACTCTGGGGTTTGTATATTTTAAAATGTCCCATTAATGATATCCTACTGTACATATTCTTAATGTTTTTTGAGTTTTTTTTTCATTTAGAGACTTTACATATATTGATGTATATTTTTTCATTTGTATACTACTGTGCCAGCCATTTGCAAAATTGGGAAATACTGTGTTATTTTATTTTAAATGATATATTAAATCCAGTTGTTAAAAAATTATAAATATCGTGTTTTGGGCATGCCTCCGCATTTTTTTGTTCATTCCAAACATAGCCGGTGTTGCCTGTTTTGTGCTAGCCACTGTTTGACTTACTGGGTATATAGAATAATGCATGCAAGGTCTCTATCTTTGTGGACCTTACATCAGTTCAAATAGTGAAATAGCACCGCGTGTACAAGTGCATAATGTAATGGGAACAAGGAAGAAAGAAAGTAGGTAGAGAGATTTGGGTAGGTTTAAGGAGCTGGTGTTGGAAAGATGATTGTATTTCTTTTTTGTGGATTTTTATAGTTATGAAGCGGGGTGCTAACTGAGAATGGAGTGGGGAAGAAGGGATGGTTAGAATTTTGAGGAGAGCATAGAAGGTGTGAAAAGTCTGCTTTGGAGACTGGGAGAGGCGAGCCTTCAGGACGTGACGTAAGATTGCAGGGCAGAGTTGAAATACACATTTGTGGTTTTCTGAAATAGAATGTTTCTCATTGAAATAAATCAGTGGCGTATTAATTAACAATGTGAAGCTCTAAGACAGAGTAAGGAAATATGTCATGTACAAGTGCTTAATGTTGTTAGAAAGAGCTTTATTTTATTTTCAGCAGCGATCTTTGTAGTATTGAATTTGCAACTGATGTAGAGTGTGCCCTAATTTAAAGTCACATTCTTTTTAGCCTTACCAATAATTCTCGGATTGTGGGACTCCTGGCTCAGCTGGAGAAGATTAATACTGAACCCACAGAATCAGATACTGCCAGATATGTTACGTCAAAGATCCTTCATCTGGCTCAGAGTCAAGGTAAGGTTTCATCTAAGGCATTCTTTATTCTTTAAAAGCGGATGCTAAGAATGTTCAAATTTTTGATGAATAGATGATTTTATGTAAAAATTAAACTTTCTCCCATAGATTCAGGAAGTAGAAAACCGAATAACTTTTGAGGAAACTGGTCTTCAAACATTGTTTCTAAAAATGATTATGCTTTTGCTTGTGTCTGGTTTGCCTCGTCTCCAGCCCAGTTTTCCAACAGCACTTAAGTGCAGTGCTGCTTGTTCTAGAATGTTGACAAAACGGTGTCGATATTGTAGGAGTTCCCGTCGTGGTTCAGCGGAAACAAACCTAACAAGTGTCCATGAAGATGCAGGTTTAATCTCTGGCTCTGCTCAGTGGGTTAAGGATCTGGCATTGCCGTGAGCTGTGGTGTAGGCTGCAGATGCGGCTCCGGTCTGGCACGGTAGTGGCTGTGGCTGTGGTCAGCAGCTGTAGCTCCAATTCGACCCCTAGCCTGTGAACTTCCATATGCTACAGGTGTGGCCCTGAAAAAGCCAAAAAAAAAAAAAAAAAAAGTCAGATATTATAGGACATTGGTTATTAGTGTTGTCTCCACTGTCATTCAATGGTTGGGTGGCCTTAGGAAAGCTTTGAGTCTCTAGGACTTGGCCGCACTGTCTCTGAAGAAGGGAAAAGAGATATCATGTGGTTATCATAAAATTTACATGACAAACGTAAAAAGAATGTTATAAATGTTCAATAAACGACATCTCTAATTAGGTATAATTTACCTATTTTATGAAGCTAGTACTGCTGAGTTGGCATTGAAGCCGTGACAGGGTACAAAAGAAGAAAAGTGTTTAGCTTTTCACTTAGAAACATAAATTAGAAAACCCCCAAATACAACATTAGTGAATTGTCTAATTATAATATCAGGAAATACATCAGTATAATGTTTTTTGGAAAGATCAGATAAAATCCATGTGACTGTCTCAATAGAAGCTAAAAAGGAAATTTAAGTTTTTAAAACCTGTGCTTGATTTTTCAAGACCCCCACAAAAACCCCAGTTTTTCTTTTTTGTTAAAATAAAGGTAAGTGAGCAGCTACCTTACTCTTTAACAGTGACACACGGAAGGCATCCAGTTAAAATTAGAATCCAGACAGTTCACAGTTAATTATTTTAATGTGTTTAGTTTCTTTAAGTCTTTATCCTGGAGGTTCAGGTTATTGAAGATGCTTAGCAAATGTTTCCTGTGTTCAGGAGCTCAGTATTTATTAACCCTCCTTTGTGGTTATAGGCCCTTAATTTATTTTGATAACTTCCTTCTGTGCGGCTCACTTAAGGGGGTATTTGACAACACCCAAACCCACCAGAGAGTTTGCATTTGTCCTTCAAAAAATTTAAAATATCTGTAACCCTTTAATTCAGAAAATCACTATACTGGATTTTAGCCCTTGGTAATTTGTACTTTTCAAATTAGTAGTGAGAGATTGTCCCATCATTATTGATAGGATAATCCAATTGTCTGTTCATTTGAGAAAGATTAGGAATGTATAGTTCAAGAAGAAGAAGTGTGTAATCCCACTCCTGGGCATCTATCCAGAGAAATCCATGACTCAAAAAGACATATGTACTCCAGTGTTCATTGCAGCACTCTATACATAGCCAAGGCATGGAAGCAACCTAAATGCCCATCGACAGAGGATTGGAAAGGGAAGATATGGTACATACACACAATAGAATATTACTCAGCCATTAAAAGAAATGAAATAACAGCATTTAGAGCAACATGGATGGACCTAGAAATTGTCATGCAAAGTGAAACCAGTCAGACAATGAGGCACTAACATCAAATGCTACCACTTATGTGTGGAATCTAAAAAAAGGACACAGTGAACTTCTTTGCAGAACAGATACTGACTCACAGACTTTGGAAAACGTATGGTTTCCAAATGAGAAAAGTTGGGTGGGGGGATGCACTGAGGGTTTGGGGTGGAAATGCTATAAAACTTGGTTGTGATGATTTCTGTACACCTGTAATTGTAATAAAATTCATTAAGTAAAAAAATAAATGCGGAGAATATGCAAAAAAAAAAAAATGAAGACGAAGTGCAAGTAACCAGTAAACACTGAAAAAGGTTCTTTATGTCTTTAAAAGTCAGGAATTATTCATGAAAACAGTGAAGTTATTTCTCAGTAGTTAGATTGGCAGAAATTGGAGAATGACAATATCCAGTGCTGTCGAAGGCATGGAAAATAGGGTAGTCTCATAAACTGTAGGTGGTGCAGTAATTATTATAAACTTTGGGAAAAAGAATCTGGCAATGTTTATAAAAATTTAAAGAGCACCTGCTATCTTACTCAACATTTTCACTCTTAGAAAACTGTGTGACTGATATAAAAATCCTATTATATAAAAGAATGTTTGGGAGTTCCCATTGTGGCACAGCAGAAATGAATCTGACTAGTATCCACGAGGATGCGGATTTGATCTCTGGCCTTGCTCAGTGGGCCGGGGATCCCACATTGCCATGAGCTGTGGTGTAGGTTGCAGATGTGGCTCGGATCCCGAGTTGCTGTGGCTGTGGCGTAGGCTGGCAGCTGTAGCTCCAATTTGACCCCTAACCTGGGAATTTCCATATGCCGAGGGTGTGCCCCCCCAAAAAAAAGCAAAAAAAATAATACACTTGTAAAAAAAAAAGGAATGAAAAAGAATGTTTAGGGATGTTTGTTTCAGTGTTGTTTGTAAAATCAGAGATCAAGAAACAACCTTAAATATCCATCATTGAGAAGATGGTTGAATTAATTCTGATGTAGTCAAATTGTGGGACTTTATAAGTGCATTACAAAACTGTTACCGATAGTAAGTTATTTATGATATATGGTATAGTCCGTATGTGGAACTGCAGGAATGCCTTTGAGATACTGCATGTTTGATTCCAGACTCCTGCAGTAAAGCACATGTTACAGTAGGCTGAGTCACATGAATGTTTCGATTTCCCAGTGCATATAAAAGTTAGGTTAACCTTGTACTATTGTCTATTAACTGTGCAATAGCCCATGTCTAAAAAATGTACATACATTTATTAAAAAATACTTTATTGCTAAAAAAAGGTGAGCCTTGAGCAAGTCATAATCTTTTTGCTGTTGGAGTTTCTTGCCTCAGTATTTATGGCTGCTGATTGATCAGGGGTGGTCACTGAAGGTTAGGGTGGCTGTGGCAGTTTCTTAAAATAAGACAGTGAAGTTTGCTACACATTACTCATCACCCTGCTGCATGCAGTGCTGTTTGATAGCACTTTACCCACCGAAGAACTTCTTTTAAAATTGGAATTAACCCTTTTATAACCTGTCACTACTTTATCAACTAAGTTTTTGGAATATTATTATTGTCATTTCAACAGTCTTCATCAGGGGTAGATTCCTAGGAACATAGATGCAAAAAAAATCCTCAACAAAATATTAGTAAGTCAAATCCAACAGTATGTTAAAAGGATCATACACCGTGATCAAGTGGGATTTATTCCAGAGATGCAAATTTTTTCAGTGTCCATAAAACAATGTGATAGAGCACATTAACAAAGTGTAGAATAAAAACCATATATGATCATCTCATTAGATGCAGGAAAAGCTTTTGACAAATTCAATATCTGTTTATGTTGTTGAATATTATGTTGTTATCCAGTAAGTAGGCATAGAGGGAACGTACCTCAATGTAATAAAAGCCATTTATGACACACCTGCAGCTAATACCATACTCAGTAATGAAAAGCATTTTCTCTAAAATCAGGAGCAAGACAAGGATACCCACTCTTGCCAGTTTTATTCAACATAGTTTTAGAAGTCCTAGCCACAGCAATCCCTGAAGAAAAGGAAATATAGGGAAACTAGATTGTTTCATTGTTTCAGATGACATGATACTACCTATAGAAAATCCTAAAGACACTGTGAGAAAACTGCTAGATCTCTTCAATGAATTTGGTGAAGTTGCAGGATACAAAATTAATGTACAGAAAGCTGTGGTATTTCTATAAGCTAACAGTAAAGTATCAGAAAGAGAAATTAAGGAAACATCCCATTTACCTTCACATCACAAAGAATAAAATACCTAGGAGTAAACCTATCTAAGGAGGCAAAAGACCTGTACTCCAAAAACCATGAGATGGTGATGAAGGAAACTGAAGATGACACAAACCTGTGTGATGCTCTACCATGTTTATGGTTTGAAAGAACCAGTATTGTTAAAAATAACTGTATTACCCAAGGCAGTCTACAGATTCAGTGCAATCCCTATCAAAATACCAGCGGCAAAATTATTTGGAACTAGAACAAATCATTTTAAAATTTGTGTAGAAACATAAAAGACCTTGAATAGCCAAAACAATCCTGAGAAAGAAGAGAGCATGATGAATCGCACTTCCTGACTTCAGACTATACTGTAAAGCTATAGTCATCAAAACAGCATGTTACTGGAAAAACAAAACAACAACAAAATGACACATAGATTGATGGAATAGGATAGAAAGCCCAGAAATAAACCCACATGCTTATGGTCAATTAATCTATGACAAAGGGGGCAAGAATATACAATGGACAAAAAACAGTCTCTTCAAAAAGTGGTGTTGGGGAAACTGGACAGCTACATCTAAAAGGATGAAATTAGAGCATTCTCCAACACTATATACAAAAATAAACTCACAATGGATTGAACACCCAAATGTGAGGCCAGAAACCATAAAACTCCTAGAGGAAAGCATAGGCAGGACACCCTTTGGCATAAATCACAGCAATATTTCTTTTTGGATTTTTCTCCTATAGTAAAGGAAATAAAAATAAACAAATAGCACCTAACTAAATGTAAAAGATTTTTCACAGCAAAGGAAACCGTAAACATGAAAAGACAACCTACAGGATAGGAGAAAATGTTTGCAAATGATATGACTAATAAGGGATCAATATCCAACACATAAACAATTCATGTAACTCAGCATAAAAAAATCAGACAACTTGATTAAAAAATAGTTGGATGAACTGAACAGACATTTTTCCAAAAAAGAAATGCAGATGGCCACCGGGCATATGAAAAGATGCTCAACATTGCTGATTCTCAGGAAAATGCAGCTCAAAGCCACATTGAGATATTACCTCCCACATGTTAGAATGGCTGTCATCAAAAAAAAAAAAAAAAAAACAACACAAATACCAAATGTTGGCGAGGATGTGGAGAAAAGGGAACCTTTCTATACTGTTGGTGGGAATGTAAATGGGTGCAGCCACTGTGGAAAACAGTATGAAGGTTTCTCAAGGAACTAGAAATAGAACTACCATATGATCCAGAAACTCCACTACTTGGATATATACCCCCCAAAACAAAAATATTAATTTGGAAAAATGCATGCACCCAGTGTTCATAGCAGCATTATTTACAATTGCCAACCTAAGTGTTCATCAACAGATGAATGGATAAAGAACATGTGACACACACACACACACACACACAGTGGAATACTGCTCAGCCATAAAAAAGAATCAAAATTTGCCTTTGCAGCACCATCCATGGAATTGGAGGGCATTATGCTAAGTGAAATAAATCAGACAAGAAAGTGACACTGTATATTATATGTGGAATCTAAAAAATACGAGAAACTAGTGAATATAACAGCAAAAAAGAAGCAAACTCAGATATAGAGAAAAAACTAGTGGTAACCAGTGGGTTGTAAGGAGAGGGACAACATAGAGGTGAGGGAGTAGGAGGTACAAACTATTGGATATAAGGTATATTGTACAACACGAGGAATATAGGCAATATTTTGTAATAAGTATAAATGGATTATAACCTGTAAAACTATAATTATATATATAAATTTTTTAAAAGTTATTTCTTTTACTAAATGTTGGCCTATGATCTGTGTTTTTGCTTTTGTTAATTAAAGGAGAAGAATTGTGGAGAAGCCTTAGAAACCTTAAATAGAAATAATTTATACTGTTTTTTTTTTTTTTTCATCGAGACGAAAATGATCATTTGGGTTATCTGGTTTCCAGAGTCTACAGAAATAGCTCTTCATTAGTTTTGTTTCTTTCTGTGTGCTTCAGAATTTTAAAATAGTATTAATTAAATCAAATCATTTGAAATTGGTATTCTGTCTTCCCCAATTTTGATGAATATTTTCTAATTTTTGTCATAAAGATAATAAAGAGGCCTTCTTTATCATTTCTCCCTTGCCTCCAGTTCTGGTACCTGTATTAAGTTTTGGTTTTAACATTTTAGATAGATTGACAGGGAATCACGTCATCTATGATAGATAGAGCTGTGACAAAATGCAAGGAGGATATTGTAATCTGTAATCTGGAAGTCCCCACAGAGTAGAGTTAACTACATCAGAGGGAGAAACATCTGAAAGCCCAATTTAGTATGTTTACTGGGCCAATAGAGACTTGCTGACTGTATGTTAAATATGTTATCTAATGTTGTTATATGTTAATTATATGATAAAACTATGTGAATTTTTTCACTTTAATGTCTTAGAAGAAAACTTTTTTTTTCTACTTTTCAGAAAAAACAAGGAGAGAAATAACAGCCAAAGGTTCTACAGGAGTGGAAGTTCTGCTGTCAACATTAGAGGTTAAGTCACTAACAGATTTTAATTATGTAGCTATTAATACCAGCCTGTAATGAGGGAAAAAATATGAAGTATAAAATTTTTATCTTAGAGGTAGAGCCAGTGAATGGAAGTTTGTTTTATTTTTTAAGTTATCATTTAGAATGGTGGTATAAACCTTTTAATATTTACTAGGTAAACCTCTAAGCCTATTTCCCTTTTATAATGATAATCACATTTTAAATCTTAACATGCCATTCTAATTGGTAATAGAAAGTAAAGCATTAGTTAGAAATAAATCTTTAGCTTAAAATAAATGATTGATATTGGAAATTCTCATTTATTTTGTTGTGGTAGTTAATATATATTCATAGTTAACTTACTTTATACATTTGCTGAATAACTGTATGATTTTGGTAATAATTAAATTTCTATTCTAGTATAAAAGTTTTGATTGGATCAGCAGGACATATTCAGAATCGGGGTTTTATATTTTACCCAAAGCAATGTTAAGAATAAGGAGAGAATGAGTACATTATGTACTTTAAACAATGTTTTATGTCAATCTGTATCTCATTAGAGCTGAAAAGAAAAAGATCAGGGAGTGAGTTCATTTTTTTTTCTAAAAAAATTGAAGTATAGTTGATTTGCAATATTAGTTTTAGATATATAGCATAGTGATTCAGTATTTTAATAGTTTATACTCCATTAAAAGTTATTATAAGATAATGGCTGTAATTCCCTGTGCTATACAATATATTCTTGTTTCCTATCTATTTTATACATAGTAGTTTGTAACTCTCAATTCCATGCTCCTAATTTTCCCCTCCCCACTGGTAACCACTAATTTGTTTTCTATATCTGTGAGACTATTTCTATTTTGCTGTATGCATTCATTTATATTATTTTTTAGATTTCACATATAAGTGATACCATACAATATTTGTCTTTGGCTTATTTCACTAAGCTTAAAATTCTCTGTGTCCGTTCATATTGCTGCAAATGGCAGAATTTTGCTCTTGTTTATGGCTGAGTAATATTCCATTATACACACACACACACACACACACACACACACACACACACACACACACACACCACATCTTCTTTATTCATTTGTCTGTTGATGGATACTTGTGTTGTTTCCGTAGTACTGCTATGTACATGTATCTTTTTGAATTAGTGTTTTCATTTTTTTATGGATATATACCCAGGAATGGGTTTGCTGGGTCATATGGTGGTTCTGTTTTTAATTTTTAAAAACTTCCATACTGTTTTCCACAGTGGCTGCACCAATTTATATTCCCACCAACAGTGTGCAAGTGTTCCCTTTTTTCTACGTCCTTGTCAACATTTATCACTTGTAGATTTTTTGATGACAACCATTCTGACAGGTGTGAGGTGATATCTTGTTTTGATTTGCATTTTTGTAACAATTAGCCATATTGAATATCTCTTGATGTGCCTCTTAATTTACTGAGACTTGTTTTGTGGCCAGCATGTGATCTATCCTGGAGGCTGTTCCATGTGCACTTGAAAAGAATGTGTATTCTGCTCTTTTGGATGTAATGTCTTGTAGATATCTGTTAAGTCCAACTGACCTCCTGTGTCACTTAAGACCACTGTTCCCTTTCTGATTTTCTCCCTGGATGATTTGTCCATTGATGCATGTGGGTTGTTAAAGCCCCTTTTTATTATATATTATTATTAATTTTTCTTTTTACATGTATAGTATTTGTTTTATATATTTAGGTCTTCTATATTGAGTGTGTACATGCAAATGAGTGTAATATCTTCTTTTTGTATTGATCCTTTTGTCATTATATAATGCCAGTTTTGTCTTTTGTTATAGAGTTTGTTTTTGTCTGATATGAGTATTGCTACCCCTGCTTTTTCTATGTGCTCATGTCATAATTTGTTGAGATCAGCAGAGATGGGAGGTGGTGAATTACATATGGGAGATCTGTCTGGTTAAGGCCTAGAGATAACAGTGCAACTTCCATTCAGTTTCCAGTAGCCTGAAATCAGTCACATGGCCCAAATCTAATTACAAAGGAGCTGGAAAATGTGGTTTGGTTGTGTACCCAGGAAGAAGATGAAATCACTTTGCTGAGCACATAGCAATGTTGCTCCTGCTATAGCCCGTTCTTTTCCTTTACAGCTGTCTGTCTCTCTTATTTTTTCAAGATCTCTCCCCAGTGAGTCAGAGGTCCGGTTAATATTTCCACTGCTAATAAGAAAATGTTCTGATCTGGATTTGGCTTTTGGTTCCATTAACCTCTGAGCTAAAATGGTGAATCAGAGACAACATTAATTCACTTTTGGAAAGAGGAAGAATATGAGTCCCATTCTGGTCTCTGATAGCACTGCAGTTCTGAAATTCCCCTGTATAAATGCTATAAAATCTTTCTACTCAGGGGATGAGGCAGTTCCTTGAATAGGCCACAGTTCGATTCTCTGTGTGGTTTCCTTCATCCAGGCATTGCTTTTTGTAAGAGAAATGTAAAAAAAAAATATAATGTTTAAACGTTTCTCTTATTTGGTTGATTATTCAGACTTTGGGAAAGAGTTACTCTTCTGTGTTGCTGGTAGGAATGTAAGATGCTCCATGAAGATCAAGTTAGTAATATACATCAAAATAAATGTGTCTGTCAGTGACCCCAAAATTCCAGAAATTTATCCCATGTACAGTTTTTCTTGCTCTCATGTAAGTATATATACTTATAGGTCTTTTTTTTTTTGCAATTTTTTTTTTTTATAAGATCTTGGGTCACTCAGACATCCAAGGGGAGGAATTGCCAACATCTGAGTTTCTGGTGGATTTTTGCAATTATTTACTAGCAAAATATTAAGAATTTTCAGTATCCCATGGGTAGGTGACTGGTTAGATAAATAATTGTAGAGCTATATTACAATACATCCTGTAGTCCTTAAAAAGGATGAATAAACTATTTATTGACATGTAAAAATATCAGTGTATAAAATATTTATCTGTTACTGAGCAATGATACCATTTGGAGAAGTAAATCTGTATATACATGTATATTTATATGGATTTTTGTGCGCACTTTGTCTTTGGCTGGATACATAAGAAACTGATAGCCTTTTGAGAGGGAAGCTAGGTAACTGGGTAGTCACCATGTGTGCATTGTAGTGCCTTTTATATTTTGAGTCATTTATTGGTGTTATCTGTTTGGTATAAGTTGATGAATTCAAATGACTAATTCCCATTGATAATAAGAAAACAATGGCTCAGGTGAATTGCAAAAATTCTTAAGGGCAATAAAAAGAGACTGAAGCAATATGTGAGAATAGTGAAAACTTGAGTACATTTGTTTTTAGTGGAACCAGAAAGGTCATCTGTAAAGTATAGGTAGTTCTTGACAGGTAGAAAAAGTTTGAGAATCACAGATTTAATATGTTTTAGTAAAGCAATTAACTATTTATTTCAGAACACGAAAGATCTTCAGACTACGCTTAATATTTTAAGCATTCTTGTTGAGCTAGTGTCAGCTGGTAAGTTTTTGTTTCCTTTGGTCTAATTTCTGTTTGTGAACAATGATCAATAATGCATCATGTGTACTTTGGAATTTTCTGATACTTATGTAGAGGCTATTCAGAGTATGGGAATTTTGAAACTGCAGTGTCATGCTCTTTGTTGTTGCTTTGTCTTGAGGTATCTTCCAGTATCTCCCAAACCCCCCATGTGTTTCAGAGACTTGAATGTAGAGTTTTGCATCACTTTAAATTACTCTCTGTGCTTTTTTCTAATACGAATAAAATCAAAGAAAATTTTAGTTTGATGGTATTTGCTTTTGGAAGTCATCACTTTTAATAATTCTTAAAATCTAGTAAGTTGTAGTATCATGTTGTGGGAGGGTTTGTGGTTTCAACAGATTTCTTTTAAAAAACTTTGTAGGTGGAGGTCGAAGAGCAAGTTTCTTAGTCTCCAAAGGTGGTTCACAAATATTATTACAGTTACTTATGAATGCCAGTAAAGAATCTCCCCTGAACGAGGAGTTAATGGTGCAGATTCATTCTATTCTTGCAAAGATTGGGCCAAAAGGTAAGGGTTTCATTTGTGTGATTATCAAATATGGAACCGTTTTTGTGACATCGATCCTCTGTGTCTTGAGGCTGGTAAATTTTAAAATCTAAAATGCTACTTCTTTTACTTGGTCTTAGTCATGAAATGCCTTTTTTTACAGTCAACTGGTGACCTGCAAGCATAGAGGATCCTGAATTCATGAGTAATTCTATTGCATATGGTGGAAAGAGGAAGGAAAAAATGTGTCACAATCAGATGTTTGTCTGGGTGTCTGTGTGTCCCTGGCCTGTCTGTGTCGTAAAAGACACACATGACATGGATGTGGTTGGGGTGAGAAGGAGGGAGTATGGATGGGAATTCTTTGAGGAGCATGGGGGTGAAATGTGCTTGTTTTTATTAATAGTCATCTTATAGTCAGGTCTCAGTGCCTTGAAAACTTACAGTCTAGGAAAGAGGACCAAAAGAGGTATAAAAAATTGTAAGAGCAATTATTATAAGACATACAAAATGTTAAAGAATATATACAAATTGAGAAAACAGGCTATAAAACAGAGGAGGAAGCTGATTTAGGTCAGGTTAACAGAGACATTCTTTGACTAGAACCCAGGTTCAGTTTATAATTGTCTGTTTGTACAAAGAGTACAATGGTTCCCAAAACTCTTAGTGATTTTTTTAGAGTTTCTATGTGGCAGTGCATGGGTTTTAAACTTTAAAGTATTTGGTTAAAATGTTCTTTCAAGGAAGTGTTTACGTATATGTATACAGTTTATATAGTTATGAGTATTTCATGCATGTCTTTACTTATTGTAGAGATATTTAAATAATGCCCTTCATAAGCATTGTCTTAAGGAAAGTATCCTTGAGATGACTAATTTTCTAGATGTCTTAGGGGCCTTAATACTTAAACGTGTATTCAGTTTATTTAAGAAATATGTTTGCTCTTTCTTACTTTTCTTCAACTCTTATATTTGATGTTTAAGGGTTTCCTTCTGAGATTTTTGCTGAAAATGAAAAATGCAATGAGAAAACCTTATTTATTGGTTAATATTGCTCTTCCATGCATCCTTTTCTGTTTAGAACTGGATTATCTTTCTTTTGTTTTTCATGAAGTTGACATTAATGTATTTAATTTGTATTTTTATTTCTTTAGTGTCCCTTTTAAACTGTTGTCCCTTTAATTTTATTTTCCTCTATTCTTCTAAAGTTGTGATATTCCCTTTATTGTTTGTCCTAGTTTCCCGTTTTTATATTATTCAAGGACATTATGCAGTAATTTCTTAAGTGGTTTGCTGTGTCTTCTTTTTTTTTCTTTGTGAGCTGAGAGTAATTTTCCCTCAGGAGTACTAGGTCCTTTTGACTTGAACTTTTTGTTGTTGATGAAATAACTCTGCTTGCTGTTCCTGCTTACTTTCTTTGTTTAAAATCATAATATTCTTAAACTCTTATTACCCAGATTTTTTTTTTTTTTACTGCTTTAATCTCTTTGTAAGAGTAAAAATCAGGGATTTCTTTCTTTCTCCTCCTTTTCTATGTTAAGAACTAGATCCCTCTAGAAATGTATTTGATAACATTTTTGGATTATTTTCAATAGAAGATGTTCATTTTTTCCTTGTATTCTAAGTTTGAAACGAATATGGTTACTGTGAAGTAAATAATGTTGGTAATGGACATTTAGATTATTTACAGGCCTCCTTAACCATGTGATGGTGTTGCCTTGACCTTGTTGAACTGGACAGACCTAGTGTGTAGAGTGGATCAGTTCAGTTACTCCTTTTGTAATAGGCTAAGCTTTGGGCTACTGCAGCCTCCCTCCCTCCCTGTCACCCTGCCTGTCCCTTAGCACTTCTTTCTAGCTGTGTTTTGAAAGTATAAGGAGTATTAAAATCATAAGAAAATGCTTATAGCTTTAGTTATTTCAGGTCAGCTTTATAGTTGATAATATGAACTCGTAGATTGTTTCTAAAATTTCATTGTTTAATGACCTTTTCGTTTTATTCAAAAGTTACCTATGAGTAAATTGTGTTTGTTCATTTTTTTTTTCAAACAGACAAAAAATTTGGAGTGAAAGCTAGAATTAATGGCGCTCTAAATATAACCTTGAATTTGGTCAAACAGCATTTGCAGAATCATCGCTTGGTTTTGCCTTGCCTTCAGCTTTTACGAGTATATTCCGCCAACTGTGAGTATTTCAGAATAGCTTTCAGTTAACTTGGTGTTGTGAAGTGACACGAAATGCGACTTTAACAGTATGTTCACTCCATAGCTCTCTGAAATCTGTGGGCCAGGAAAGAGGATATTTAATATGGTTCTTTGTAATCCCAACCCACCTCATCACCGCCCCCCCCAAAAAAGTGATGTAGAGTAAGAGAGTGAGCTGACAAAGTCTTGAGAATTCTTATTAATTTCCCCAGTTTATAAAGGCGTGTAGTGAGGGGCCTGGAAAGCAGATTGGAAAAGAGAATGCTCTTTCTCTCTCTGACTAATATAGTATTAGGTCTCAAGCCCCTAAGGTGTGGATTTTCTTTCTATTCTCTGACTATGGGATTAGGATGGTTAAGAAAACAGCTGAAATTGAAATTGTAGCGTATATGTTACTGCAGGATATCACAGCAAAATAATGCTAGTCTAGGTGGCAGATGTGCGTATGTGCATGCACGTATGTGTGTGTGTGTGTGTTTATTCATCTCTCCGTGTATATACTTTGACAGTATGGCTAGAGGTGCACTCACAGGAAAATAGTTTTGAACATTTAAAAAATTAACACATATAATTAATGAGAGCATAAGGAAATGAATGAATGGTTATATAAACAAAGAAATGAAGAACAGAGCAATGAAAGCAGAGGCATGAAATAGTAAAGAAGAAAATACATTGTAAGATTTGGCTTACAAAGAAACAGTTGGTTTAAAAATAAAACAGATAAACCCATGAATACTCCATTTAAAGAAAGAGAAAAAAACAGACTGAAATTATAAGGGGTAATGGGAGTAATAAACAGATACAGAGGAAATTAAAATTGTTACACGGAACTTTAGGAACTACATTTTTGGCTAGTAAATGGTTTAATCTATATTTAAATGATAATATGTGTTCAGGATTGAAAATGTCAGGCACAGATTTCTGGTTAGGTAATGGTTTGCATGTTCCGTCTAAAGCTGTTACCTCTGCAGTTGCAGTTTTAATAAAGGCCCTCCCTACTTCTCACCCAGGCCACAGCCTCCTAGTGTGTCTCTCAAACCCATCTTTTGTAGAGGTGCTGTTAGATCTGACCTGTATTTGAAGTGCAGATCTGACTTATTGTTCCTTTTGGGCAGTTCCCTGTAGCTGAAAGCATCAGCAGCTTCTAGGACCTTTCATAATTTGTTTGCGTTTTCTTCCCACCTCGTCTTCCCTTTGCAGTGCCTTTGAGACGATGTTTTAACATGTACTGCAATTTCCCTGAAACTTCCCTTAAAAAAAAAAAAAGCTTCCTTTGAAGTCTTGACTGAAGTGGACTTTAGGAGGGACTTGAGTTCACATTTACTAGACAATTTGTGGAGGTTTTGGCTCTGTATCAAAGATGAACATTTCTACTTACTGGAAATGCATATGTCTTTCTATCTCCTTTCGCCCTCCCAGCTGTGAATTCTGTATCTTTAGGGAAAAATGGAGTTGTGGAACTGATGTTTAAAATCATCGGACCATTTAGTAAGAAGAATTCGGGTCTTATGAAGTGAGTAAATGTTTTAAGTGTAAATAGAGGTCTATCTTTAATTATTTTGGGCCTTATCATCGTGATCTGTGCGATAAGCAGGTTGAATTAAATGGTACTAGGGTCCTTTCGTAGTTCTTAAATAGTGATTTTATTATGATGGAGATTTTCTTTAGTATAAAGTTTAATCTTCAAAAATATGTAAAAATTAGGAAACTTTAAATTAATTGAATGTAATATTATAGAAATTGAGACTTTGAACGTTCCTAGATACTATAATAGGAAAAAAAGGCCATTTACAGAGTATCATTCATTCAGAAACATTTATTGAGTGCCTACTATATTTCCTACCCAATTTTACAATCTTTTAATGACAATTTCCTTCATACTCAAAATTATCTGGATGTATTTAAAATTTCTACATTTCCTTTTTGTCAAAATAATGTCATTCTTTTTCTTATTTAGGTATGTGTATATACATCTCAAAATATATGTTATATGTGTGTGTGTGTTTGTGTGAATGTATACACACCCACAAATATATATATATATATATATATTCATTTCTAGGCCTTTCAGTCTCAGAAAATGAAAGCAACTTCCAGTTATTAACTATATTTAGTATTTTCTTAAGCCATACTAATGGTCATTCTTTAAAAAAATTTTATTATGGAATTTTTCAAGCGAATGTAGCATTTATATTAAATGAATTAATTATCTTGAAATATTTATATTAATTACTTATTATATTCAATAACTTTCAACATTCTGCCATTTTTGTTTCATTTATTCCCCCTCCAGGGTTTTATTTTCCTGGGGTACTTTTAAGCAAATCCCAGATGCTATTATAGATATGAATTTCTGTATGAGAAAATACTGGATATTTTCTCATTTCGCCCCTAAATACTTCAATATGTAACTGTGCTAAACAGGTACCAAAAAAAAAACCCGTAATACTATAATCATTCTCAACAAAATTATTAATTCCTTAACACTCTAAATCCAGAGTGTTTAGTTTTCTCCAATTGTTTCAAAATGCCCTTTTTACAGTTGTTTTCTTTGAATCAGAATATTCCTCATTGTATTTATGAAATTTCCAAACCTGCACAAAATAGAATAGTGAACCCTGGTGTACCCATCGGCCAGTTTCAACAATAATCACCATTCTGATATTTTAATCTCATCTTTCCCTTCCCGTCCGCCCCCCTCACTGCCCCCACCCCAGGAGTATTTTAAAGCAAATATCGGCCGTTACATTTGTTCTGTAAATTCTTTAATATGACCACTATCGGACACAGAGCTTTTTTTTAGTGTTACCAAAATATCATTTCTTTGTCCAACAATATTAATAATTCTTTATGATCATCTAATGTTTTCTGATTGTCTAATAAGTGTCTTATTTTTTTAAGTTGGCTTGCTCAAATCAGGACCGAAATAAAGTTTCTACATTCTCTTTAGCTTGTCTTTAATCTTTGCAATCAGTAACAGAGGCTTTCTATGTTTTTTTTGTTTGTTTGTTTTTGTTTTTGTTTCCTGGGGTCATTTAACTTGTAGGTATGTCCTCAAATTTTCTATAGACTGATGGAGCTAGAGGCTTGATTAGATTTGTTTGTTTTTTAGATTGTTTTTTTTACCATATTTCATAGGTGGTGCTGGGTCTCTGTTTTGCACCACTTAAGATCATTGAGTTGAAGTGGTCTTTCCCCTTTCATCAAATAACTTAGCGATATTTAATGACATGACCTAGAGTCATTATTTCTTAAAAGGCTACAAAATAGTGACTTTTCTAATTTTTCTCATTCTTCCTACTTTTATTAGCTGTGATTCTTTTATAAGGAAGAACTTGTTCTTAGGTTAAATTTTACAGAGTTCAGAACATGTCCAGTCTTTTCCCCCTTTCTTAATAAAGGTCAAATATTTTAGCTTGCACCCATCTTAAAAATGGGAGCTTACTTGCACATGTAATTGTTTATTAAATATTATGTGTTGGGCTGGCAGCATATTTACTTACATAAAGATCATGCACACAATCCTAGAGCATCTGATGAAATCTGGCAAGATAAAGAAAACGGTTGTGTCACAGTTAGTAAAACCAGCTTGCAGAACCGGTGCCGTGCAGTAAAGTGAGTGGGCTCTGGAGGCAGACCGAACTGGATTTGCAGGGTAGCTCTGTCACTTACTGGCTCTATGATATGAATTCAGAAGTAAGTTGCCTAAGTTTTTATGCCCCGGTTCCCTGTCTATGAAATGGTAGTGTTTGTGCCTACCTCGTAAGGCTGTGGTGAGGATTTAATGCTCCTGTAATCAGCCTCTCTTAATGCAGTGTAATTAGTTTAAGTAAGTAATGCGTAATGTGGATTTCAGTGAATCCTAGTTAATACAAAAAGTATATTCTTTATTTTAAAATTTTTATGCCTTTTCTCTTCTTGATCTTTAAAGCACTTTATAATTAATCTTTATCTAACGGTTATGATCTCTGATTTGAGCATCTCCAATACTCTATTGTAACCAAGTGACCAAATCTATTATAAATAATTCCTAGGAGAAACAGAACATTTTACGAGTAACTTTATAATAGACAACATAGAATAGATTCAAAACCATGTAGAAATCCGTGGGTCTAACCTTCTGAGAAAGGAGTGTAGTTATCTCAATTATCCCTTCATTCTTCACATTTTAAAAAGAAAAAAGGTTTTTATTTTTTACTTTAAAAAAGGACAAGCCATTCATTGGCCAAACATCTGAATCATGATTCCTTTATCATTTTGAATAATCATAGGGTCTCCCCTTTAATTAAAGAGTCTTGACAGAGCATTCGTATCCCGTTACTTCCTCCCCTTCAAACAATGCCCTGCGTCTGGTTAAAGAGGATTGAGGGTTATTATTTATGTTTGCAGGGTGATGCTTCCCTTTAGAATTTCCGTTCCTTTCCTATTTTAGGTTTTGGATTGAGACGCTGTTAATCTGAAAGGAAGCAACTCCGAAAGTTGTTGTCTTTTTGAGTTTCCCCCAGGTTTGGAGGTCATTACAAAGACTGACCCCCAACTTGAAGTAACTTCATAAATACGTGGGGCTTAAGCTTTTCTTCCTTCATTGTGCCTAAGTGAATAAGCTGCAGGCTGCATTTTAAGCCATTTTTAGTTGTATTTTTCTGGGTGTGACATAGGAAGATTGGGAAAATATATGAGGAAGTATAAAATATTGGTGCTGAGAAATTCTAGTCAATTAACATAATACAAACTGTATTTCTCTAAATCTGATATACTGTAATTTGGGGGTGACTTTTATAAATTCATACTGGCTTATAAGTGACGCAGAATTTCAGAAGTTCCTTTGTTACTGAAGTTTTAAAAAATACATTTTAAATAACATTTCAGTAAAAATATCAAGACGACTTTGCACCAAATTTCATAATTTCTTTTCATCTAGTGGGACTATGGAACAAGCAGAAAGAATTGGGTACGTATCCCAGTTTTGTCAGTATTGAAGAATAAACATCAATAAAAAGAAAACCGTGTAATTTAAGGGTTAGAAACTTATAGCATTTTTATTTGGTTCAGATGTGTTATCTTGGTGAGCAGGGAGAATGTTTCTGAAAGTGCTATTAAGATTTTAAAAAATTTGAATAAAGACTTAGCTATCGATGGGAAAATCCTATGAGTTCATTGCATGTGATTGCATCCAAGTGATGATATTTGTTTCCTAGGGTTTTTGTAATAAAGTACCTAGTACGAAGTTGGTAGCTTAACAGAAATTTGTGGTCTCTTGAGGCTGGAAGTTCAGAATCAACTTGTCACCAGGGCTAGTGTTTCCTCCATAACCTGCAGGGGAGAACCCTTCTTCCATGCTGATTCCTAGCTTTTGGTGGTTTGCTGACAACCGTTAGTGTTCCTGAACTGGTAGTTGCAACATTTCAACCTCTGCCTCTGTCATCTTATGATATTCTTTCTTTGTGTGTCTGTTTGTCAAATAGTCTTCCCTGTTTTTATGAGAGCATCAGTTTTGATGGATTACGGGTGGTCTGCTCCAGTATAACCTCCTCTTAACTAATTACATCTGAAATGACCTTGTTTCCAGATGAGGTCGCATTCTGAGATACTGGGGATTAAGACTTCAGCATATCTTTTTGGAGGAGACTGACATTTCTGATTTCATAATTTTTTTTTTCAGTAAGAAGCTTATAGTATCCATTTTCCACATCACTTAGTTTTTATGTGACCCTAGGAATTTCACATTCTGAAGTCCTTAGCTTATCTATAAAATATGCCAATTCTGTGGACCAGGATTTTTTTTTTTTAACGAGTTAAACTAAAAAACACTTATCCAAGGCACCTCTACCAATTTTTTGGCATTTATTAGGTCTTGGTGAATGAAGTCTTTTCCTTTTTTTTTTTTCAAAATTGCCACGTTACTTAGAAGATCCATTTAGTTCTGTGTTTAATTTTTGTCAGTTAAAAAGTCATCCTTGGAGTTCCCGGTCATGGTGCAGTGGAAGTGAATCCACTTAGGAACCATAAGTTTGCGGGTTTGATCCCTGGCCTAACTCAGTGGGTTCAGGATCCGGCGTTGCCATGAGCTGTGGTGTAGGTTGCAGACGCGGCTCGGATCCCGCATTGCTGTGGCTGTGGTGTAGGCTGGCAGCCACAGCTCCGATTAGACCCCTAGCCTGGAAACCTCCATATGCCGCGGGTGTGGCCCTAAAAAGAAAAAAAAAGGTCATCCTTATTCTGATAGTTTTACAATCTTAAGGACACTTTATTGTGTAATTAAAACCTTATGGGAAGTTTTCTGCTGATGATTCAGTGCTATAAAAATTCTGGGTATAATTTTATAATCTTCATTTACTTTTAGCTCACTATGACTGAAACTTCACATTGTTTTGAGAAAGTTACAGGACCGAATATCTATTTTTTTGAGTATATGCTTCTGTTTTTATTTTACAAATGTTATTATAAATAAAGGTTTATATGGCTGCTTTATTTGGGTGAGTAAACCAAAGTGTAACTGTTAACAATTTGCTCTAGATGATAGCAGCTTATTATAAAGGAGCACTTACTCTAAGCCCAGCCCTGGGTTATTGTTTTAGGCTTTAGTGTGAACCAATACGTGTCTTAAATATTCTAATCAATTATGCTTATTAACTTTACCCACATCTGGTTACACACACATCTGTGGGTTCCACTAATGTGTAGGTAGCTTTATTTACTTTATTACCTTCTTTTCGGTTTTAATGTAAGTAGTTTTTTCAGAGATGTATAGATTTTTATTACATTATCTAGATTGTAAAATTACCTGTGTAAGAGATAACTTTGTTTTCTCATTTTATACCCGTGGGGAGCCTGCTGCTCTGGGATTCTAGTAGGCATTCAACAAATGATCAGTGATGAGTGAGTGACTCACTTAAATTTGACAGGGTGCATATTTTTATGCAAATTAATTATCCTTATTGAAGTGTTACTAAGAGGTACCATCGTATGTAGTTTTGGGTTTTTTAAAGTTACTGAAAGTAAGTACCATTTCTTTAAAAACTCATTTAAAAAGAAAAAGAATTTGAGTTACAGGTGTTCCCGGTGATGTTACATGTACCTTTTAAAGCTGATCAGTGGCCGTTGATTCCACTGTGGGTAGCTGCATATTTATATTCAAATAAAACAGGGCTTTCAATATTTTTTTTGGCTATTCCTTTGTCCTATAATGGGCAGTAAGGATTTTTGAGATATTAATTGGATCATTATTCTCTTTGGTGCTAATGGCTGAGAAATGCTAAGGGCTTATACATCCTCTTCCCAGAAAACTCCTAGTTTTAGAATATTTTGCATTTGTTATCACTTTCAACCTTAGGATTATTGCTGGATAGAGCCAAAACACTTTAAAGTCAGAAAGCTACAAATATCTATAGAATTTTGTAATTACTAACTTCATTTGGGTTAAAACTTTTTTTTTTTTAATGAATCAGAATCTGTAATTCTTAGTGGTATTCCTCTGTGAACGTTATCAGGGTCAGATACAGGTACAACAATTGTTTCCATTCCTCTCATTGCTGATATAAAGAACTGGGTGAATTTTCTCCTTTTTCTTCCTTAAACGTTTTTTGGTGCTTTTTTGGTTGCTATTTCAGTCTTCCTCATACCCAATTTTAGTCCGAAGAAGGTGATACATACAGAGAAACACCATATGTTATTGAGTGTAACAGGAATGACATTTGAAGTAGATACTAATTACTTATCTGCAAAGATTGTTTGCCTTTACTGTTGTAGATTAATTTTACTAGTTTTGTTGTTGTTTGTGTTTTTCTCATGTTGACAGGGTTGCTTTAGACACTCTTGCTGCATTGCTAAAATCAAGTAAGTTTTTAAATACTAGAAATACTAGATATACTGTTTTTCTGAGTATTCTATCTACTATGTTAAAGAAACTGGAAATAAGGATTTAGTTTATGGTTATAAAGCTTATTCATAATAATTTAATGTCAGAGTTGATCTTATCTTTTAGTACAGTTGCATTATATACGTCATAACTAATGTCATTTATGTTTGTTGAGCTGTAATTTATCATTACATTTATATGATAATTTAAGTACATTGACTTCCTTTTTCTATGTTATTCATATCAACATAAAGCGTCGTTAGTAGAGAAAAGCTAGCATGGCATTGAGAACATTTATCATGAAAGAATATCTTGGACAACTACTGTCTCTAACTTATGATGTTCATTTAGAACTCTCTTATTAGAAATTTTCTTTCTAGCATAAATTCAAATTTATGACATTAAAGGTGACTTTTAATGTAAATTTGCAGTTTACTAAATACATTTACAAACTAAAGCACTGCTTTCTTTATCTTCAAAGTTGCAGCATTTGAAGAATGTGTCTTTTCAAGCCATAAAGCCTTTGGAGACTAATCACACATTATATACCCCTTATACTACATTATATGCTTCTTCTCTTCATGATGCTCAGTATCTATATTTTAAATATTAATTTTTGTGAGCACTCCCATGCCCAATGGTTGAGTAAGTCAACATCTTATTTAACCACAATAATGTTTAGTCCCAAAGATCTGTGTTGATGGCTTTCAATGTTATTTTTTCCCAAAACTGTCTATCAAGGGTGAGACCAACCTCCCCTTAAGTTTGAATGACCAGAATTGTTTATTTGAATAGTGGCAAATCATTAATTGATTGAAAATCTGATATTTGGTAATGATGTATTGAATTGGAAAAAATCACCTTAGGTATCAGTATCTTATGCTAGAGTATATAAAATTCAGTTAACAGTTTTATCCTTGAAACGAAATGTCAGATTACCCACATAGCTTTATTTCCATATATGCTGTGATAAACGTTAGACCAAGATTAGAATACTTGGATTCATTTCTAAAGATATTTGTAGCCTTGCTTTGATGTGCCCGCCCTGCCTTTGTGGTTCAGATTGTTTAAAGATTAATTTCTAAATTAATATCGCTATGTATTTTTGATTCAGAGTAGATTAAAAGAGCCATTAAAACTAAACCGTTACAGCTTACTACTTTGCAGAATCACTGATGGCAATGTCACTAATTCTTAGTAAAAACTAAAACTCAGAAGTTTAAGGTATTTCATAGAAACTAATTGACCTAGAATGACTGAAATCCTGATGGCTTTCTTCAGTTTTATATAATAATCTTCCTTTTACTCCCTCCCTTCTTCAAAGGAGGATGGTGGGTAAACATACCTGTTTACTCCATCAGGTAAAAAGGTAACTGATAAGCAGAATGAGCCTAGATTGCAAACAGCATTCTGGTCACTTCTCTTAAGGGTCGTTCAGCACCTGTGTTTGAGTTATGGGCAGGTTTCTAATTTGATCTCTTCAGAATTTAAACATTTCTTATAAATACCATGTAGGGTGTTGGGAATTCTATTGGAAACACACAGTTTGTAATAGGTTTTACAGTGATTATAATGTTTTTTGAGAGAACCATAGTCTTAAATGACTTTATAATAATAATGTCTTTTAAGTATTACTAGTAATACTAGAAAGCCAGTAAGCTAAAGGCTTTTATATTCCAGTTTGTGTAAACAAAGTGTGTATATTCATTTAAAATACAGGAAATCGTTGTTGATTTTTTTTTTTTTTTTTTTTTTGCTTCTTAGGGTCACACCCACAGCATATGGAGGTTCCCAGGCTAGGTGTCGAATAGAGAGCTACAGCTGCCGGCCTACACCACAGCCACAGCATCACAGGATCCAAACCACATCTGCAACCTACACCAGAGCTCATGGGAACACCGGATCCTTAACCCACTGAGCGAGGCCAGGGATCGAACCCGCCACCTCATGGTTACCAGTCAGATTCGTTTCTGCTGCGCCACAGTTGAACTGATTTTGTAGTAGACAGGCATAGCCTTAGTGAACTAGCTCTTCCAGACACAGAGAGGTGTTAAACATAATACCCCCATCCGTAAGAACCGCCCCCGCCCCGTTTCTTCCAGCTGTTTAATATCAGAGAGGGCGTTGCAGAGTTCATTGATCTCAGTGCCTTCTTTTATGTTTTAGGTATGTATAAGCACATTTAGGAACTTGAGTAATTCTTTCAGGCAACTAACAGCAGCACAGCCTTCCTGTAGCATTATCTCAGTGTCCGTGCCATAAGCCCTGGGTGGCATTTTATAGGTGAATTTAGAGGAGGAGGAGACTGGTATTTCTCTGTAACCGAACAACCCCGGTGACTTGGTGTCCCACTCTTTTAACTGGCCCGCCCGTGGGGCGCTCGGTGGCTCAGGATGCTGCCGTGGTGTGATACCCTTGCTCCCATCTTAGTGAAATGCATCCTTTGGGTTAAGTCTTAAATGTTAACCTGTAAAACGTAATAAACTAGATGAACTTTTTGGATTTATTTCTCTTAATTTTGCTTCAGTAAAATTGACTGCTTGTGGAAAAACCGATGTCGTTTTCATACACTAGGAAAATCTGTGACCAAGAAGCATCATCTTATAATCATACAGTGCTTCTCACATTCGTTGACTGTGACATGAAGTATTTTTAACTTAGTTTTGTTACAGAGCATAAATATTTATGTAATTGTGAGGATAATTAAAATTTAAAATAATTCATCAATGGAAACACATAAAATCTATAATGGGAGCTGCAATCCATTGGGGTTAATTTCAGTGGAAACAGACCAAGTTTGTAAATAGAAGTTGCTTAATGATAATGGTCATTAACAAAATCATCCTCACAGCTTGTAAGTTAAAGGCTTATGTATCCCATTTGGCGTAATCAAAGTCAGTATATTGATAGGTGTTAAAATATATGAAAGTTTTGTTAGTCTCAACATTTAGAAAGATGTAGCCTTAGTTGTAGTTAAGATAGTTTGATATTTATTAACCACACAACAGTATGGGTAGGTTCCTGCAGAATTATAACTTGCTGTAATTAGAACTCGTTATATTAATTTTGATGCATAAAAATATTTAAACATGTGGTTGCCATATTTTTTGGGAAAAAATTAGAATTCGTTGCAGTATTGTGGTTTTTGTGTTTAATTTATTCTGCTGCTGTCTCTTATTTAAACAATATTCTTTCTCGGTTTTCTTTTGTTAAAGAAACAAATGCCAGGAGAGCTGTAGACAGAGGATATGTCCAAGTCCTTTTAACAATTTATGTAGATTGGCACCGCCATGATAATCGGCATAGAAATATGCTCATTCGGAAAGGAATTTTACAGAGTTTAAAAAGTGTTACAAACATCAAGTTGGGAAGAAAAGCATTTGTTGATGCCAATGGGATGAAAATTCTTTATAACACTTCACAAGTGAGTTTTTACTTTTCTTACTGTTGTTATGCTTACCTATTAATGATAGAATTTGATGCTTAAGACAACTTAGTATTTCTAAAAATAGTAAGTATGATACATTAAAAAAAATCACAAACCAAAAAAAAACCAGTTGTTTCTCACATGTGACCTCAGACTGAGTTGGAGAAAAAAATGCTCTGGGCCTATCTCTGCAATGAAACTTCTCCGTAGGGCAAAGGCAGATGTGGAAATCTCTTCAGTGGGCAGGAAAGGATCCCATATAGCTGTGTTTTCTAAGGTGTGAAGCTGGCCATCCTCAGATTTGTGTATTCCCCTCGTAAGTGCTCATGCATCCTTTATGCATGGTAAGCCTTAGGCTGGTAAGGCAGTTACGCTGTTTGTGAATATTTTTAGAATAGCCTCTGCAGAGAATATTTTTAAATATCGATGGTACATAAGTGAAACCTGGAGTTAGGAATCCTAATTTTGCCAGCCATTTTACACATTAATCTTCTTCTCCCCCCCCTTTTTTTTGCTTTTTTTTGGGGGGGGGGCGCTCCCACAGCATCTAGAAGTTCCAGAGCTGTAGCTGTTTTGGCAGGTCAGATGTGAAGATGTGTATGGGAAATTTCACAGGGTATCAAAGTGCCATCTAAATGTGAATTTTTAATAATAACTGTTAAGTGAAACAGTTTCTGATCCCCTATTCCTTGGCCCTTTTCAAGTTTAGACACTAGGGTAGCAAATTAAACTTAAAATCATGATATTCGGGTTCTTCTTTGGTAAGTTGAGCAGCCAGCTTTTTAGAGGTGCTATCGCATGATAATTGATAGAAATCTGAAAAAGCCTCAGCCAAATGCACATTCCTTTTTATTCTTATACTTTCTTAATTTCTTACTCTCGTTTTTTCTTTTTCCCTTAAATTTTTTGCTTTTTTGATTTTATGCCCTAGGCTTGCTAAATGCTCCCCAAGTCACTCATGAATGTTATTTAGTCCTTCGGGGATTCCTGGTTACCAAAGATGGTCCTGATTTCTGCTGAGTTAGAATGTTTAAGGAAAATTCCTGCTAAATTTGCCCTATGAGGTTCTTACTTACAAAGAGATACTGCTAATTAGCCAAAGCTATTGTAATTATGTTAAAATGTTGTTCTTTGTGATATTTGTCTCTTGAAAATTATCCATATATTACATTCAAATGTAAAATTCAATTCAATAATTGAATTCAAATTATTCAATTTTTTTTTTGTTGTTCTTTTCTTAACAAACAGGAATGTTTGGCAGTCAGGACACTTGATCCTCTTGTCAACACCTCCAGTCTGATAATGAGGAAGTGTTTCCCGAAAAATCGCCTGCCACTCCCAACGATTAAAAGTTCTTTCCATTTCCAGTTACCGGTTATTCCTGTGACTGGACCTGTGGCCCAGCTCTACAGTTTACCCCCAGAAGGTAGGACCTTACGCTTACTGCTGGCTTATTGCTGAAATTATGTGACTCTATCGACTTCATTTTTGCTTGTGTTCATCTCCCTAGCAAAGGAAGGCCTTCATGAAAAACTTAATGTAAGCTTTTCATCTTTTAAGCTAAAATATATTTTAGTTAATGCATGTTTCTTTACATATAAGAAATTGAGGCTGAGTAATTAAGGGGAGTAATGTGAGATGTGCTACATATGTGTACACGTGAATTGTGAAAAGTTTTAAATACTACCTGGGAACATTATTTGATTCTTTATATAAATTTTCACAGCGAAAGAATGTGAATATCCAATGTTTAGGTATGTTTGAGCTATGTTTGAGTTAGCTTTTTATTTTTATTTTTATTTCTTTTTTTGCTTTTTAGGGCTATAACTATGGCATATGGAGGTTCCCAGACTAGGGGTCTAATCGCAGTTGTAGCTACTCACCTACACCATAGCTCACGGCAGTGCCGGATCCTTAACCCACTGAGCGAGGCCAGGGATCAAACCTGCGTCCTCATGGTTGCTAGTCAGATTCGTTTCCGCTGGCTGAGCCACAATGGGAACTCCTGAGTTAACTTTTTAATGACCTTCATTTTTTTAAAGTTAAATATACCTAACCACCAAACATGTTAACGGTTTATGTTTAACAAAACTTTCAGGTGTTTCACCTGATTGAAAATATGAAATTATCATAAGTTGGCTGTTTGCCACCTTTAGTACAATACTGTGTACATAGGAAAGGTAGTAAGAGTTTAAGTTCTTAATGTGGGGAAAAAGCACATTTTTGATGAGATCTGAATAATGAAAAAGAAGTAGTCTAGGCCATTGATAGAATTTATTAACTGTTTTCTTGTTAGTTGATCACTTTTCTGAAAAGTAAAAGGAAGTCTTATTTATATTTAAAAGCAGTTATTTGAAGTAAGTGATTTAAGAGAATTTTCAAGTAATTATATGTAGTTTATTATCCTTGATAAAGATTTGTCTGTGGTATATATTGCAGATTACACTGTTAGGACTTCATTTCAAAAGTACTTAATTTTTAAAGTACAAATTTAGTCTACACAAAAATCAAAGTGGATTATTTAGAAACTTCCTTTAAAAGGTTTTTAAAGTGTTAAGACGAAGTCTGGGACTTCATTATGATAGTGAAGTGAAAACAGTGATCTAATTCCTTCTTCCTATTCCATTTTAAATTATCAACAGACTTTAAAAGTAGGGGGAAATCTGTATTGAATCTGGAAACTAGATGACAGGAACATTCTTGAGGTGTAAACATGAGGCATGCAACAAACATGATGGAGATGAAGAGATTAAGGAAGGGTGTCAGTTCTACTCACCCTTCTGTGAAATGCAGTATCTGCAGGGTGAGGACCACGAGTACCTAATTTGGAGGGACAGTCAAGGAGGTGTTGGCATATTTCTCTCTCTCTCTCTCTCTCTCTCTCTTTTTCTCCCTCTCTCTCTCTCTCTCTCTCTCTCTCTCTCTCTCAGTGTAGGATTTTGGAGGTAGAAAACTGGTGAGACTTCTCTGTATGGCAGGTAGTAACACTGGGAAGGAGAGAGGCTGTACCCTAGAGTGTTTTATGTTCAGTGTCAAGAATAATCACATGGATAGAGAAAGCCAACTTGTTGTGCAGTGAATATATCAAAACATGGAGGAAAAAAGACAGCTGGTGTTTTTCTGAGGGCTCCTTTTCTGCCTCATTTCAGACTGATGGATCACTGAACTAGAAAAGGAGACTTCCGTTGAGATGAGAGAGGAGAGAGTTCCCATGGCGGCTCAGTGGTAATGGACCTGACTAGTATCCATGAGGATGCAGGTTCCATCCCTGGCCTCACTCAGTGGATTAAGTATCCCGCGTTGCTGTGGCTGCAGCTCCGATTTGACCCCTAGCCTGGGAACTTCCATATGCAGCGGGTGCAGCCCTAAAACAAAAAAAGACTAACTAACTAACTAACTAAATAAATAAATAAATAAATACTGTATTTGGCCTTCAGAGCCTGTTTGCTACACTGTTGTGAGATAGATTTTTTTTCTCACATATTCATCTGGAATGATAGCAGGTGATCTTAGGGAGTAGACCTCTACCTATCAGGTGATCAAAGGAAAAACGTTCTTTGTTTTCCTCATCTCCTATGGTGGTTTCCTCATGTGCATGTGCATGTGGAAAATAATAATGAAAGAAAATGGAGAAGGCAGTTTTCTGAGCCACATCTGAAACCTATGTGACAGTTCATGGCAACACTTAACCCACTGAGCAAGGCCAGGGATCGAACCCACAGCCTCATGGTTCCTAGTCGGATTTGTTTCTGCTGCTCCATGCTGGAGCTCCATGCTGGGAACTCCGGCAATTTTCTTATTAAGGACTGTGATCTGGAGTTTGTATTTACAACTTTTCCTCCATACTTTTGGCTGAATATTAGTCATGTGGCTGTAACTGCTGTGAGGGAGGCTGAAATCTATAACCTCTAGCTAAAACATAGAGGTTCCGTTACTAAAATGAAGGAGAGAACAGATATTTGGGGGCTGGGGAAGAGTTTATAGTCTTTGCTATAAAAAGTCACATTGGAAATGGAAGTAAAAAAGAGTTTAAAGAAGGTTACACATGAAAGATGGAGGGGTAGGAGGTCCCAGCACTCATCTCCCCTGCAAATACAGCAGAAACAATAAATAACCAGCTTCAAACTGATAAAAGTATCTCAGGGATTGCTCTGGACTTCAGTGAAGAAACATCAGAAACCCTGCACAGCTCAAAATTTTAGGATGGCCACATGGAAAAGTATAGGAAGCGCTGTATCTCTGTCACCCCATCCCCCCATCCAGAGCAGCTTGGCACCAGGAGGGTTCCCCTCAGTAGAATTTCACCCCATGGGGAAAATGAGAGCAGGAAAAAGCCAGTGAGCTTCACCTCTGTGGATGTTCGTAGACTTTGCTTTCAAGTCTTCACCAAAGCTGATTTCACCTGAGGAGCTTCCTGGAGTTCTGCCTGCTGCATATATTCCTTGGGGATGGAGCTGTTGCTGTAGACTTAGGCTGTTGATTGATATTCCCACAGCTGGAGTCACTCCAGTGAGCCTCATGGCTCCAGACCTCGTTTTCATGAGAGATCTGCACATCCTCACACCTTAAGACACCAATGCCACTGCTGCAGCAAGTGCACCAGTGCCCCAAGACCAGGCATTGTAGTTCCACATGCACCTAATTGAAGGACCCTGGTTGGTTCTGTCACTGCTCTGAGTGCCAGCATACCAGCCAAGAGGGACACTCTTGGTTGAAATTTCCTCTTATAGGAAAGAAGAGGTGTACAAGAAGATCTCAGCAGCCTTTGCCACTGAGGATCCCTATAGCCCCAGCCACCTCTGCTCCCTGAGGACCTCCATAGTACTGGTAGAAGACCCCTACCGTCAATGCTCATATTGACCTCAGCTGATGGAGCTGCATGAAAACGCCATGAGGCAAAGATGCAGCATTATACCCAGCCAGTGTTCTCACAGTCACCTTCGGGTGAGTCTTCCTTTACTCAAGCCAGTCCAAAAAGGCTGGAAGAGTTGGTTGCATCCTTACATGTGCCTCAGACATCAATGCAAAACCATCAGAAATCTGGTAAAGCAAGGAAACATCAAGCTGCTGCATACCATGGCAGTTAAAAAAAAAAACTGATAAAAACTCACGACAGGCAAATAAGTCAGTGAATTTAGGAAAACAATACATGAACGAAATGAGAAGCTCAATGAAGAGAAATCATCAAAAACAAAAAAAATCATAAAAAACAAACAAAACCTGGACCTAAAGAATACAATGAATGAGATGAAAAATGTGGTGGAGAACCTCATTATCAAGCTCAATCAAGCACAAGAAGGAATCTGTGAACTTGAAGACAGAGCTTATGGATCTCTTGTCAGAGGATAAAAAAAGAAATTAGAATGAAAGAGTGAAGAAGCCCTGTGTGAATACTGGCACACCATTAAATGAAACAACATGTGTATAATGGGAGTATCAGAAGGCAAAGAGAAAGAAAGGAAAGAAAACTTATTTAAATAAATAATGGTCGAGGGGTTCCTGTTGTGGCTCAGCAGGTTAAGAAACTGACACAGTATCATGAGAATGTGGGTTTGATCCCTGGTGTCACTCAGTGGGTTAAGATTCTCGTGTTGCTGTAAGCTGTGGTGTAGGTCACAGACGTGGCTCAGATCTGGCATTGCTGTGGCTGTGGCATAGGCCAGCAGCTGCAACTCTAGTTTGACCCCCTAGCCTGGGAACCTCCAAATACCAAAAGTGTGGCCATGAAAAAGAAAAAAATGGTTGAAAACTTACCAAATCTGGGAGTAAGATCTTACCTAGGTACGTGAGATCAAAGATAGCCAAATAGAATTGTCCCTAAGAGATCTGTCACCAAGACATTTCATCAAGCTCTTAAAAAAATCAAAGGCAAAGAGAGGAATTTTGAAAGCTGCTATAGAAAAAAAGACTGATTAGCTGCAAGGTAATCCTGATAAACCTGTTAGCAGATTTCTTAACAGAAACTTGGCAGACCAGGAGAGAAGGGTGATATATTCAAATTGCTCTAAGAAAAAAAAAAGTCAATCAAGAATACTTTACTCATCAAAATTGTCTCAGAAATGAGAGATAAAGACTTCGCCAGAAGGCGAAAGTTGAATGCCCACTCTATTTCTATCCAGCATACAACTGGATATCCTAGCTGGAGCTAGGCTAGAAAAAGGAAATGACATCCAAGTCAGAAAGGAAGAAGTGAAAGTATCTCTCTGAAAAAAGAAGAAAGAAGTGAAATTATCTTTGCAAATGACATAATATAGAAAACCGTATATCTCCACCAAAAAGTTGTTAGAACTAATAGATGAATTCAGTAGAATTACAGGATACAAAAATCAGTATACAAACCATCAATTGTATTTCTACACACTAGTAGTGAACTTTCTGAAAGAAAGCAATCCCATTTACTATTGTATAGCATCAAACAGCATCAAAATGAAGTACTTACAAATAAGTTTACCAAGGAGTTGAAAGACCTGTATATACACTGATCAATAAGACATTAATGAAAGAAATTGAAGATGACACACAAAGAAATAGAAAGATATTCCATGTTCTTTTTTTTTTTTTTTTGTCTTTTTAGGGCCACACCCATGGCAAATGGAGATTCCTAGGCCAGGGGTCGAATCAGAGCTGTAGCCAATGGGCGCAGCAATGCCAGGTCCAAGCCTCATCTCAAACCTACACCACAGCTCACAGCAATGCTGGATCCTTAACCCACTGAGCAAGGCCAGGGATCGAATGTGCGTCCTCATGGATACTAGTCAGATTCATTTCCCCTGAGCCACAGCAGGAACTCTATGAGCCACAACGGGAACTCCCATATGTTCTTGAATTGGAAGAATTAATATGAAAATACTCATGCTACCCAAAGTGATCTATAGCATCAGTGTAATCCTTATCAAAATGCCAACGGCATTCTTCACAGAAATACAAACAACTATCCAAAATTTCTGTGGAACCGCAAAAGACCTCTAGTAGCCAACACAGTCTTGAGAAAGTAGGACAAAGCTGGAGACATCACACTTCCTGATTTCAAACTGTTATGAAGCTATGGTAATCAAAACAGTATGGTACTCAAACAAAGCACACATGTATTGTATTTTCTTCTGCTAATTGGTTCTCCACATATATGCTCCTTTTGTCACACCTGTCAGAGTCATCTTTTAAAAAATGAAAACCACTCTCCTCTTAAAAATCGCCAGTACTTACCTTCCATCAGTTAAAAATCTAAACCGTTTAACCTGTCATACCCTTCATTTTCTTATTATTTGCTTCTTTTAATACTTTCTCAAGCCCAGAGGTTATTATTAACTTTATTTTCCAAAGATACCATCTAAACTCTTTATTTTTGCGTCATTCTTTCTTCTTCTTAAAAGCCATCCACACACACACACTTACATTAAAGCTGCTATATTTTTCTCCAAGATACTGCTTTATTATGTTTTATGAAGTGATCACTAAAAACCTTGGCGCCAAGCTGTTTGCAATTGGTTATTGCATCCCATTTTCAGTATATGTCTTTGATAGTGTAAATCTTTTGTGTTATAATTATTTGTTTGCTCTTTTCTCTCTTTAATTTCATGAGCCCCCCCAAAGGCAGGAACGATATTGACACAGCTTTTAAAAAATTCCCGGTACATAGCTCAGTGCTTGGCACACCGTAGTCACTGAAAGAATTAAATGGGAAGTGAATTGTAAAGGGGATGAAAGGCGTTATTGAAATTTATCATAAGATTTTTCATTCAGGAAGTTGCAGTGTAAGTCATTACTACTTTTTTAGAACTTGAGAACATTAGTTAAAAAGGCTCATAAATTTTTAGAGCACTTTTCCAAAATTTGAGGTACTTTCCCTTCATCTTAAAGGTTTTTTTTTTTTCGTTTTGTTTTGTTTTTTAACATCTGGGACAACCTTAGAGACATTTTTTTACTAGGACATTTCATTGACTTTTCCTTTGGTGATTGAAATACCGATGTTATATATTTAATGTTCTAACCTTTGGATGTGCATGTTTTAGAATTCTTACCTCTGACCTACTTATAGCACGTTTTGTATCGCAGTGGATGACGTAGTAGATGAAAGTGATGACAACGATGATATTGACTTAGAAGCTGAAAACGAAACCGAAAATGAAGATGACCTAGATCAAAATTTTAAGGTTGGTGTACATTTTTGTCCATAGTCCACTTTATACTTTGTATACACAGTTAAAGAACAAAGATTGGCTCATGGGAGATTAATTTGTTTTGTCCACATCTTTCTGTCACGGATGACTGTGGACATTAAGCTGTGGAAAGGAAAATAATGTTGCTTCAAATGCATTGGTCTGGAAAGGGCCTTAAGTATTTTCTCTATCTCTGACCAGAAAGGCATGCTCTAACCTTTCTGACTTAGATTTTAAAGTCTAAGGAAATCTTAAGTGTGAAGGAAAGTGTTTGGAGACTCTTAAGTGGTAACCTATTATGCTTTATTATTTATTAATTGGTGGAGGGGCCGTTTTAGTGTCTGTAGAAAAACATATTAACTCCTTCATTTTTCACCTGTTTAGCTTAGTGTCTTTCGAAGGTGGAAGGGGTTCACTTGACTCTTATCTGCTTAGGGCTTTATGTCTTGACACACAACTGGGGCACACTGAGTATTTGACTCTCTGGAGATAGACTCTAGGACCCTACAAGGAGATTTCCATCCTGACAGCAGGCAGAGAACCGGTTTTATTATCACTAGTGTGATCACCAGGGCAACTTTGGCAAAACTGTCAAGGTCATCAGTCTAGACAGCTGGATGGTAGGCATCCTGGCCTCAGCAAGCTGCCAAGAGGAAACGCGGTGCAGGCAGCGATGTTCCAGGCGAAAAATCTGGGTAATTGTGTGGTGGTGGTTCTGGACTTGATACAGATGAAAGAATTGGTAGGACCCAAGTTAGGAGATACTATATTCTGTGTGTAAAGTATTAGATAACAGGAGGTATATTAAAATCAGCTTGTTTGGATTTTTTTGAGAAGTAAGTGTTTAGAGGTAGTAAAATTTCCTAGGTTAATTTTGAGTTTATAATGTAAGGGATTGTCTTTCAGTAGAAACCTTTCTTTTATGTATATAATAGTCACGGACTCTTATTAAAAAACAGCTTGTTGAATGTAATTTATTCTTCATGACATAGAGTCCTCATTAAAAATATCTGTTGTAATCACTACGGATATAAAGACGGAGATTGGTAGGGACGCAGAACTCAGCAGGAGTTTATAACGAAGATGCTCGTTTTGCTGCTTGGAAATTGTCAGTGTGTGTGTGTGAATACATACTCAAAATTTTTTTAAAAGATCCTGCGAGAATAAGTTATGTATCATGGTCCTTTACCCCTAGATGCATCCTGTCATCTCTCAGCATCCCAGGGGGAAATTGGTTCCAGGACCCACCTCGGGTACCAAAATCCATAGGCACTTAAGTTCCCTATATAAAATGACTCAGCATTTGAGTATAACCTATGCACATCTTCCCATATATTTTGTCTTCTCTAGATTATGTATAATACCTAACACAATGTAAATGCTATGTAAATACTTGTAAATACAGTGTGAATGCTGTGTAAATAGTTGGCGTGCTGCAAATTCAAGTTTTGGTTTTGGGAATCGTTTGGATTTTTTTTTTTTTTTTTGAATATTTTCAGTCCATGGTTGGTTGAATCTGAGGATGTGGACCCCCGCAGATACAGAGGACTGATTGTACTCTCTTCTGCCATCACAATGCAGTTATCATCTTAATACATTTATGGTGATATATTATCTCATCTGCCGTCCACATTCCATTTTGTCAGTGGCTCTAATACTGCCCTCTTCGGTATAGGATATTTCCCCTCTCCAGTATAGGAGCATCAGATAGTGCATTTAATTAACTTGTCTCTTAAGTTCCCTTCGTCTAGAACATTTCCAGACTTGTCATTTTTGACATTCACGTCTATGAAAAGAGCAATCGTTGGTAGGATTACTCACTGGGGTATTGGAGACTGCTCACGTTTCCCCCATCTTCCCTAAATACAGCAGTTATAATCATAAGAAACAAACAGTATATCGAATTTATTGAACACTGAATCCCGTGCAAGTCCATGTGCTTTACATATGCAGGCCTACCTCGTTTTATGGCATTTTGCTTTATTGCACGTAGCAGGTACTACATTTTTGCCGCATGGAAGGTTTGTGGCAACTCTGCATAGAGCAAGCCTGTCGATGCCATTTTTCCAACAGCATTTAGTCGCTTCATGTCTCTGTGTCCTATTTTGGTAGTTCTCAATATTTGAGACTTTTCATTATGAATTTTTTTGTTGTGGTGATCTGTGATTCGTGACCTTTTGATTTATTCTTGTAATTGTTTAGCAATAAAGTATTTTTTAATGAAGGCATTGACAGTGTTCTTTTTAGACATCATTACTGAACACTTAATAGACTACGGTATAGCGTAAACCTAACTTTCATATGCACCGGGAAACCAAAATGGTCATCTGACTCGCTTTTATGGCGACCTTTGCTTTATTACCGTAGTCTGGAACTGAACCCAGGATGTTTCTGAGGTGTGCCTGTAGTAAGCATTAAACCCTGAGAGTAATCCTAGAAGGTATGTAGTATTATTAGCTCTGCTTTACAGGCCTAATAATTAGAAAACAGCGGCACAAAAATGTTATCAGTATAGCTTATAAGAGACGGGGCCAAGACTCAGAACAAAGCAGACCCGGTGCGAAGGTTTGCTTTCTTTATCGCTGTGCTACTGTCTTTCTTCAGGGGCGTCAGAACTGTTGGCTTTTCGAGACGGCTGAGCTGTATTTTCTCGTTTTTCTTCTTCGCCACTGTCTGCCTCTTACATTGGCTGTTACTTTTAATTTTCCTTTTTCTCTAAATCTTATCTCTTCTTCCTGCTTTACACTAACCTGCTACCTTGCAGTAGGTGTAAGATCGGTGTTCTAATGTGGCTGTAGTCATAGAGACCATTTTTTTCCTCATCAGAGTAATTCCATTCTCTTCGCCCCAGATTTTTCGGGCTTTGGAGTGTTTGTCGAAGCCTGGAGGTTCTAGAAAGCTCATCTCCAGATTGCCAGGACTTGTCAGTATTAGAACTTCCATGCATTCTTTTTTCCCTCCTTAACTTATAGGAGGACTTTAAGGAGTGGTGGAAGGTTTATTTCTTCTAAGTGTGTCAGTAGCTCTCTGTCTTTGTTTTTCCCAAACCAAAACAAAATTTCTTCCTACTGCCATCTCAAAATATAGTTTTCTTTCTTCAGTATGCCTGTTCTATGGTAAATTTTATTTATTTTTTAAACAGCCACTCTATAAAGCTATATTTTTATAAAATAATATTGAATACTGAACTGCTCCTGTGTTTAGAGAAGGGAATACTTTTGTAAATTTTTTGTTACTTTGAAAGCATTATCTACTTTAATAGATGCTAATAAAGAAAATTACGTATTTTTGGTTCAGTGCAATGAAATTATATATTCATTAGTAATGATGATACAATAATTAATGTGATGCTGTAAATAATACCAGTCTTTATTATTTATGGTAGTGGGGAGAATATTTTTATTGGTTAAAGAAACAATAACTAAGTTCCTGAATATGAAATATGAGAAATACATAATGTGTTTTTCCTTTCTAAATTATGTGTTACTATGACCATTTGTCAATATAATCAGATAAACGTATGTAAAGTATCCTAAGGAGTAGAATACATAGAAAACAGAATAAATTTGTCTGAGAAGTAAGTACTTTGCTGTGGTAGTAAGATAAATGGAGAATGGAAAATAAATAGCAATTGAAAATTCATAAGTGGCCTCATTATCTCTCTTTTAGCCATCAGTGAAGGTAGTGATGGATCTGTATCTGTGTAAGGCCAGGCCTGCTGAGGGTGCTGCAAGACAGCTTGGACTACTAGTTACCGACACTTGTCTTTTCATCACAGTGTACATTAGCTCTCTGTACAGATGCAGATCGTTTTGATCCTGGATAGAAATCCTGCTTCCCTGAGGTCACATTTCTTTAGATTTATCCTCTTTTTTCCCAAAGGGGCATGGAAATAATTTCTGATCTACTGTTCCACTCCTCAATGTTCATTTGCCTGTTTGTAAAAAAACAGAGTGAATAGTGACACTGAGGTTTTCTAAGGGGACTTTACTGACCATGGAATCCAAGGGCGTGATAACCATTAGTCTCTCTTGAGGGAGTGAGTGCGTTAAATATGCAGACTAACAGCGTATGTATGCTTCCCCCACTGATTAGTTTTACATTCTGCACTGCCCCCCCCCACAAGCCACTTAACCTCTCTGTACCTCTTCAATTAAATGGAGGTACTCATACTATCTCCATATATTCTCATGCAGATGAAATAACGTAAAGCATGTGCCATCCCTACCTCAGCACGTCACATATTTTCATTGCTCCATAAAAGTTATTTTGATTATCACCACCACCATCATATACTGATATCCTTCAGTTTAGTTGTACTGCCCTTTAACATGAGCAAACTGATGGCACAGAGATTGGGGGGCAGAATGCCTTAGTTTTGGTCTCGATGTTGGTTTTTCTATCTTGAGGAGCCCAAATACTGTGTTGTGTTAGAATAATCTTTGATAATAGCAAAACACAGCAAAACCAAAAATAGCAATAACACAACAATCCAATTTTAATTTATAATAAAATTAATACAACCTTTATGCAGTGATTATTCTCTGTGTCTGTGGTAATTAATAATTTGGAAAACTTTAAATCTGAAATGGGTTTTGTAATTGCATGCTTTTCTTAATTGGTGACATACCATTTTTATTATTTCAGAATGATGATATTGAAACGGATATTAACAAACTGAAACCCCAGCAAGAACCAGGACGAACAATAGAGGAACTTAAAATGTATGAACACCTATTCCCTGAGCTTGTTGATGATTTTCAGGTATAAATATAGAAAATTTAGCATCTTAACTCATTTTTAAGAAAAAGTTTTTGTCTTAGACCACTGTTTTCATTCTGCTTTTCATTTCTAAAGACATGGAAGGAATGTTGCTTTTCTTAGTGACATCGGACAGTTCAACATTCTGAGCTGCTGTTGCTATCTGTAAAATGAGGGGACTAGGCCATTTAATTTTTGGACTCTAAACTTTTTTTTATCGTTTTCATTTATCAGTTTAATTGGCATTGATTTTTACCCTTTTTAAAAAATAATCTTTAAAACGGCATTTCAGAATCTTATGTTAAACTCTTCTTTTTATCAGTTGTGTTCCGGTAAGGGGCGACGAGACCTGAGAAAGTGCTTCATTAAAAATATAGTCTATGGGAATTCCCATCATGGCTTAGTGGTAACAAACCTGACTAGTATCCATGAGGATGTGGGATCAATCCCTGGCCTCGTTCAGTGGGTTAAGGATCCGGCGTTGCCATGAGCTGTGGTATAAGTCGCAAATTCGGCTTGGATCCCATGATGCTGTGGCTGTGGTGTAGACTGGCAGCTGCGGCTCTGATTTGACCCCTAGCCTGGGTACTTCCATATACCGTAGGTGCGGCCCTAAAAAGACATATATATATATATACGATAGACATATACATATACATATATACATATATATATATATATATATATATATATATATATATGGTATGTGCATGTTAATTTTTCCCTGATAGTCACCATATAATCGTGGAATATTGGGGAAAGAGGAGGAGAGCTGGAAGTCTTTAAATCTAAGTTGCTTCATGAAGAAACTGTCTTTTTGTTAGTATTTATTACCCTCGTTTATTTACTAGAATATAATTATTCAGCGTGGATCGCACAGCAAGTAAATCTGATTGAATTTATGGCAAGCAGTAGATCTAGTCTCTTACCCTCATTTGGCTGCTCACTTGTGGCTGGGTCCTTGAATAAGTCCCCGAAACGTCCCAGGATATTAAGCTGTAAAATAAAAGGGTTGAACCAGATAATCTCAGATATATTTAGCACTTGCTGCAAATCCCTACCCCTCCCCACAAAATTCCACACACTTAATTTCTAGTTGCGTAGAGAAAAAGACTAATGCAAAGGTATATATGAGAAATAAAAATAGAGAAATACTTGCTAGCTAATGTTTACATTTCACAGTTCTGATTATTCAGGTTTCTCTTTGGGAGCTAATGAGCTCTGGATGCAACAGAAGAAGCAGCAAGTTGCTCCCTCTCCCCCTCCCCCAGTCTCTTGGTACGCCCCCTAGATTTGGGGTATGCTGGAAGGTACGTTGATATCAGGGGGAGTAGAAAGAGGGCAGGAAGGAAGGAGCGGGTATTTGTCAAAAAGAAGAAGGCAGGAAGAGGTGTTTGGGAATCATACACAGTGCTTTTCTTTTCATGCAACCTACAGGAAGTATGCGGCTACTCTTGTGATACTTCTGTGCCCAGCTAAGAACCCCTTAAAAATAAAGCACCAGAGATAACAGAGACTGCTCTTTCAGAGCACAAGAAATATCGTGGAAGGAATTTGGGCAAGGAGTTGATTTTTGTGTGAAGCAGTTGTCTGTTTTCCTCTCCATTTATACGTACACCTAAAAATTACACAGTACGGATACAAATGGTAGGGCTGAGGTGGACATAGAAGAGTAGTTTCTTACTAGGTATCAAGGCCGAGACTGTGATGCTCGTCATTTCACAAGCCAGTCCTTCTGTCTGGTCGACGGTGATGACGAGTTCTTGTCTGTCTCCTTATTAGTTCATTACCCACACAACAGGCCAGCCTTGATGCTTTCCTGCTTGGCACCTTGGAACAACTGGCCACCTTGTCCCTTAGTCTGGCTACTCCTCCACAGAGCTGGCTCCTACTGCCGGCCCGACGTGGCGGGCTCGGGTCAGAGGGTAAAGACAAGTGTGTCGGAGCCCCGAGAAGTCTTCTTTGTGAATTCCTCTTTTCTTTATTGTGTTTAAGCAAAAGACATTACTCCAGGTATTTCAGATAGTACATATTTATTAATGCATTCTCTATTTTGCCGTAAAGCTTAAAGTAGAACAGTTAGCTTTATTCCTATAGCGTATGTTACGGGAAATAGCACATTGTCTTCTGCGTATGGAATCAGAAAATCATTTCTAAAGTAATTGTGTTGGCACGCTCTCATTTTTCAGTATCAGAGGAATCCACTGTTCGGATACTTTAGTCTCTAATTTTTGACATGTGTGTGTTGGAACTGTATCTAGGCGGTGATATTTGTGATGTACATTTGAGAATTAGAAAGATTGGTTCTAAGTAGGAAGTGTTTGAAAGAATATTTTTTCAGCCATCATTGTATCCCATTCTGGCAGATCATGAGATATTAAAACAGAAATGAAATTAATTTTGATTATGACTTTTTCCACTTGAATCTTTTTTTTTTTTTGTCTTTTGTCTTTTTAGGGCCCAACCCATAGCATATGGAGGTTCCAAGGCTAAGGGTTCAATCGGAGCTGCATCTGCTGGCCTACACCACAGCCACAGCAACAGCAACACGGGATCAGAGCTGCATCTGTGACCTACACCACAGCTCACGGCAACACCAGATCCTTAACCCACTGAGCGAGGCCAGGGATCAAACATCCATCCTCAAGGATACTAGTCAGGTTCCTAACCCGCTGAGCCACAAGGGGAACTCCCCAAACCAGAATTCTTATAGTAGCCTGCAAGGCCCATCAGCATCTGGCCCTTTTGCCTCTTAGAACTCATCTTGCTCCTTCAGAAGTCCCATCCATCCTAACCGCCTTGCTGTTCTCTGACCACAGCGGACCTTCTCCTGCTCAGAGGCCTGTGCACTGCAGTCTCTCCTTGCTTATATCTCATCCTGATCGATGGCATCAGCACTGCCCCCCCCCAGCACTCCCAGTCCTTGTTACCCTCTTCTCCCTTTCTTTTGCTATATGCTTTACCCTCCTAATGTTCTGTAAAATATATTTGTATTATGTTTATTACTTCTTGTATTGTTTATTACTTCTTGTTTATTACTCTTGTATGGTTTATTACTTCTTGTTTATTACTCTTGTATGGTTTATTACTTCTTGTTTATTACTCTTGTATGGTTTATTACTTCTTGTTTATTACTCTTGTATGGTTTATTACTTCTTGTTTATTACTCTTGTATGGTTTATTACTTATTGTTTATTACTCTTGTATGGTTTATTACTTATTGTTTATTACTCTTGTATGGTTTATTGCTTCTTATTTATTGCTTCTCTCCTTCTGTACAAGAATATAAGCTGCAAAAGGGAAGAATTGTTTTGTTTTGTTTTTAACTGATGAGTCTTAAGTGCCTGAAACACTGCTTGGCACAAATAAGCACTCTGAATACTTGTTGAGTTAATGAATAACAATTTAGCTGTTTTGTTTCCTTTAATAGGGTTTTGTGGGAGTTTTTTGGTTTTGGCTGTGTTCACAGCACTGTGAGGTTCTGGGGCCAGGGATCGAACCTGCACCAGAGCTGTGACCCAAGCCACAGCAGTGATAATGCCAGATCCTTAACCTGCTGCACCACCAGGGAACTCCATGTTTTGGATGATTTTAACGTCTTTATACTTTTCTAAAATTTCACATATCTCTGTTATACACAGGCATAATTTTTATAATAGAAAAAGTAAGATAAGTGTAATGAATTTTGTTGTAGTTAAACATTTTGTTTTTCATTAGCCAAATTAAAACATACCCTGTTTTATCCATCTTTAAAATTTTCAATTGTTAGTTTCCTGAGTCATCATATACAGTGAATATAATCTTCATTTTGGTAATACATATTAATATTAACATATAAAAGTTTAAACTTTTTTTTTTTCACTTTCAAAGGACTATGATTTAATCTCCAAAGAACCAAAGCCTTTTGTGTTTGAGGGGAAAGTGCGTGGTCCTATTGTTGTTCCCACAGCAGGAGAGGAAACATCTGGGAATCCAGGCAGCTTCAGAAAAGGCGTTGTAAAGAAGGCAAGTGTGTCTTCTAAAGGAGATGAAGACCCTAAGAAACCTGCCTGTGTGGATCTGGCGAAAGAAGACATCAAAGATAACGACAGAATGTTACAGCAGCAGCGAGGCGATCAAAGCAGAACTATTTCGTCAGCCCATGGCTTAAACAACGATATTGTGAAGGCCTTGGACCGAATCACGTTGCAGAATATTCCTTCTCAAACAGCCCCAGGTCTCACCGCAGGAGTGAAGAAGGATTACAGTCTGCCTGTCACTGTCCTTACGTGCGCCAGTGCGTGTCCACACGTGGCTACTTGTGGGAATGTTCTGTTTGAGGGAAGAACCGTTCAGCTGGGCAAGCTGTGTTGTACTGGAGTCGAAACTGAGGATGACGAAGACACGGAGTCTACTTCCTCCGTGGAACAAGCATCCGTTGACATCTCGGACGGACCGACACTCCACGACTCGGATCTTTATATAGAGATTGTGAAAAGTACCAAGTCTGTCCCAGAATATTCAGAGGTGGCTTATCCTGATTATTTCGGTCACATTCCTCCTCCATTCAAAGAGCCTATTTTAGAAAGGCCTTACGGTGTTCAAAGGTGAGTTGCAGGTTTCCTCTTCCGCGTAAACCAGAAATATGTTCAGCTTCATTCAGAATAAGAACAATGCAAATTAAAATGTATCGAGATACCGTTTTCCACATATCAAACTGGTCAAAATGTGTAAGTTTGGGAGTTCCCACTGTGGCTCAGCAGATTAAGAACCCAACTAGTGTCCATGAGGATGTAGGTTCGGTCTCTAGCCTCACTCAGTGGGTTAAGGATCTGGCGCTGCCGCAAGCTGAGGCCTAGGTCGCATCTGTGGCTCGGAGCTGGCATTGCTGTGGCTGTGGCGCAGGCAGACAGCTGCAGCTCCAATTCGACCCCCAGCCTGGGAACTTCCATATATGTTATATTATAATATATATTAATATATGTATATAACATATATAAACGATATATATGTATATATAAATAAAATTTTTTTCTTTTTTAGGGCGGGTATGATGGCCCTAAAAAAAGAAAAAAATGTGGAAGTTTGACAGTACCTTCTCTTGATGAAGCTTTGGAGACACAGGCTTTCACATACATTAATGGTGGGATTGTCAATTGATCGTGCCTCTTGCAGAGAGCAATTTAACAGAGCCTATCAAAATTAAATTCCTTTGGCTCACCAATCCCACATGTAAGAATTTATTATAAATATCTGATATATATGTACAGATATGTAGTTCACACCTCTGTATATATGTGTACATATATGTAGTTCAGACATGTCTATACATATATGTGGTTCACACATCTATGTTCAGAGTTTTTCATTACAGCATTGTTTTGAGATTGGAAGTGACTCAGACGCCCATTGATCAGAGACTAGTTAAATAAATTATGGTGTATACATTCTGTGAATACTTTGCAGTTATTAAAAAACAAACAGATCTCTGTACACTGATGGAAAGAGCTATAAGATGTATTATTAAATAAAATAAGGTGCTTATGGAGGGAAAGTAATAAAATAGTTAACTGGACAGATGGAGGATGTGAGCTGTATCAAAAGAAATTTTTCATTTTACACTTTTATGTCGTATTTGATTTTTGGGCTATGTCGATATGTTACCTATTCAGAAATTTAAAATGGAAAAGTAGGTGAAGAAATTGTGGCAAAAGCAAATTAAGGAAGCAAAGCCTTGGATTTCTTTATATCATGTTTAGAGTGTTTCAGGTACTTCTGAAATGAAGATGGTTACTACCAATATATAAACTATACTAGATAATTTTTCATCTAGTATAGCTTATATATTATTATAGTTTAATTATATATTATTATATAACATATGTATTATTACATAATTTTTAAGTGTTATATATATTATCTCATATAGTATTAATAGAAGTAAGAGTAGTAGATAACTTATATTGAGTGTTTTTTGTTTGTTTTCTTTTTAGGGTTGCACCTGCGGCATATGGAAGTTCCCAGGCTAGGGGACAAATTAGAGCTACAGCTTCCGGCCTACACCACAGCAATGCAGTATCCTTAAGCCTCTAAGTGAGGCCAGGGATCAAACATGCATCCTCGTAGATACTAGTCGGGTCCCTAACCTGCTGAGCCACAACGGGAAGGGCTCCAATATTGAGTGTTTTTTGTGGGACAGGCACAGAAGTAAGTAAAAAGCACTTGGTATGCAGTGTATGTATGCTTATAAAGTATGTCGTTTGATGATGTCACATCTCCGTGTGGACATTGCTATTATTTCTCTTATTTCACGGAAGAGTATGGTGAAGCTTAGGATCCCTGAGTGAACTTATCCAAGGTTACACTGCTAGTTAGCGGCAGAGCCAGAAATCACCCTGATCTGGGTCACGAGCCTGTGCTATAAATCATGCATTTGTAGTGATCATAGCTATGTGGTTATACCACACTCAGGAAAAGCTCTTCTACGAATCCTCAGAGAACACTTATGTAATGACCACCTTATTCCATAGCATTGATGCGGCACTAAAAAGACCAAAAAAAAAAGAAAAGACCCCCCAAAAAATAGATGATATTATGAGAAGGGGGCTGTGTATTAGCACCAGCAGGCCACTTCCCACTCAGCCTGGTGTTCCAGGCGCCTGGCTTTAGGATCCTGCTTCAGCTGCAGTTTTGTGCCACTTTCAGTGATTATTGTCTCTCTCGACTTAAATATTGAAGGGGAGGACTGTGGGGTCTGTGTGTGGCTTAGTTTCTAGGACAGTGGCAGAGACTTCAGGAATTTTCCAGTTAGCTGATGTCCTTTTTGTTGGACTGATTCATGGGGTATTCAGGTCGTCCAGAGAATCCCAGCAGTGCAGGGACCACCCTCTCATCCCAAACATAAGTGTTTCCATCTCCTCCACATTTCCTCTCCAGCCACAGAAGAGAGAGCGGATTTGGCAGAATGTGCAGGCTGGTGGTCAGCTGCATCATAGAGAGGGTGGATTTAAAAAAAAATCTCCTTAAGATCCGGCTGTATAGCACTGGGAACTATGTCTAATCACTTGTGACGAATCCATATATGTAAGTGTAACCGGGTCACCACGCTGTGCAGCTGGAAAATTGACAGAAATCTGTAAACCAGCTGTAATGGAAAATAAATAAATAAATAAAATCTCCTTATATAATCTCTGGATTTTTAGATCTAATTATTGCTTCTAATAATGCTATAATTATGTATACAAAATCATTTGCCTAAAGATTAGAGAGTAGTTATTTTCTAGAACTCAAACTTTTATTATTGTTTTTATTATTTTTGCTTTTAGGGCCACACCTGCAGCATATGGAGGTTTGCAGGCTAGGGGTACCATCGGAGATACAGCTGCCAGCCTACGCCACAGCCACAGCAACATCCAAGCTGGTCTTCGACCTACACCACGGTTCACGGCAACGCCGGATCCTTAATCCACTGAGCGAGGCCAGGGATCAAACCCGCAACCTAATGGTTCCTAGTCGGATTCTTTTCTGCTGCATCACGACAGGAATTCCAAGAACTCAGACTTTTAAAATACTGATTTTTGCCTTGGTGTGTATGGACATTTTTTGTATACAGAATACCTAACGGAATGCTAACTTTTAAGAAGTTTTTATCATTTTACACTTTTTTATCTAAAACTTATTTTGGAGTAAGTTGTGCCTTGGCATGTAATAGTGAATTTTGGTCAAACTTTTATGGTTTCAGGACAAAAATTGCCCAAGATATTGAGAGGCTAATACATCAGAGTGATATCATAGATCGAGTGGTGTATGACTTAGATAACCCGAAGTAAGTCTGTCTTTTTTGTTTTACTTTTATTGGTTTTATTTCTACTGTAAAATTTCACTATTACTTTTAAAAGGCAGAACTATTTAGTTAACTTTCATCTTTAGCAGTGATGTAATGGTAATGTCGGTCATGTTTATTAAACTGAATATATCAGAAGCTTTTGTTCATTCTTAGGTGAACTGTTAATGGCTTTTCTAAGTAAAGATCACAAACTGATGCTTTGATTTTTAAAAACTGAAATTAGCTCCACTTCAGAAAGTGGAGGTTTCTTTCCTCTTTTTTTTTTTTTCTATTTGTCTGTGTGCATGACATGCAGAAGTTCCCGGGCCAAGAATTGAACCCGCGCCACAGCAGTGACCTGAGCCACAGCAGTGACAATGCCAGATCCTTAATCTGCTGAGCCACCAGGGAACTCAGAGAATGGAGATTTCACATGAATACTGCAATTTTGTCCTGTAATATTGAGCCTTCAGGAGTTCCCACTATGGCGCAACAGGATCAGTGGTGTCTTTGCAGTGCTGGGACTCAGGTTCCATCCCCAGCTGGACAGCGTGGATTAGGATCCTGTGTTGCTGCAGCTGCTGCTTGGGTAGCAACTGCAGCTGGGATCTGGTTCTGGCCTGGGAACTCCATATGCCAAGGGATGGCCAAAAAAGGAAAAAAATAATTTTGAGCCCTCATTTCCTCAGGACAACAAATTGCCATCTCTTTAGAAGGAACATGTGCTCGCTGATTCTCCATAGTCTGAACTTGTCTCTTTGGTCTCTTGCCGCTTGCAGTCCACTTTAGTCCTTAAAGTTACTTGCCTGACCTTTGGAGCCATTTGTGATGGGTCATGTTTTAGTGTCATTTCTAATTTAGGATTATCAGTAAATGATACCATTGCATTTTATGATTTAAATATAAGTAGATAAGTGAAAATTACAAATGGTAAATGTGACAACTATTTAGTCATTTGTCTCCTCAAAGAAGAAATTTAATCAGCCCTCAGATTTCCCCGCTCCCTCACACTCTGACTTTTGGGGGTAAATTTCACATTTTACTGGTCTTATTTGGAGGAAAGAAACCATTTTTAAAAGATTTTCATTAATGAGTTAAGGGTAAAGCCAAATCAGAGCTAATGACTGAATTTGAAATAATCTCAAAAATGAAAACCAAATCTACCTTATTCGTAATTTCTTATTTGTCTGTGAATATTAGCCAAAGGTTGTATTTTGCATGTGTTGGTTTTGTTCTTTTGTTTAAAATAATGAGGGTGAGGTAGCAGTAATGGTGTGATTTTTAATCTCTAGTGTGGTTTTATGTGTTTATTTTTTTTCACCCGTTTAAATGCATTGCATTTTATTATTTTTTCATATTTTAAAATTTTATTTAGCTGCACCGTTCCAGAAGAAGGAGATATTTTGAAATTTAACTCCAAATTCGAATCAGGGAACCTGCGCAAAGTAATTCAAATTAGAAAGTAAGTTATTGAAAACTTTCCCATTTTGTATGGTGCACAGATATTTTCTTACTTTTCACCAGATTTCTCTGTTTTCTGTTTTCAGAAACGAATATGACCTTATTCTGAACTCAGATATAAATAGCAATCACTATCATCAGTGGTTTTACTTTGAAGTCAGTGGGATGCGACCGGGCATTGCTTATAGGTTTAACATCATTAACTGTGAAAAGTCCAACAGTCAGTTTAATTATGGTAAGACAACTTTCTCTCCCAGTGTAGAGGGCATGCGGGCATCGTGACTCTAGGATAGAAGTAAGTTTCTTCTTTATTTATCTATACCTGTGAGGATACAGCCTTTTTTGTTATTTGACTTTTATTTTATGTTGAAGTGTAGTTGATTTATGTTGTTGTGTTAGCCTCGGGTGTAGAGCAAAGTGATTCAGTTGTACATATACATATATCCATTCTTTTTCCGATTCCTTTCCCGTGTAGGTTAATACAGAATGTTGAGTAGAGTTCCCTGTGCTTGTTACAGATTGTCTGTTTTATATGTAGTACTGTGTGTATGTTTTCTGTTTTTTGGGTTTTCTTTTTCTTTTTTTTTTTTTTTGCTTTTTAGGGCTGTACCCACGGCATATGGAAGTTCCCAGGCTAGGGATTGAATCGGAGCTTCAGCTGCCGGCCTACACTACAGCCACAGCAACAGCAGATCCAAGCTGCGTCTGCGACCTACACCACAGCTCATGGCAACAACGGATCCTTAACCCACTGAACGAGGCCAAGGATCAAACCCGCAACCTCAAGGATCACAGTCGGGTTCGTTAACCACTGAGCCACTAAGGGAACTCCCAGTACTGTGTACATGTTAATCCTGAATTCCTCATTTATCTCTCTCCCCAGTAGGATGGAAATTTTAAAAAATTAGTAGTATTTTTAAAAAGTTTCAGTGTACTTCTTTTGTGTTTACTAGTTCTCAAAATTTAGATATGTTTGCAAGATATGAAATAAAGTTTTGCTTTGTTGGTGAAAAGAATTATCGTTATAAAAGCAAGCCCTTTAAAATAAAATAAGCTTGATTTCATCCAAATTGAATACAGCTGAAGATGTGTTATGTATGCTGCTTAAAATCATGTTTTTAATAAAGTCAGTTCACCCAGAAGAGGATTACATAAAGCAGTCACTTTTTCACTTTTATTTTGAATAGATTCCGAAAAAGTTAAAGCATTATAGAAGTTGCAGAAAGGTCCCATGTTCTCTTCCCCAAGTTTCCGCTAACAGTTATATCTTACATAACTGTACTAGAATATCAAAGCCAGGGTTTGATATCGGCACAATGTGGGTACATAATTCTTTGCCATTTTACTACATTTGTAGATTCTGGTAACTGTCACCACAACCAAGATACAGAATTCTTCCATCACCACCAAGCCTTGTGCTACTCCATTATAGTTAACCATGCATTATGATGTTAGCTGTAGTTTTCTATCAATTTTTAAATCTAGTTGAAGTTTTCTCTTTTTTTTACTAGTTTGCTCAGAGTTTTTGTTATGACTGGTGTTAAATTTTAACACATGCTTTTTCTGTATCAGTTGATCCGATCATGTGATTTTTCTTCTTTAGCCTATCAATATTTTATATCGATCAGTTTTTGAATGTTGAACCAGTCTTTTTTTAATCTATGACATAAACTCCACTCGGTCATTGTGTATAACTGCTCATATTTTGTCAAGAATTTTGGTATTTATATTTAGGAGGTATATTAAGCTATAGTTTTCTTTTTTGTTTGTACTGACCTCATAAAATGATTTGAGAAATATTCCCTCGTCTTAGTTTCTGGAAGAGCTTGTGTAGATTTGGTTTTAGTTCTTAAATGTTTGTTAGAATTCTCCAAGGAACTCATCTGGGCCTGGAGATTTCTCATACGGTAGTCTTTTAAATTAGAAATTAAATTTCTTTAATAGTTTTAGGGCTATTCAAATGATCTATTGCACCTTGAGTGAGTTAGAGTAGTTTGTGTTTTTTCAGAATTGATGCATTTCTTCTAAATTGAGTGTAAAGTTGTTCATAGTATTCCCTTACTATTGTTTTGATGTCTGCAAGGTCTATAGTAATATCTCCTATTTCATTCTTGATAGTTGTCATTTGTATCTTATCTTTATTTTTGCTAGTCCTATTAAAGGTTTGTCAGTTTTGTTGCTGTTTTTAAAAAAACAGCTTTTTGGTTCATTGTTTTTCTCTGCTACTTTTCTCATGAGACAGTTTTTTTTTAAAACTCTGATGTTGTACCAGCAGAAATACTAAGTTTATAGTCTCATTTAAGGCTTTTGCACTAGTACTTTAATAAATATAAAACTTAGGGTTACTAGGTCTTGGGGGTCTTAGGTCCTCATAGTCAAATATTATTTCAGTGGATGATAATATAATTGTGTAAACTTAATATTGGTAATTTAAAATTGATATCAAGTATTTTATCTGATGAGAGTAATTTTTGTGTAAAAGAAAATAATTTTTTTTTCTGGCATATAAAAAACCCCACTTAGATTGGGGGTTGAGGAGAAACATATATTACGTATTGCAAGTTACGGTTTCTCTGAGGACTCAGTCATGATGTTAAAGATTGAAAAGCTGTTAACAGCTAAGGCACGAGATACTATATTATCTGTTTCAAATAAAAGTTCTAAACTGTTTAAAGCATGAATATGATAGTACTCCATAGGACGGTATTTCTGAAAATTGAAGCTTTGAAGACTTGAAGACCTTCCCAATTGCCATTATTTTTATGGAAAATAGGAAATTGTATACTCTAGATAATTACTTCACATATATTGCATAAAGCTTTAGTCAGATTCACTAATAATATGATTATAGAAAGATTAGGTTGCATAATATATAGTTTAGTTATAAAGATTTTTTAAAACTTTGAAAATGTTTTAACTAATCCAATTTAAATGATCTGTTCTTGTATATATGTGTGTGTATATATATATATATATACATTATATATATATTTGACAAAGAATTCAGTGATCATATTGCTTTGTATGAATACTGATATGAACATTCTTGATAAAATCTATTTCACGTTTTTGTGACTTTTGTGTATGACTACTAATCATTGAATGCCATATTTCTAAGAAACTTTTGTTGCTCTTAAAGCTTCATATAACTTTAAAAATTACCTTAATTGAAAATCATTCAAAATACCCAAATAAGTAAAGAATCTTGTGTTTTCACTACTTACAAGTATAATGCTAACGTAATATGTGAGAGGCATAAAGGACAATTAATTAAGTGTAATTGTACTTGTATTTTGGGTAATCCTTATAAGTAAAATGTAAAGGCATACTTATTCCTGAGAAGATAGTGAATATAGTTTTCAAATTGTAGAACTCAACGTAGATGGCATTTTTATTAACTGCCTTTATGCATTCACTTTTATAAGGCGGAACTCTTGCCACTTTAAACTTTAATTTTTACAAAATTAAAAGCACACATTTTGGAGCAATGTTTCTCTACTTTAAAAAAAATCCGTACTTCCGTGTGATACATAATTTTCTACCTTTAGTGTCATTTTAAATTTAAAATGACAAAAAAAATTTTAAATGAATAAAATTCTGTAACTAAAACTAAAAACAATGAGACAGA
>PVHT021183661.1:3598254-3632109 GCA_004024745.2 Catagonus wagneri
AACTCTTGCCACTTTAAACTTTAATTTTTACAAAATTAAAAGCACACATTTTGGAGCAATGTTTCTCTACTTTAAAAAAAATCCGTACTTCCGTGTGATACATAATTTTCTACCTTTAGTGTCATTTTAAATTTAAAATGACAAAAAAAATTTTAAATGAATAAAATTCTGTAACTAAAACTAAAAACAATGAGACAGACGGTTTCTTTAGTTTTAAGTTTCCCCTCCTTCTTACCCCTTGCCCTTTGGGTATTCTTATATGTATATCATACGTTCAAAGCTCACTTAGTGGAGAATTTGGAAAACAGAATGGGGTTAAGAAGGAAACTTAAAACCTTTAAAAAGCCATCATCTAGAGATACTTCTTTCAGTGTTTGTTATTTCCAGCCTTTTAAATAATGCATTATGTGATTTCTACATATATATGTAGTTATATACTTATTTTAAAAAATAAGGCTCATTATCCATACAGTTGCATAGTCTGTATTTTAACCAAACATTGTATCATCATTTTCTGGTCATGAAATATCCCTCTGAAACAGAGTTTAATGGACGTCCTGTGAAGGTTCTGTAACTTATTTATTTAGACCTTCTTTTATTGGACTTTTTAAGTTGTTTTTCCCTTTCAGTTTTATTGAGATATAATTGACATAAGTTTTAAGTGTACAGCATTGTGGTTTGACTTAATTGTAAAACAATTACTACAATGCTTAGTGAACCTATTACAACTTAAGTGGTTTTGGATTATTTTCTGTTTTAAATGTATACTGAGATAAAAACTTTGTACTAAATATTTATATGAATAGTAATTTAGTTACGGATTCACAAAAGTGGAATTTCTTTATCTGACAGCTGTAAATGTGGGTTTTGTCCTTTTGTTTTTTGGTTTTGGTTATTAAACAATGGATCATATGGGATCCACTGTTCGCAAGTAAGGGAACTTGGTAAATTAAATTCACATTAGAGAACAGTCTCTAAAAAGGAAAGAGAAGAGAATATCCACTTTTTAGCATTTTGTTATCCACCCTTAAACTTATTCACATAATTTTGAAATTAAAATTTTTCCCTTTTACAGATTTGGGATTATAGTATGAAAACTCATTTGTGAACTATTTTTTAATTATACAGTATATTGTAAAAAATTTTTTTCCATGCCACTAAATATTTTCAGCAATACCATTACTAGTATCTGTATAATATTCTATTGAATAAAGTACAGTAATTTTTTAAATGATAGCAGGGAAATGGGAATTTCTCTTTTTCAACATTTCAAAGTTATAAACTGTGTTGTAATAGATATCCCTCATTGTTTTTGTGTATGTTTTTGATGATTGCTTTGCCATAAATTCCTCCAAGTAGAATTTCTCAAAGGAACTGAATGTATGTTGCTGAAGACTAACTTGCAGTGTTGGTTAGAGTGTTGGATTAGTTCAGCCTCTTTGAAGTACATTTCCTAGTATGGTTTTCGTGTTTATGTTTAACTTTCATCCATCCAGGATTTATTTTGGTCTATTCTGTTCTTTGGGATCTAACTTAACCCTCTTGTTTGTAGTTAAGCAGCTATAGCTGAACTCATTCTTTCTCCAAAGGGTTTTTGAATGTTGAATTCATTCAGTTGTCAAACATTTACATTTATACTCATTTGCAGCTCTTTTTTCTAACCCACTAGTAAAAGCAGGTTGGGGGACATCGCTCAGAAGACACTGTACATGGTTGTTATAGAAAACAGTGAGGTTAGAAAAAAAAAACAGTTTAGAAACTGGTATGAGGAGTCATTATTGCTTCTCATAATTTCTGACTTTCTGAATTAGGGTCAAATTATTTCTGACCTGGTAGTCATGTTATGTGTCTTTTGGTTTGAAACACCGCAACACTTGGGAACTGTGGCATTTGTGTGGGGAGTGTTGCTCTAGCCAGTGCTTGATTTCAGTTATCCTGACCTTTTGAGTCTCCAGTCACATCCTTGTTGTCCTGGCACCACTTTGTTTTTAAAGTTATTTTGACTTTTTATGGTTTAAGATCCTGTATTTTTCAAAAACAATCTAACAACTTTTTTCGTTTTTTCCTTAAAGCGACTTCTTCTAACTTTAAATCTGAATAGATTATTCTGAATATTATTCTAAAAATTTTATCAAGTAGCCCCAAATTTCCATTGCATTAATAAACTTCTTAATGTGGGAGAAATTGGTTTTCTTATATTAAATCTTGCTACTTAGGAACGTGGTGTGTATCTTTGTTTACTCTAGTTTTTTATGCCCTCAGCTGAGTTGTTTAGTTTTCTTTTTGTAAGTTTTATACGTTTCTATTACCCTTTATTCTTACGTATTTTATGTATTTTTTTCTACTGTGAAAGTACTTCTCCCTGTTTTCTAACTTATTATTTATAATTAAGAAAGCCAAGAATTTTTGTATGTCTCCTTGAAAATCAGACTCTACTGAACTTTCTTATTAGTTCTCATGATTTCTCAGTTGATACTTTGAATTTTCTTGGTAGGGCCTTCAAATTTCACCTTATCTCTAGTTACATTTGTATCTTTCATTGTTTCATTGCTTTTGTGTTTTGTTTTGTTTTGTTTTTTTAGGGCCGCACCTGAGGCATGTGGAAGTTCTCTGGCTAGAGATTGAATCCCAGCTGCCTGCCTACACCACAGCCAAAGCAAATTGGATCTGATCCGAGTCTGTAACCTACACCACAGCTCACAGCAATGCCGGATGCTTTAACCCACTGAGCGAGGCCAGGGATCAGACCCACATCTTCATGAATACTAGTCGGGTTCTTAACCTGCTGAGTCACAGCAAGAACTCCTGTTTTATTGGTTTTGGGTAGAACTTTGAGAATGTTTAAAATAAAAGGGAGACTTGGGCATCCTTGCTTTATTTTTTTAACGTGAATGCTGCTAGAATGCTAGTATTTACATTATGTATGTTAGCTCTTGTTTTGAGATCCATGTTCTGTCTCATGCTGAAAAATTTTATATTTTTACTGAGTTTTAAAAGTCAGAATGATTTTCTTTCACCTTTTGCATTTATCAGTGTAACCATATAATGACCTGTTAATGTGCTACGTAATTATCTAATAATGTTCCTAATACTAAACCATCCTTTGATTTCAGAAATGAGTCCATTTTGCCACGTGAATTAATCTTTAATCCAAACAGTTTGTGTTTCTTAGTATTTTGTTTAGAGGTTTTTACATCATCAGCTGTAAGTTAGACAAGTCAGTTTTCCTTTTTAGAGGGCTGTCTTTGTCCAGATTTGGAAGCGGGCTGATGCTAGCACTGAGCGCTTAAACGGAGAGCTCTTATTTCCGCATCCTGTGTTCTGGGGCAGTTTAAATAGTCTTTATATGTTTTCATGAAACTTGGAAATAATGCACCTCGAAAACAGTCTGGTTCTGTGCCCGAAATGGGTGGGAGAGGGAGCATACAGATTGCTTGTTCAGTTTTATGTGACTCCGTGTAGTCTAGCTTTCTGTTTCTTTCTGAGGCAGTCATGATAATTTTCTTTTTCTTATGTGACATTTAGATTTTCAAAATTCACTAACAGATTTCTATGTGATATCTTTTATCATATATCTTATGATATGTGATATATGTCTTATGATATATGGTAACTTGCATGTTCCCTTGTTTGCTTTCCTTTTGTGTGTGTGTGTGTGTGTGTGTGCGCGCATAAAACATTATTTGTTTTATTTTATTAAAAAACCTAACTCTTGGTTTTATTCATTATTTCTTTGAAAGTTTTTTTTTTTCAGTTATTAGTTTTTCCCTTATCCTCCCAGCAAGTTTTTTTTCTCTTTCTAACTTCTAGTTCATTTGCTTAAATTTTTGTTTAATGATCAAATAGTGGCTTTGTTTCCCTTTTTTGTACAATATCCTTGAAGCTTAATTGTTACGTGCATAGTAGTTTGTACCTCTTAATCCCCTGCCAGTGTCTTGTCCCTCCCATCTTCCCTCTCTCCACTGGTAATCAGTACCTGTAATTCTGTACCTGTGTTCTCAGTATCTGTGATTCTGTTTCTTTTGTTCTCTTCACTAGTTTATTTTTTTAGCTACAGTATTTGTCTTTCTCCATTTGACTTATTTCATTGAACGTAATACTCTCCTTGCCCATCCATGTTGTTGCATATGGCAAAATTTTACTCTTTTTTATGGCTGAGTAGTATTCTTCCTCCTTTCCCCTTTGGTAACTACAAGTTTGTTTTCAATGTCTCAGTCTGTTTCTATTTTGTAAATAAGTTCATCTGTATCATTTTTCAACAGCCTTTCATATCTGTTATATTTCTCTCAAGACCTCATTTAAAAATATATATATATTTCTATTTTAATTCAGTATCATTTGCACAGACAAGTTTATACTTCCTCATGTTACCCATTAACAGTATAAAAGTTATGTTTATTCCATTCAGTATCTTTTGCTCAGAATTCTATTTTTATATTATCTTGGTTTGAATTCGTTTGATACATCTAATTGTTTCTGTAAATTGAGTTTGCATTTTATCTTTTGACCCTTATCTTTCAATATGTGATCTTAACCTATTTAAAAATTTAAAAAATGGGTATATTTGGTTTTCTTTTGTTTTCTATTTTTGTTGTTCTTTATTTTCATTGTATTTAGTTCTTTAAGGACCTAGTAGTATTACAACACTTCTTTAGCTCTGGGGATCCAAAATATGTATATATAAAAAATAGATTGCAAGGCATGTTCTGCACTGGAATTTTCTCTATTCTGCTCCATCTGCCTTAAGTTTAGTAGAGATTCCTTCCAGGTTCTGATAAGAATTTGTCTGTTGTGAGTCGTCTTTTTATTTTTCCAGTACTTATAAGTATTTAACTAGGAAGTTGGTAGCAGCTGCGGAAGGAATTGTTAGGTAGATGTAATTTTTTTTTTTTTTTCCTGTTTTTAGGGTTGCACCTGAGGCATTTGGAAGTTTGCAGGCTAGGGGTCCAATCGGAGCTGTAGCTGTCAGCCTATGCCACAGCCACAGCAACACCAGATCCGAGCTGCGTCTGTGATCTACACCACAGCTCATGGCAATGCTGGATCTTTAACCCACTGAACAAGGCCAGGGATCGAATCCTTATCCTCATGGATCCTACTCAGATTTGTTAACCACTGAGCCACGAAAGGAACCTCCAGGTAGATGTAATTTTTTTAATGAACTCTAAAATTAGATTTATTAGGTTAATGCACATAACAGCAAATCTTGGTTTGTCTGAACATCAGTAGAGTTAAAAGAAAAGAAGAGACCAATGTTTTAGTAAATTGGAATTCAACATTTTAAGAAAGTATAACTAGCTATGTAGTTAATGTTATTGTCGTCACATTCATATTGGATTCCCTTCAGGGATGGTACTGATGACTAAAGACAATTTTTGCAGTGGAAACTTCTTCAGCTGGAAGAGTTGATTGAAATAATACTGAAAAAATATTATTTAGAAAACTGTAATTTTTTTTTCGTTTTTCGTTGGGACATGCTGCTTGGAGGATTATTTACATGTTAGGGTTCTTTTAGCAGATGTGCCCAAAAGAGATCTTGTTCTTTGGCAGTGCCTCCCAAAAAGGCAGAATTATAGCTGCTTTTGTTTCTCAAGTTACCCTTTTCTTGGAAAATTTTTAGGTGATTCTATTAAATACTTAGTTTTCTCACAATGAATGATCTCATCTGTGAATCTGAGTTTGAGAATTTATGTCACTGTATAATAAATACTGTTACATCTTATCATCCGTCAGTCTCACACCCCTCCCCATTACTTGAAAGAGGTTTGTTCAAATTACCACTAGATGGCAGTCTTGCGTTTTAGTAACTTGGAGGTTTAGTCACAAGGTCCCTCTTTCTCTTCCTGCCCTTCCTCCCCCTTGTCTCCCAGCTATGGGAAGATTTTAAACCACCATCTCACATAAATTGAACATATGTGGAACCAGGCAACAAAATAGAATTTTGGAATCCATTTTGTGGCATTCCTATCTTGCTCACATTAGTTAATCCCATACCTAAGAATTGAGCAGAGCTATCTCTTGGCTAAAGATGTTTTCTCTGACTCCCGGGATTGGATTAGCCCCCTGGATAAATGTCCCTTGTCATTTTCTCCTTTTAGAAGGTTCTTTACAGTTTTATATTGTTTTCACATGTGGCTGATTAATATCTTTCCTCCCTGTGTGCCCGGCCCCCCACCCCCAACTTGCTTGTATGTTTCACAAGATCAAGGACATTGTCTTTGTTGCTGACCATTGTATTTATAGTAAGGCATTTAGTAGCTGTTCAGTAAATAGGTGTTAAACAATGAGGCAATGGATGGATGAACTGAGAAGATCCCATTAGAAACACACAACGACAGGTACAAAATATACATCAAGAAGTCTAGAGTTCAATTTATGATGGTTTTCTGAATATTGTATTTTGAAATAATTTCAGACTTAAAGACAGGTTGTGCTCCTTATCCGCATGTTGGGCATCAGAAACGATGCCCCATCACTATGGAACACTTTTCTGTGTATTTTGCCCAAATGTGGCATTTTCCTACATAGCTGCAGGATAGCTGCCAATAGCAGGAAATTATCCTTGACACGTGAATCCCGTCTAATCCTTAGACCCCCATTTAAGTTTCATCTGTTTTCTCAGTGTGACCTTAGTACCGTAAGGATTCCACTCAAACCAAAGCTGTTCTTAGTTGTCAGCTCTCTGGACTATGTTAAAATTTTGGTCAGGAAAGGTTTTGCAGTCTTTAACGCTGGTTCGTGACCTTGACACTTGAAAATTTTGGCACTTGTTTTATAGAATGGCCCTCAATTTGGAGTTGCCTCACGCTCGTTGTCAGGAGGCTCACAGACGTGAGGTCCTGTTCTGCTGACATAGGATTTTGTTTGTTCTATTCCTGCTAATAATCATTTATTTAATCACTTGACTGAGCTAGTGTCTGCCAGGCTTTGTCATTGTAAAGTTACCTTTCTTCTCTGTGTAGTTAGTAAGTATTTTACATGTGACTCTCAGTATAGAGTCAGTGTCCTGTTTTACTCAGTGGGTTGTAGTTTGTTGCTGTCACTTATTTTGATGTTTACATTACCCAAGCATTTGGCCGTTGGGAGCCCTTCATACCGGTTTGTGTGTTCCCTTGACATGTCTCCATCATCCTGTGTGGGCGTCCTTCCTTTTTTGGCACAAGATGTTCAGGACTCATCTGCCTTTCTTTGCCGCAACCTAGAAACAGTCATTTCTTCAAAGGGCCCTAGTTTGTTTTAGTGGAGAAAGGTATTTAAAAAACAAGATCTGTCTGCAGAGTGTGTTCATTGTTGTTGAACCTCTCCTTGGAAAGAGCTGGAAAATGTATGTCTGTATATACAAATATTTATACAGAAATTTCATTTGTTGTAGCCTACATATGTATATAAACATATATATATATATGTTTATTTTTTTGTGTGTATATGTTATATCTTACCTTACACAGGCTTTAGTCTAGTTTTCTTTCCATATTTATGATGTCCTTCTCCAGCATGAGGGATCTGGGCTTCTATTACTCTTCATACATTTATTTATTTGATCGATTCCAGTGTACCTAACAGTCTCTCCTCTGCACTTTTGGTCAGATGCCTTCCTCACCCCACTCAAGGTCTGACACTCAAGTCGACCTCTCTCTCCTGCCTCTGCATGGGTGTCCTCCCTTTTCTTGTTTTTATTTTTCACTTTGTTTTTATTTTGCATTTTTTTCTTTTTAGGTGCACACCCGAGGCATATGGAAGTTCCTAGGCTAGGGGTCCAGTCGGAGCCACAGCTGCCGGCCTACACCACAGCCACAGCAGTACTGGATCTGAGCTGCATCTACAACCTGTGCCACAGGCTATGGTAACGCCGGATCCTTAACCCACTGAGTGAGGCCAGGGATTGAATTGAATCCTCATGGACACTATATCGGACTCTTAACCCACTGAGCCATAATGGGAACTCCTTCATTTCAATTTCTTTTATTACATGGTGATCAGAGGGTTTTATTTATAATGTTTCTCTTTTATGGGACTTGCATTTCCATTTAATCAAATATATGATCAAGTTTTGTGACTATTCCATCTGCTCTTAGAAGAAAGCGTATTCTCTATTATCAGGATACAGTGTTCAGCATATGTATTAAGATATGCCTTATTAATTATGTTAAATATTCTTAATTTTTGTTCAGTTGGTCTGTCTGGTACTGAGAGTGGAATATTAGAATATACTATCAATAGTATGTTTCTATTTTACTTCTCCTTTATTTCCTGTAATTTCTGCTTTATACAGGAGCTTGGTCCTACCGGGTGCATAGATAGTGTGTCTGGTGCATTTTCACTGTGAATTAGGTCCTTATAAAATTCCTTCTTTGTGTCACTTAGTATTTTTTGGCCTGGAATCTACTTTGATCTCAGGATTTCGACCTCTCCTTCATTATTACCGTTTCCCTGATATATTTTTGCCCATTTTGCTACCTGTAGGTGGCTTGAAGTTTGTTATATCCCATCTTCCACTTAATGCTGAAGGCCGGGGACATGTGTGGTTTTATTTGCTCGTCTTGATGAATTTATTTATTTGTTCTTGGTAAGGATATGTGGTGTGATTCTGATTCAAGTGGCTACCATTATTCTCAAGACAGAATTTCATTTTCCTATTTTTGCTGTGACTTTCTGCTATAATACCGGTCATAGTCAAAGCGTGTATTTTTTTCTCTGTAGAGATACTGAGTCCAGATAACATATACAGATGACAGTTACCTTCAGGTTGTTCGAGCCCCACTTTAAAACTCTCCTTTGTCCCCCTCACCTGTTAAATGAGGGTGTTAGCTTCCCCTTGAAAATTTTATAAGTCAGCGATGCGCAGTCCACTGGATCATTAGGTAAGGCCCAAGCCACCTGTCTCTCTCCGTGTCTGCACTTACTGTTGAGTGTGTACTCAATACAAGTTTGGCCTTTGCATGGATATTATTACAGACTAGCGCCACTGGATTTTGGCTTCACAGTGGCAGGTTAGTATGTTGTCTGTGTTCAAGTGACAAGACTTACCGTTCTTAGCATATTTATTTTATATGCATAAGGGTTGGTCCTTTGGCTAATGACTAAGGAGTTACTCAGATGTGGCCTTTCTATATCCAGTTGTGTAGCTTGTGGTTTATTCCACCTGAGTTACCTCATTTGATTGATTCTCATGTGGGACAAGCTATTTTGTTCAAGTGATTTTTATTATTGTCAGAGTTTCCAAATGTGGCTTCCTCTACTCTGACCGGAAATAACCACCATTTTAAAAGTAACATGAGAATACATTGTCTTTTATAAAATTAGAACACTTAAGGCAAATTGAAATATGCCTTTTGACCTCAATCTGAACCTTGTTCCACCTCACTGTAATTAATCATTATTACAAGTTTTGTGTGCCTAAGGGAAGTCGAAGTTTCAGATGGAAATGGTTCCTAGGAAGAAATAAGGAGATAGGAATCTTTTCTATGTACCAGTGAAGTACTCGAGTTTCAGCTCTAAAGAGAAAAGCTTAATGTACTTCCACTGTGTAAGATCTGGTTACTTAAATGACGATAATAATAACCGCAGCTACCATGCACTGAAAACTTATGTGTGCCAAGCCTTCTGTAAATGCTGACACAACGTGGTATTCTTAGTTCACACAGTGAACAACCCAGCAAGGTTGTTACCCATAGAAGAGAAAAAGGGTGCCTAAATGGTTTAGTAATCGGTCTAGGATCATGCATCTGGCCTGTGGTGAAGTTGGAATTCAAACCCAGGTAGTCTGGTTTCAGATTGCATGCCTTTAATCACTGTGTCATTCTCTGTGTGAAAAAGTTAGGTTCTCATTGTGGCATTGGAGGTTGGAGGACAGCCAGCTGTCTTTTGCAAAATCTGTCATTTTTTTTTTATTACTACCAACAAACCATGTCTTTGTGTGTGTAGAATTCAGAAAATCTGCCACCCTGAACCTTCTCTGAGAAAAGTACATGAGGAAAAAGATCTCAAGATAGAAGACTTAGAATTTATAAAGTGTGTTAAGTAAAAAAGGGATGACATGGGAGAAGTGAAAGTTAACTTGTCCTAATGGGATTGCTTCATTTTTTACTAAGATCTAGTATTAGAGACGTATCAGTTAATCATTACTATTCAGATGGGAAATGGAATTGAAAAGCTTGATAGAAAGCTTCCAAATGACAGAAAGAGAAAAGGAAATGTGGAAAACTGCAACCAAGCAAGTAAAATAAGAAATTTAAAGAAGGAGAAAAAGTATTTAATAAGTAGTAGAAAGAAAATAAAATGGAAGAAATGAAGTGAAATGTGTGTCTGAATTATTATGAATAACTGAAATGTCTTCAAAAATCAAATATTGAAACAGTTTACAGGGTGGGGAGAATATGTGAGTGTGTGTGTATATTAATTAAATGATAAAGTTGAAATAAATGATTGGGTAGAGATAAACTAGGTAAATGCAAATGAAATAAAAGAAAAGTAATATTAATGTCAGGCAAAGAATAATCAGAAGCACTGACTAAATAATTGTGTTTTTATAAGTTGCCATTCTTAAAGATGCTGTAATAATTGCAGACTTTTTTGTTGAGATATAATTGACCTTGTGTTAGTTTCAGGTGTACAACCTATTGATTCGATGTTTGTATATGTTGTGAAATGATCACCACAGTAAGTCTAGTTAACATCCATCATCACACATAGTTACAAGCTTTTTCTTCTTGTGATGAGAATGCTTAAAATCTATTCTCTTAGCAACTTACAAATACACACTATAGTATTATTAACTGTAGTCACCATGCTGTACATTATAGCACATGACATCATTATTTTATAACTAGAAGTTTGTACCTTTTTTTTCCATTCCGGGCCACACCTGCAGCATACGGAAGTTCCCAGGCTAGGAGTCGAATCGGAGCTGCACACCTACGCCACAGCAACGCCGGATCTGAGCTGCATCCCACAACCTACACCACAGCTTGCAGCAACACCAGATGCTTAACCCACTGAGCGAAGCCAGGGATCAAGCCCACATCCTCATGGATACCAGTTGGGTTCTTAACCCACAGAGCCACAACGGGAACTCCGCAAGTTCATACGTATTGAACACTTTCACTCACCCTTTCACCTCCTGGCTCTGGCAGCCATGGTTCTGTTCTCTGTACCTATGAGTTTAGGGTTTTTTTTTTTTTTTTTTTCCGTATTCCACACATAAGTGAGATTATACAGTATTTATCTTTCTTTGTCATTTCACTTACTAGCATAGTGCCCCCATGTTTGATCCATGTTGTTGCAGATAGTAAGATTTCCCTCTTCTTTAATGTCTAAATAATTTTATACACACACACACACACACACACTCATACATACATTATATATGTACCACATCTTCTTTATTGATTATTTGATGGACACTTAAGTTGCTCCCATGGTTATCGTAACTAATGCTGCAACGAACATGGGGAATGTTTATGTCTTTTTGAGTTATTTATTTTAGGATAAATGCTCAGGAGTGGAACTGCTGGATCATATAGTAGTTCTATTTTTAATTATTTGAGGAACCTCCATACTGTTTTCCACAGTAGTTGCATCAATTTAACATTCCCACCAATAGTGCACAAAGGTTTTATTTTCTCCATGTCCTCACCAACACTTGAAATGTCTTGTCTTTTTGATAATAGCCATTTTAGCAGGTGTGAGGGGATGTCTTGTTGTGGTTTTGATTTGTGTTTTCCTGCTGATTAGTGAGGTTGAGCACCTTTTCATAAACCTGTTGGCCATCTCTTTGTCTTCTTTGGAAGATGTCCATTCATATCCTCTGCCCACCTTTCAATGAGATTGTTTTTTTGCTATTGAGTTGTACAAGTTCTTCATATATTTTAGGTATTAACCCCTGATCAGATATATGATTTACAAATATTTTCTCCCGTTTGTTAGCTTGCTGTTTCATTTTGTTGATGGTTTCCTTTGCTGTATAGAACACTAGCCTTTATATAACACAACACCTGTAACCACATTGCACCCACATAGTTAGAGCAAGGGCTCTAAGAAATACAAGCTGATTAGAAGACAGTTATTGTGAGAATTTAAAATTCTGTTCTTTAGTGGCGCTAGGCTCATTTCCTGTGCTTAATAGCCACTTTGACTAGTGCCTGCCACATTGGACAGTGTGGTTATGGAACATTTCCGTTCTGGCAGAAAGTTCAATTGGATGACTCTGATCTAGAAAAGACTGCAAAGGAGAATACTTTATATCAACTTAAGGGGCATAGCTAAATCAGTACTTGGAGGAACACTGAATGCTTTTAATAACTATTATTTAAAATAAAAAAGAGGAGTTCCCATGGTGGCTCAGCGGAAATGAATCTGTCTAGCATCCATGAGGATGCAGGTTCAATCCCTGGTCTCATTCAGTGGGTTAAGGATCCGGCGTTGCCCTGAGCTGTGGTGTGCAGACATTGCTTAGATTCTGTGTTGCTGTGGCTGTGTTGTAGGCCAGTGGCTACAGCTCCGATTTGACCCCTAGCCTGGGAACCTCCATATGCCATGGGTGAAGCCCTAAAAAAAGAAAAAAATAATAAGATAAAAAGATATTCAGCTTAGGTATTCAGTTTTTAAGTGCTCAAAAGATAAGTTCTCAACTTCAGATATTAGAAAAGCAAAAAATAAACCAAAAAAGATAATTTTTAAATGCTGAGAATGAGGTAGAAATAGAACAAAACTGAAATACTGAAATTGATTGGAAAAAAGTAGAGATTCTGAACAAAGTGTAACTATTGAAAAAATAAAAAGTTTGTTGGTCACCATATAAAGGAGGTATTCTTATAATTAAGTGAATTATATTTACTTAAAAAAATAGATTGTGCTTTTTTCCAATTAATGATGAGTAGCTTCTGAATACATTTTTCTGAAGCTAGTGTAATCTTATACCAACACTCAGTAAGGTTTTTTTTCCCCTTAAGAGACCAGTTTTTAGATGCAAAAATTCTAAATGACATTTAGCTAATTTATTCGTATACCTGTAAAAGAATAACATTTCTTGGAATGCAAGGATAATTCACAAGAGGAAACCTAAAAACGTAATTTATTGCATCAGCAGGTTAAAGGAGGAAAGCTATGTGATTCTTTAGTGGGTGCTGAAAAGCCAATTGATAAAATAATTAAAACACTTAAGTGTCATAAGAATTATGGGAGAAACTACTTTAGTTATGGAAATAATCACTACACCTTCCACAGAGGGTGGTTGTGAGATTAAATGACTTTAACATACGTAAAAATACTTAGAGCAGTGTCTGGCACATAGAAAATTTTCAGTGTCTGCTCTTTTTATTGTTTTAGTAGGATAAAATTGATTTGTGAAAAAAAACAAATATTATAGAATGGCAGAATACTTGATTAAAATTATAAACAAGGCAGGGGTTTATTTTTGCCAAAATATTCAGAATCGTTTTTGAGGTTGCTTCATTGCTTTAAATACAATAAAAGTAGAAAATAAAGTAGCTGGATATAAATACTAAAAGAAAGAGGAGGTAAAATATTTAAATTACAAATGATATGAGTTACATGCCTAGAAAAACCTAAGAGACTATTAAAGAATAAGAAAAATACTCAGAGGTAAGTTTAACATAACAGTTCTGTAGCAAGAAAATTATATATCTATTTTTGGTCTTTTTAGGGCTGCTCCCGCGGCATGCGGAGGTTCCCAGGCTAGGGGTCAAATCAGAGCTATATCTGCCGCCCTTTGCCACAGCCACAGCAACTTAGGATCCAAGCGCATCCGCGACCTACACTACAGCTCACGGCAACGCCAGATGCTTAATCCACTGAGAAAGGCCAGGGATGGAACCCAAGTCCTCATGGATGCTGGTCAGATTTGTTTCCTCTGAGCCGCAATGGGAACTCCCCAAAATGATTATGTCTTTTAAGTTAGATCTTAAGGAAGGTCAAACCAGATCTCAGTAAAAATTGTCAACCTTTCTGAAACTGTCAAAATTTCTGAAATTAATGAATTTCATTAATTCCAATTGGAAACCTAGCACGTTATTTTATGAAATCGTATGAGTTTAAATTTCACGTGGAAAGTGGATGTCTAAAACTACTCAAGAGACATATATTTAATCCTGATTTTGGTAACAGGCCCTCCTCCTCCTTCCCCTTCTCCCTCCTCCTCCGGGCTGTAAGCCTGTTTGTAGGGAGAGAAGGTTGAGGAAGAAGTCAGTGATGCCGTTTTGGTGGCCTTGTTTTTCTTACTTCCATGTAGATGGGAATCTATGGAGAGTGAGGTGCAATCATACTTATTTTTTTAATATAATTTTGTCTCTTTCACTTGTTACATGGAAGTATTTTTACATATGTGAAGGCATTAAATCCTCAAAACCACCCTCTGTGGTAGGTGCAGTGATTATTCTCATAACTAAAGTAGTTTCTCCCAGAATTCTTACTACACTTAAGGGTTGTAATTATTTTATCAAATGCCTTTTCAGCACTCACTAAAGAATCACATAGCTTTTCTCTTTTAAACTGCTCATGCAGTTGATTGTTTTTTACGTATATTATAAAATATATTCCTTGTTGTTTTTAATTGATCTCATATAGAAAAGGTAGTGGAAGAAAGTTTAATGACTTTTCACTCATTGATGTTGGAATCCCGTTTTAGGTAAACTGGAAGTAAAAGCCTATCATTGATGAGGAGATTTTAAAGAAAGATCGCAGATTTTTAAAATACATAATAAACTGAAATGTATTTTCTTTTAGCTTTCCGGAATGTTTAGTGCTTTCTACAAAGGCAGGATTAATTTTTAACTCTCATTCTCTCTGTCAAAGGTATGCAGCCACTCATGTATTCCGTTCAGGAAGCATTAAATGCCAGACCATGGTGGATTCGTGTGGGGACTGACATTTGTTACTATAAGTAAGTATTCTGAGGGTAATAGGATGTCAGTTTACAGAAGGAAATATTAACTTCATCCTGTTTCAACTTAAAGGGAAAAGGTAGTTATTGCGTCCTTTGAATCGCAGTGATATGCTTTAGTGTTACTTTTAACAGGGTTTTTTTAAAAATTTGAGACCATAGAGTTCCCATCGTGGCTCAGCGGAAACAGATCTGGTTAGCATCCATGAGGACACACGTTCGATCCTTGGCCTTGCTCAGTGGGTTAAGGACCCAGCGTTGCCGTGAGCTGTGGTGTAGGTCGCAGACGCGGCTTGGATATGGCGTTGCAGTGGCTGTGGCGAAGGCGGGCAGCTACAGCTCTGATTCAGCCCCTACACTGGGAACTTCCATATGCCATGGGTGCAGCCAAAAAATAAGTAAATAAGTAAATAAATAAAATTTGAGACCCATTTATTTTAGGGGGTACATTTACTGGAAATAAAATATGTTTTATAGACAGACATAGGTCGAAATCTTGTCTCCCCCACTTAGATGTATCCTCAGTTGTTTTTAATCTTAGAACTCTGGAAGCTTCATTGAATAAGACTGAAATTAGAAATTCAAGGAAATGATTTACAGTGGTTTTTTGTTGTTCTGATGACATTAAGTATAATTCTTATCTTTTCTGCATACAGATTTTAACTTCCAAAATGTTTTTAGGTGTAGCCCACAGTTGCATTATTTCAGTTGATGCAGTTCAGCTTTGAGTTAACTAGGTGATCTCTTTATCGAGTTAGAACGAAGTACTAGAAATCTTTTATTGCTTCAGTGGAATAATTGGATTATTCTTCAACTTCGAGTCTAAGTAATCTTGGATTATCATTTGCTTTGCTTTCCCCATTTTTACTGTTTCTACAAGCAACATGTTTCAAGATAACTTCCATCTACTATTTGACATCCCTGTTTCTTTTCTGTTGTTAATCTTAATCCTGGCATTTCTGTTTAGAGGATTTTGACTTTTTATATTTTATACTGTCCTTAACTAACACTAATGTCCCTTCTCTTTTAGTTTTTATCAGAGGAAAACTTCTAAAATCGGTTTTAATGATTTAGACATAGCTTTGGAAAAACCTGGCTCTTAAGTACTATTATTCTAAGAAAGAAATATTCCTTGGAATTAATTTCAGTATGATTTACCCCTTTGTATTATCAAAATGCATAATAAATAAATGAGGAACAGAACTATAAGGTTATATGTAATTCATCTTCACTTGAATAAATTTCATATTTCTTTTCATGGCAGGCTAATGTAAAAAATACTCTTATCGTTTGTCTCTCCTGAAGTTGAGGTGAAGGAGTGATGATCTGCGAAGTGATTGGTTAGATTTTGGCAGAAAGATTTAAATGGTTAAAGGGTGAAACTTTTTCAAAAAGTATTATTTCTTTCATGCTTCTCTTTTGGACAATAGAAATTGTCAGTCAATGAATGCTTTTCTTCTTTACACCGTAAGGTGAATGGTCATCGCATGACAGTGGTTGTTCTGTGCAGTGGCTGGTTTTTTATTTTTCCTTTTGGCTACTTCCAAATCTGAAATTGGAATTCAGGCCAATTCAACAGATATATGCTAACTGCTTTCTGCGTAACAAGCACTGTGCTAATTACTTTCCTCAACCCTGAAATCCAGATGATTAATCCTAGGATTAAAATCTGTTTTTGCCCTGTATCCTTGTGTCAGCCAAGTCCTCTGACACATGTTTGCCTCATCTGTAAAATGAGAATAAAATTACCTTCCATGAGCATGTGAGAGAATATAACCTATAGACGGCCACGTAGATGTAATGTGGTGGCATAAATACCTCCTCAGGTAAAAAATGTTAAGGTTTTGGGGGGAAAGAGTTAACAGGATCTACTTCTGAACCTTATTTTGCATTTTCCTGAACCCTTATTATCAGCTTGTCGTTCAGTCTCTATTCAAAATGCAGTAGCTAAGTTAATGAGGATTATTCCACTTTTTAGGTAAATGTTCTTTTATTTTCATTAATAACAAGCTGGGTTTTTACAAGATTATAGTAGAACACCTGGTCCCAGGGCAGTTCTAAGGATGTGATCTACCTTAAATGTCTGTGTGCATGAATAAATCACTTATCAGGCATGGCTTTTCTTGAGTTCACAGCTTAAATAATACAAGGTGATTTATTAAACTGATAGACAAAAGCATCTTTAGGTTTTTATATATCAGTGATTTTTAGAGTCTGGGAAGTTATAGGCAGTTTTAAAAACTTGTTATTGTGGAGATCTCTAAACATTTAAGAAAGCAGATGATAGGATAATGGAGCCCCATGCATTCATCACTTGGTTTCAACAATTATCAACACGTGGCTTTGTTTTAGCTATAGCTATAGCTTCACCTGAGTACTGAATTTTTAAGGCATTTCCAGATATATTTTATCCATAAATACGTCAGAGGTCTTTATCTTTCAGAGATACCTATTTAAGACAGTCTAATCACAATGCCATTATCAAACCTAAGAAAATTTCTTAATGTGATAAAATATCCAATGTTCAGATTTCCTCAGTTGCCTCATAAATGTTACTTTATAGTTGGTTTGTTTCAGTCAGACCAACCAAGAGACCACATGTTGTGTTTGATTCTCCTTGATTTGTCCCTTAAGTCTCTTAATTTATAGGCTTCCTTTTTCTCTCTGTTCAAATTTCACTTTGATTTATTGAAGAAACTAGATCACTTGTCAGGCAAGAGTTTCCACATTTTGGATTTTGCTGATGGCATCCCCGTGGTGTTAATGAATTTTTGGATCTCACCCATTCCTTATAAACTAGTAGTTAGATCTGGGAACTTGATCAATTCCAGGTTTGATATTTGACTTCATTGATCATGCAGGGGATTCCTGTTGCATTCCTGTTGCATTGCATCAGGAAACAGATCATCTCTGATATTTCTTTTTCGTAATCTTAAAATTGATTAGTAAATTCAGGTATTGTTGATTGATCTGTCAGCCGTTCTTCTTTTATTTTTTTTTTTGTGTTTCTGCCTTTATCTAGAGCCGCACCGCAGCATATGGAGGTTCCCAGGCTAGGGGTCTAACAGGAGCTGTAGCCGCCGGCCTTCGCCACAGCCACAGCAAAGCGGGATCCGAGCCGCGTCTGCAACCTACGCCACAGCTCACGGCAACGCCGGATCCTTAACCCACTGAGCGAGGCCAGGGATCAAACCTGCAACCTCATGGTTCCTAGTCGGATTCGTTAACCACTGAGCCATGAATGGAACTCCCTCAGCCATTCTTCTAATGGTTGTAGAGGCCATTGGTGATCACTGCCTAGATCCACCAAGGTGTATGGTCGTCAAAGAATAGGGATCTACAGCTTTTTACTGATGTATAGAGTGGTGGGCCTGTTTAATTTCCAGAAATGAAGGTCATGTTGGCCGATAGTAATCATCTGCTTTATTAGTACCAAGTCTGTTGTTAAGAATATTTAAGGTAAATTCTTTATAAACCTTGTTCCCCCCCCAGGAATTTCTGTTTAATAAAATAGTAAGAAAAATCATAATTTCGCTGTGGATGAAATAAACATGTTTTACCCTTTTCTGCTGCAGAAATCACTTTTCAAGAAGCTCAGTGGCTGCAGGTGGGCAAAAGGGAAAATCCTATTATACGATTACCTTCACTGTCAATTTCCCACATAAAGATGATGTGTGCTATTTTGCTTATCACTATCCGTACACCTATTCCACCTTGCAGGTGAGAACTCGTGAAGTTGTATTATTGACCCTTCTTGTGTTATGTGTATGTGTGTGAAGAAAAATTGCTTTAATTTAAATACGTTAAGAGAAAAGATCTAGTATTGATGAGTTTAGAAAGTAATACAGTTTTGTTGAAATCATTACAGTAAAATGGGAATGTAGTCTTTATTTAATAGAAATCTGACAGAACTTTGACGTGATTTTTACTTTCCATGCTTTGGGAAGAAATCTGTAAATCACAGTTTACAAATTTTAAGTAGGTGAGATTTCCACTTGTTTAATCAGAAGCACTGACTCTCCTAGAGAATCTAACGGTAGAGAAATGTGGGTGCAATTTAAGTTTTTTCTGTAGGGAATTCATTTCTTCTGATGATTTCATATGGAGTCCTAGATCCAGATTGCTTAGAATGTGGGATATGAGTTGTTTTGAGACTTTTTTTTTAATTATTTGCATTGTAAAACAAACAAGTCAAGTTGTTACTGTGGCAGATTTATTGTCAGAACACAGCATCTATCCTAATGATCAAGGATCATGAAGCTTCATGTGATCAGTTTACCCAGAAAGAAATTAGAGCCTTAGGATTAGAATCAAGCTTCCAAATTATGAGAGAGGAAAAAATGAGAGAAAAACATAGCCGTGGAGCAGAAAGAGCTATCAAGGCTGAGAACATTAAATGAGGCTCGCTTTATTTTGTTAAAGTTACAACCCACAGTAAAAGTATGATCAGATATCATTCTGTGCTAAATAACCTAGCGTCAGAAATATACTATTGTTATTTACATGGTTACGTGTTACTGTCCTGGGAGTTCCCGTTGTGGCTCAGCGGTTAGCCAGCCCGACTGGCATCCATGAGGATGGGGGTTTGATCCCTGGCCTCGCTCAGTGGGTTAGGATCTGGTGTTGCCGTGAGCCACGGTGTACGTCGCAGATGTGGCTCGGATCCTGAGTTGTTGTAGCTGTGGTGTAGGCTGGTGGCTACAGCTCCGATTGGACCCTTAGCCAGGGAACCTCTATATGCCACAGGTGCGGCCCTTAAAAGGCAAAAAAGACAAAAAAAAAAAAAAATTACTGTCCTTTACTGATGTTATCTTTTAAAATTCCCCTTTCTTCCGATCCCACTGCCACGTCCTTTTCTGGGCATTACTGTTGTTTCTCACTTAGGTTTCTGCCAACCTCTTCCCAACTGGAGTTCTAGAATTCACTTTTATCCCCTGGGCTCTCCCTCAGTGTTTTCCCGCTGTAGCAGGAAGACTCTCTGATGGCCTGTCTGATCCTGTAAATCCCCTGATTAAAACTCCTTAGTGTATGAAGTACAAAATTCTTACCACGGCTTGTTCAATCATTACTATTTTACACAGTTTTTGCCATTTTCTCATGTTGTTTGAACTGTTATTTACCTAATATTTATCTTTAAACAGACTTTAAAATAATTCATTCTTTAAAGTGTATGCTCAAGTTAATACCTTTAAAAAAATTTTACAGTAAAATACATGTCTATTAATTTTTTTTTAAGTTATCCACATATCACTGAGTTGTTTCAATTACCAGTAGTACAAATACTGTGTTTTGGGAAGTACTGGTCTCCCAGGCCCTTCATTATGTGTTAAATTCTAGATTTATTACCCTTTCTTTCTGGTCGAGCTATAATGATTCTTTTCCAGTGTTTTTTTTTTTTCTTTTTAGGGCTGCACCCATGGCAAATGGAGGTTCCCAGGCTAAGGGTTGAATTGAAGCTGTAACTGCCAGCCCACACCACAACCACAGCAAGGCAGGATCCGAACTGCATCTGCAATCTATAACACAGCTCACAGCAGATCCTTAACCTGCTGAGCGAGGCCAGGGATCGAACCTGCGTTCTCATGGCTGCTAGTCAGATTTGTTAACCGCTGAGCCATGAGGTGATGATGGGAATTCCTCCAGTTCTTTGAAATGCCCTTCTTATTTTCTGGTCTTCCTGGCTATCGCATGCTTTCTTTCCCCTTCACTCAGCCTTTGGATCTCCATTTAAATGGAATTTTTTTCTGGAAGACATTGCCTCACTGCCCGGGCTCGGCGGGGCTCCCTACCTTTATTACAAGCTCTCGTAGCGCTCTCTATTTTTTTCTTGGTTGGAGTCCACTTATTCATTATTGTGTTTCCATTGCCTGGCACAATTTCTAGCCCAGAAATAGTGACCACACAGTAAATCATGATTATGTGAATGAACACAGGGAAGAGTTTGGAAATCAGTTTTGGAAACCATCTTTCAAATAAGGGGTCAAGCAGTTTATTTTTGGTATTACCATATACTAAAACCGTTGAAACTTGTGTTTTCACAAGACATCTATTCAACCAGTTTAATGCTGTGGTATAGTACTTACAATTATGAATATATTTATGTGTATGAATAGATTATTAAGTGATTAAATCAGATTATAAAAAGCTGTGTGTATGTGTGTGTGTGTGTGCGTGCACTTCTTAGGGCCACACCCATGGCATATAGGAGTTCCCAGGCTTGGGATTGACTTGGAGTTGCAGCTGCCAGACTACACCACAGCCACAGCAACGCGGAATCCGAGCTACGTCTGTGACCTACACCACAGCTCATGGCAACGCCAGATCCCCGACCCACTGAGTGAGGCCAAGGATCGAACCCACATTCTCATGGATACTAGTCGGATTCGTTTCCAATGAACCACAGTGGGAACTCCTATAAAAAGTCTTAACATGTAATTATAGTTTTGTTTATATATATTGGTGTTAATCATAATCTAGGTGATGCAGTTATGGTGTTTTAAATTTTTTCTTGTACTTTCTGTGTCTTCCAGACATTTTTATAGCGAGTCTTGAAATCAGGAAAAATTGTTTAAAAAAATCCGTGCTGCATAATCTTCATTCTCCACATATTAGGTTGCTGTTTCAGATCTACAGTCAGAAAATTTCAAAATTCAGAAGGCTTTGAAAACCAAAAGCGTTTTCATAACCCATTTGGCAGCAAAGCCTGGCCTGAATTGATGTGAGCTTATTTAGAATGTTAATTCCACTTAAAGTGACTCTTCATATGTTTTGCTGCAGAAATAATAACCTGCCTATTACACGCCGCTGACTCCATTGGCAGTATTGCACAGTTAATGGTATACAGACTGTGTCTGTCTCTCTTCTCAAGTTCCCCAAATTCTGACGTTTAACTGCATCTGGACCCTGGAGGGTTTCAGAGGAGGCATTAGGCACCGATTCACTTTTAGTTATGTGGAGATCTGGATGCATTTATTTCTATTTATCCATAGGGAGTTTTAAAATGACTGTATACTTTGCTTTAAGATGCATCTTCAAAAGCTGGAATCCTCACACAATCCTCAGCAAATCTATTTTCGAAAAGACGTGTTATGTGAAACCCTGTCTGGAAACATCTGTCCCTTGGTGACTATAACAGCAATGCCAGAGTCTAATTATTATGAACATATCTGTCAATTCAGTAAGTTTCTCTCCTTCACTCAAAATAGCAATCATTTTTTTTTCTTATATTTCTTTGCTTCCTACGTCTTTGCTGAGGGCAGTAGTAGGAAGGATAAGCATCCAAGAGAAGCCGGCCAGAAGTCTTGGGTGCTGGTCTTGGTCCTGTACTGCCTGGCCCTGGGCCTACTTCTGGGCCTCAAGGTCCTCACTTGAAAATGGGGGAGGGGGTGTGTGTGGCTGTCCGAGGTGACATCTGAGGTCTCTTTTGATGCTAATATTCTACAGTGCTTACCCTTGGAAGTTATACTCAAGGTATAACAGATAATTCTAAGGGTTCGTGTAATAATACCATCAGTTTAAAAATTTACTGTTTATAAATAAATCTTCTCGAAACCTCTTGTGTTTTGAGGCCAGTCCTGAGTAGCTACTTGTTTTTCCCTGAATTTATATTTTAAAAGTTGCCTCAAATGTACAGCTATGGATAAAAAAAAAATAATAACTGTTCTAATGTCGATAAGAAGGTAAAGTATTTTCAGGAAAGAGAAAGCTTGCCGTTCACGAAAAAGCGAGCAGATGAACTGAGTGGCTGTTCTGTAGACTTGTATATCTAAATATGTAGTGAAAAATATTTTTTGTTTGTAAATCTCTGAGCAGATATACCTTTCGTTTCGTGCTTATCATAGCAACTGCAAAACAGGAATAAGTTTACGTTTTTCTTCTTTTCCCCATGACCTTACGAAAAGTAAATTCCTGTTTCATTTACATTTCTCCAGCGGCTTGTTCTTTATGAAGCCAAGATAATATTAACTGATTTCGTATGTTAGATTAATCATTAGGAAATAAAGTGACTTCAATACTGTTTAATGTGTTATGTATGTTCTCTTGGCTTCTGTGGGTTTTATGTTTTCTCCAAAGGGCCCAGGGCAGTGTTTGTATGTAGTAGATGCACAGTGACTCGTCCTGTTGACTTTATGTCAGTATTCACAGTTGAGCAGAAATATTCCTGAAGCCCCAAAGTCACGCATCATACAGACTTTCAGTAGCTGCTCATTTTAATTTGAGGTTTTCTGTGTACTTTAGGAAACCGCCCTTACGTTTTCCTGTCCGCTCGGGTCCATCCCGGAGAAACGAACGCAAGCTGGGTCATGAAAGGCACACTGGAGTATCTCATGAGTAATAACCCTACCGCTCAGAGCTTACGAGAATCTTATATTTTTAAAATTGTCCCTATGCTAAATCCAGATGGTGTCATCAATGGAAAGTAAGTCAAGCACTAGTTAGAGAAATAGTGTAGAATATTGTGGCTGTCCTGTGTAAACGTATTGAAATAATAGCATCCAGGTTAATGTGGAAAACAAATGTTGTGATTTTTTTCCGGAACAAAAAAAAATTTGGTAGGCAGTTACTCTAGGATAAATTGTAAATGAAAATATAATTTGCATGGTCATAATAATATTTTGAAGAATTATGTATCTGTTCATGAGAATATTATGATTTCATAAAATGTATATCTTGCTCTTGATTGTTTTAGGGAAAAAAAATCACAGTATTTGGATTTGAGAAAGATTTTTAACACAGCCTCCTTATAGTCCTTTCTTTTTTAATTTGTCCATAAAATGATATTAGGTTGTTCTGCGATTTTTTTTTTAGGGCCACACCCGTGGCATATGGAGGTTCCCAGGCCAGGGGTAGAATCAGAGCTATAGCCGCTGGCCTCTATCACAGGCACAGCAACTTGGGATCCGAGCAGTGTCTGCAACCTACACCATACCTCACGGCAGCACTGGATCCTTAAGCCACTGAGTGGAGCCAAGGATCGAGCCTGCATCTTCATGGATGCTAGTCAGCTTCATTTCCACTGAGCCACAATGGGAACTCTTGTTCTAAGATTTAGAATATTCCGAAACCTCTTTCCACTGTTATGGAATATTGGCTCCATCTGCTAGCCTTGTCCTGATATGAGAATTCTTTAGAGTGGAGATACTGGACGACTACTTTTTAAGTGGAACTGGCTTATAGTTAGTAAAGTTTATTTATTATGTCCATCAGACCAAAGTCTCTTTAGTGCTTTTGACAGGTGGGATTTAGTCTAGCTGTCATGAGCATCTGCAAAGTTGAAGATACTATATTTATTCCATGTAATATACCGTGTATATTTCTCATATTTTAGGAAATTTTTGAACTGGAAAAAAAATGGAATGGTTTCTTTTTAGGTAGTATGATTATGGAACTAAAGAGAGATTTTATATCTAGTTTTAATTCAGAGGCAGGTTGACCAGCTAGAATTCTCTTTATATTTCAGTTATTACCTTCTGATTGCTTAAATTTTTGCTAGTGACTTTAACACTTAATATGTACAATTAAATGAAAATGTATTTGATTTTTTTATGAGAATGTACACTTTTCATGTGCTTATTCTTAGAAGGAGGGAGCAGATAGCACTTTTAAAAATACGTAAGACAATCAAAATACAGACTGTTAGCCTAAGAAATTATTATTATGTAGTCAGAGTGGAAATATGACCATGAATAAATTCCATGGTGTGTGGAACAAAACCACTGAATGGAGAGTTTTTCCTATAGCTTGAAAATTTTGACTTGTAAAACTGCAAGCGTATCACAGTTAAAGGCATGTGACACAAGGTCTTGCACGTAGTAAATGCCCGATAAATGTTTCCTTTATGGCTGTGATATGCATTCTAGTGAGCCCACCATTTATACCTACTTGAAATATTTAGTTGAATAGAATCATAAAATTAAATCTACTGTATGTAAGAGTTTATTGGCACCAACGTTTGTCTGTTGTTGTGTTTACATGTGTGTAGTCACCGCTGTTCTTTAAGTGGAGAGGATTTGAATAGGCAGTGGCAAAGTCCAAATCCAGACTTGCATCCTACAATTTATCATGCCAAGGGTCTGCTGCAATACCTGGCTGCAGTCAAGCGTTTACCACTCGTAAGTGGCAATATTTGTTCATATGGTCCAAGAGGTGGTTTTGTTGATTAATGACTCAGGATATTTTATGTTATTTTCTGGTAATAGAAGCGATGTGTTAATTTCAAAAGCAGTTTCTTTAAACTGTCTGTGCTGTCAATCACTTGTATATTTATTATGCTGTCAAATGAATACAGTATATCCATATTATTTCATCGGGTTTAATTTTTATAATTCTCTCGAGTCCCTTTTCTTGTTCGTTTATGAATATTGGTAACACCCGATCGTCAGTTTTAAGTATTTAACTTCTCTGAACAACATCAAGGTAAAAGTATGTATCTTCCAAATTCTTGAACTAGTAGAAGCTTATTTCTGAGCTCTTCAGCCACTTTTGAAGCGGGTAAGTCTCAAGTATACCCATGGGAAAAGTATTATAGCGTGGTAGGAGTCTCTCTTGAACTCTGTATATATATTTCCTCTGTTTCCAGCAACTTTTGTTTAGAGTGTGTCCATTATGTTAGTCTTTGGGAAAGATGGAACGCTGCAGAGGGTTGAAGATGACATTATATCTTTCACTGTTCAAATGATGCTCTTAAAAATTAAACCGAGGAGTTCCCATCACGGCGCAGTGGAAATGAATCCGACTAGGAACCATGAGGTTGCGGGTTCGATCCCTGACCTCACTCAGTAGGTTAAGGATGTGGTGTTGCTGTGAGCTGTGGTGTAGGTCACGGACACAGCTCGGTTCCTGCATTGCTGCGGCTGTGGTGTAGGCCGGCAGCTGTAGCTCCGATTTGACCCATAGCCTGGGAACCTCCATATGCCCCAAGTGCGTCCCTATAAAGCAAAAATAATAATAATCATCATCATAATAATGATAAAATTGAAATCACACCCCCTTTTAAAGTGTTTTTCATGAGAGCATTTTTATGTTCTCTTCAATTACTTGTTAAGTGGTGGCTCAGTTACAAAAAAAAGGACCAGGGAACCAAGACCTATTTATGAGCTTGATATTAACTAGCTTTACTTGGCAATATATGAATTCGAAGGATTTTAATTTTTAATGTATATTATCTTTTCAAGGTTTATTGTGATTATCACGGCCACTCCCGAAAGAAGAATGTATTTATGTATGGTTGCAGTATAAAAGAGACAGTGTGGCACACCAGTGACAATGCAGCTTCATGCGACGTTGTGGAAGATGTGGGATACAGGGTAATTATTACAGATAAGGCAGGAACATTTGAACTTCAAACGTACATAGAGCTATAGAAAGTAATTTAGTATATATGGAGTACTCAGATCAGTAAACATTACCATTTTGACGTTTTTGTTTCGGGTTTTTCATTTTAAATATATATATATTTTTACTATTTTGCATTTCACGTTTTTTAAATTATAGTTGATTTACAGTATTATGTTAGTTTTTTGGTGTACAATATAGCAATTCCATATTTTATAGATTATATTCCATTTGAAGTTTTTATAAAATGTTGGTTATGTTCCCGGTGCTCTGCAGTATATCCTTGTGTTGTTTGTGTATTGTTTATTTATTTTATATGTAGTAGTTTGTACCTCTTAAACCCTTACCTTTGTCTTGCCGCTACCCCCATCCATCTTACTGGTAGTGACTGGGTTTGTTCTTTATATACCTGTGAGTCTGTTTCTGTTTTGTTATGTACATTCATTTGTTTTGTCTTTTAGATTCCACATATAAATATGCTATTGCTTATATATGGAATCTAAAAAACATTTATTTTTGGGAGTTCCCATCGTGGCACAGCGGAAACAAATCTGACTAGGAACCATGAGGTTGCAGGTTCGATCCCTGGCCTTGCTCAGTGGATCCGGCATTGCTGTGAGCTGTGGTGAAGGCCGGCAGCTGTAGATCCAATTAGACCCCTAGCCTGGGAACCTCCACATGCTGCAGGTGTGGCCCTAAAATGACAAAAGACAAAAAAACAAAACAAAAAAAATGTTTTTTTTGTCTAACTTATTTCACTAAGCGTAATACCCTCCAGGTCCAACCATGTTGTTGCATATAGCAAACTTTCATTCTTTTTTATGGCTAAAGTGATATTCCATTATATATACATATATCACATATATGTATATATAAAATGTATATATATGTATATCATATCCTCTTTATCCGTTCATCTGCTGATGGGCACTTAGTTTGCTACCGTATCCTAGCTATTCTAGATAATGCTACTATGAACTTTGGGGTGCTTATATCTTTCGAAATGAGTGTTTTCATTTTCTTAGGGTATACCCAGGGGTGGAATTACTGGATCATCTGGTAGGTCTTTTCTAGTTTTTGGGAAGCCTCCATACTCTTTTTCTTGGAGGCCTCACCAGTTTTCATTCCCATTAACAGTGTAGCCGGGTTCCCTTTTCTCCACATCCCCGCCATCATTTGTTATTTGTGATCTTGTTGATGATAACCATTCTGACAGGTGTGACGTGATGTCTCATTGTGGTTTTGGTTTGCATTTACCTGCTGATTAGCAATGCTGAGCCTCTTTTCATGTGCTCATTTGCCAGCTTCCTTTCCTCTGGAAAAATATGTATTTTGGTCTTCTGCCCATTTTTTAATTGGGCCAGTTGGGTTCCTTCTTTCTTTCTTTCTTTCCTTTTTTTTGACACTGCAACTCAAGAGCTGCTTATGTATTGTGGATATTAGCCCCTTTCAGTTATATCATTTGCAAATATTTCCTCTCATTCAGTAGGTTATCTTTTCCATTTGCTTACTTTTTACATTTAATTAGGTCCCATTTATTTATTTTTGTTTTTGTTTCCTTTGCCTGAAGAGACAGATTCAGAAAAATATTTCTGCAACTTATGTCAAAGAAATTCTGCCTGTCTTACATTTAGATCTTTATTCCATTTTCAGTTTACCTTTACATACGGTATGAGAAAATATTCTAATTTTATTCTTTTACAGGTAGCTGTCCATTTTCCCTGACACCACTTACTGAAGAGACTGTCTTTTTCCTATTGTATATTTTTACTTCTTTTGTCATAGGTTAATTGACCATAGGTGCATATGTTTATTTCTGGGCTCTCTGTTCTGTTCCAGTGATCTTTGTGTCTGTTTTTGCGCCGGCACCATACTGTTTTGATTAATGTAGCTTTGCAGTATAGTCTGAAGTCAAGAAGTGTGATGCCTCCAGCTTTGTTTATTTTGTTTTGTTTTTGGTTTTTTCCTTCTCAAGTTTGCTTTGGCTATTTGGGGTTTTTTTGTGGTTCCGTATAAATTTTAGGATTATTTGTTGTTCTTCTATGGAAAATGATCTGGGGATTGCATTAAATCTATTGATTGCTTTTGGCAGTATGAACATTTTAGCAGTATTAATTCTTCTAATTCATGAACAGGAATATCTGTCCATTTCTGTGTATCATGTTTAGTTTCTTTTATCAATGTTGTGTAATTTTCAGTATGTCAGTCTGTCAGTTTATTCCTAGGTATTTTATTCTTTTTGCTGTGATTTTAAATGGAGTTAGTTTGGGATTCCTGAACTAATGATAGTTCATTGTTAATGTATAGAAAAGCAACAAATTTCTGTATTTTAATCTTGTATTCTGTACAAGAAAAATTGCAAATAAACAACCTAACCTAAGATCTAAAGGAATCAGAAAAAGAAGAACAAAGCTCAGAGTAAGCAAAGAAAGGAAATAATAAAGATCAGAGTGGATTACTAGTAGTGAAATTGAATCAGTAATCAAAAAACTGCTAGCAAGCAAAAGTCTGGGACCAAATGGTGTTGGCTCAGCACCATTTGTTAAACAGTATCTTCTTCCTCTGCTGATTTTATAAAGCCCTCTGTTACTTACCTTATTTCCACAGGTATGGATGTGTTTGAGGTATGCCTAGAACTGAAGTGAGATCTGTTACTTTATGTCCTATGTGTTTTTCATTCTGTCACAGTGTTTCTCCTATATTTACCCCTAAATGAGCTCCACAGGTCATTTTCCAAAAAAGTTTCAGTGACATACCACTGCCTTTAGCAGAACTTCAAGGCACATTTTCTTTCTGCTGTCCTCTCTCTTCCTCCCCTTTCCCAAATAAAATGGTTAGTGGTACATAAAAAATGGAAGCACCCCAGAAATATAAAGTAGTAAGTGAAAGTCAATTTCTCTCAATTATCACCAATGAATCACTTTCACCATGTGTATTGTGAGACTTGCCTCTCTCAAAATACATCCATGTATGGATAGATGCATATACTCATAGTGTATGAAGTTTTTGTCGCTTTTTTTGTTTTTTTTCACTCCACAACAACTTTATTTTTTCACATCATGTTTATTGGCCATCTTTCCAGGTCCTCATATCTGGATCTGCCTCCTTCTTTTTGACAATTACACAAGATTTCCACTGTGTATTTTTGTAACGATCGTACAGATTTGCCAAAATTTATTTATTCAGTGTCCCTTGTTGATCATTACTATTTATTGCCAAATTGTCTTTCATAAAGATTGTACAAATCAATACTTCTCAGCGAATGATAGTGCTGTTTCTCCACACATCTTACTCTCACCTTTTTTATTTTTTTTAGTTTTATGGCTGCGCCCACAGGATATGGATGTTCCTGTGCCAGGGATTGAATCCAGGCTGCAGCTGCTATTTATGCCCCAGCTGCGGCAATGCCCAGTCCTTTAACCCACTGTGCCTGGCTGGGGATTGAACCTGCGCCTCTGAAGTAAGCCGAGCCACCGCAGTCAGATTTTTAACCCACTGCACCACAGTGGGAACTCCTTACTGTCATCTTTGCCAGGTGAAAAAAATATCTGATGGTTTTAATTTGTGTATCTATAATTATATGAGGACGAGTTTCTCTTCATATGTTTAACCAATTATGATCGCTCTCTTAAAAATAACGTGTTTCATATTCTCCACTTGCTTTTGTACAGGTCATCTAATTAGTATCATTTTTAAAGTACGAACTCTTGGAGTTCTCTTGTAGCTCAGTGTGTTAAGGATCTGGTGTGGTCACTGCTGTGGCACAGGTTCAATCCCTGGCCCAGGAACTTCTGTATGCTCTGGGCATGGCCAAAAATAGAGAAATATAAGAACTCTTTATGTGTATTATAAGTGTATTTAAAATTTTGTTTACGATGTGTAACGATTTATTTGTTGGTTTGTTTTTTTTTTAAATGGCCCCTGGGTTTTGAGGCTTATAGAAAGGCCCTTCTCATTCCAACATTTTAAAAGTATAATTCCATGTTTACTGTTTTTAGTTTCATTTAAAACATTTACTTATTTATTTATTTATTTATTTATTTTGCTTTTTAGGGCCACACCTGCTGCATATGGAGGTTCCTGGGCTAGGGGTCGAATTGGAGCTGTAGCCGCCAGCCTACACCATAGCCGTAGCAATGCCAGATCTGAGCCACACCTGCGACCTACACCATAGCTCACGGCAATTCTGGATCCTTAACCCACTGAGCAAGGCCAGGGATCGAACCCACATCTTCTGGATGCTAGTCAGGTTCGTTAACTGCTGAGCCATGAAGGGAACTCCTCTTAGTATTTTAAAACATGTTTTTCTTACGTAGTTTTATCCCGCTTTTTGGTTGCTAGTATAAATATTATCCTTCCTTTCATTTTATTTTCTGATTACCATTTGTCTAGGAAAGCAGAAAAGTCTGAATTGGTAAGAGGATCATTTTGATGTTTTGAATAGCAGGGGAGATGGCAAGAGGGTCCACGTGACTCTGCTCTAATGACCGTGCTTTCAAAAACATTTTTCATAATTCAGACAATAAAAAATTCAACTGACAAAAAAGAAGCTCTCAAAATGTCTTATTTTATCATTTTTTTGCAGACTTTGCCTAAGATTCTGAGCCATATTGCCCCAGCATTTTGCATGAGCAGCTGTAGTTTCGTAGTAGAAAAATCTAAAGAATCTACGGCACGTGTTGTCGTTTGGAGAGAGATAGGAGTACAAAGAAGCTACACCATGGAAAGCACTTTGTGTGGTTGTGATCAGGGAAAATATAAGGTAAAGCATCTCAGGACTTTCATATATACTCTAGTAGTTGTCAAGTATAAAAATTAAATGATATGTTTGTTATACCGAGTTATATGTAATTTGCAATAGTGGACTTGAATCATATGAAATCTTTTTTTTTTTCTGTTTAGGGCCACACCCATGATGGCAAATGGAAGTTCCCAGGCTAGGGGCTGAATCGGAGCTGCAGCTGCTGGCCTACACCACAGCCACAGCAATGTGAGATCTGCACCACGTGTGCGACCTACACCACAGCTCATGGCAACGCCAGATACTTAACCTTAACCCACTGAGGGACTGAACCCATGTCCTCGTGGATAGTAGTCAGGTTCATTATCACTGAGCCACAACGAGAACTCCCTGAATCAGATGAAATCTTAATAACAGGTTTTTTTTTTTTTAATTTTCTGAACTAAATAGCCTGCTTCGAGTCCTTATGAAATCTTGGTTGAGTCTTTTTATAGTCATAATTTTTAAGAAAGCAGGCAGTAGTATATTCTTAAATAATGATTAATGAATTATAATGAGCTGTGTAAGTAGTAGATTATTAATAAAATGTTCTGTCATCTTAATTTGTTGTGTGTAAGTATGTTTTTGTGCCATTAGAAATAAACACATTACACTTGTTTATAAAGTATTTTTATATTTAGATTTGGTGTGTGTGTGACAAATGCATAGCCCTTCACAAATTTTTTTCTTTCCTAAGATTCCACTTTGGTGCCATAGGTTTTTATTGGAAACAGTGAGTTCGAACTTCACTTTTGAAATTATAGAGTAATTAAATGTGAGGTGATTTTGAGTTTTTTAATTTTAAAAGTTGAGAACTTAATGGACAGTGAATTGGGCCTTAATTAAGCAACTGCAAACCCGATTATTTTTCTTGCCTTGCCACGGAAAGATTTTCAGGTGTCATGCTTATTATTCCACCCATTCCGTTTTGTTTTGTTGACATGAGGCAAGAGGAAACTGAATCTCGGTGATTTTCATATCTCACATGAAACAATTATAATTTTATGTTTTAAAGAGTTAAAAATCTTCCAAGTGGCTAATATTAAAAATGTAGAGATACTATACTTAATGCAAAAATGTTTAAGTGGAGAGCTTAAATCATGGTTTTGCCAGTTTGTACCAAAGTGGAAGAAAATCATATAGGTTTTCCTATTGACCTTCAAACTTTGGGGGCCTAGATGGGTAGAACTTAATGAAATTCCAGTACTTTCTGTAGAGTGACTCTGAGTTTTCGGTTAACCACAGTATATTATTCTTCCAAAATGGACTGTCTTTTCAAAGCACTCCAAAAACTGTAAAATAACTACTTCTCTTCTAACAAGGGCACGATCCCGGTGAGCGAGGCACGGGAGCCCTCTGCCCGCTAACCCTGTCTTCTAATCCTTGCTTCAGGGCACTGTAAGTGTGTGGGGTGGGTAAAAAACTAGAGTCACTTTTGTAAAGGACCATAGGTAGTTCCTAGAAAAAGAAAAACCTTGGGCTATGTGATGTAGGGAAACAGACTGTAAATTATTTTTTCATCAAGAGTTGCTTTATGCCGTGAGGCTGGAGAAGGCAATATAGAGCATCAGTGTCTGTGACACTAGTCTCGGGGGTAGGGAGAGAGGTAGTCAGGTAAGCTGTAAACTGCATGCGCCTGGAAATCATCTATAGTGTAAGAGCAGTAGTGCTTTCTTGCTGCGTTTGGATTCTACTGATAGACTTTCATGGGATTTTTTAAAAAATTTTCTGTGTTTTGATAAATTTATTTGGTCATTGAAAAAAACCCACATTAAAAAAAAATAGCTAAAATAGGAGTTCCTGTTGTGGCACAGTGGAAACAAATCCGACTAGTATCCATGAGGATGAGGGTTCGGTCCCCGGCCTCACTCACTGGGTCGGGGATCGTGAGCTGTGGTGTAGGTTGAAGACATGGCTCGGATCTCCTGTCACTGTGGCTGTGGCGTAGGCCAGCAGCTGTAGCTCCAATAGGACACCTAGCCTGGGAACTTCTGTATACCTTGAGTGGTCCTTAAAAGGAAAAAAAAAGGGTTGTGGGTAAAATTTTGTTTTTGCTTCAGTAGACACAATTTGAAATGGGCATTCTTTTTTTTTTTATTTGTTTTTATTACTTAATGAATTTTACTGCATTTATAAAAGTGTACAACAATTATCACAACCAAATTTTTATAGCATTTCCATCCCAAACCCTCTGAAATGGGCATTCTTGAATGCCATGGAGCATAAGAACTTATTTTTTACCTGCTATCTTATTGGCTTAGATTTTAATCCTGTTTTTTTCTTTTTACATAATCACTTTCCTTTGGTTTGTTTTTTACTTACTGATTTCTTTCTATTGTGCAGGAAGATTATCTATAAAGTAATGTTCAAGTATACAATTGGGAGGCTTGATTGTAACACTGTAATTTCAGCATCAGCATCCAGAGTAGTGGATTACAAGAAGTACTAGCAAGATCTTACAAAAATATAATTTCACACATGAACTCCAAGAATAACTTAACCACAGGATGATTATCTATTGTTTTTCCTCGCCAGCGTGTTGGCGAAAATCGGTTGCGTGCAGTGAATGAGAACAGACATTTTAGAAATGGTTTTTTTTAAGACAGTTTCCTCTGCGACGTAATTTGATGTTGTTAAGACACTATGGAGTTCCCGTCGTGGCGCAGTGGTTAACGAATCCGACTAGGAACCATGAGGTTGCGGGTTCGGTCCCTGCCCTTGCTCAGTGGGTTAACGATCCGGCGTTGCCGTGAGCTGTGGTGTAGGTCGCAGACGCGGCTCGGATCCTGCGTTGCTGTGGCCGCGGCGTAGGCCAGTGGCTACAGCTCCGATAAGACCCCTA